>OY856410.1:1485347955-1485947955 GCA_963693085.1 Alisma plantago-aquatica | reverse complement strand
ATTCTCCACCTCGATCAGAACGAAGTGCCTTAATACTTTTACCATGCTGGTTCTGTACTTCATTCATGAAATCCTTGAACCTTTCAAGGGTTTCTGACTTATGCTTCATCAGGTACACATAGCCATACCTACTGAAATCATCAGTGAAGGTAATGAAGTACTGATACCCATTTATGGCATTAGTTCTAAAAGGCCCACATACATCAGTATGTATGAGTCCTAATAGATCACTAGCTCTCTCACCTTTACCTGAAAAGGGAGTCTTGGTCATCTTGCCCAATAAACAAGATTCACATGTCTCTATTGATTCACAATCAAAAGAGTCTAGATAACCATCTTTATGGAGTCTAGAAATGCACTTCTCATTTATGTGCCCTAGACGACAATGCCAGAGATATGTTTTGTTTGAGTCATTGAGTTTTTGCTTTTTGGTGTTTACGTTGTATACATTTGTCTCCAAGTCTATCAAGTATAGACCATAAGACATAGGGGCACTGCCATAAAAGATCCCATCTTTAGAAATGGAACACTTTCCATTCTTAATAAGAAATTCAAATCCATCTTTGTCCAAACAAGAGACGGAAATGATATTCCTATTTATGGCAGGTACATAATAGCAGTTCTTCAACTCTATCATTAGCCCACTAGGTAGAGTTAACTCATAGGTTCCTACGGCACTGGCGGCAACTCTTGCCCCATTTGCAACACGTAGTTCAACCTCGCCTTTCCCCAAAGGCCTACTTCTCTTAAGATCCTTCACATTCGAACAAATGTGAGATCCACATCCGGTATCAAGTACCCATGACGAAGAAGTAGTAAAGTTAATCTCTATCACGTATACACCAGAAGTAGAGATCTCTATCTCTGACTTCTTCTTCCATTGTTCCTTCCATCCTCTCCATGTAGAAGAAATTGGTTTGGCGAGAGAACACTTCTCTCCCTTACCTACTTTCTTCTTCACCAACGCATTAAGCGTACACAGAGTGGATTCTAAGGCTCCTGGTATTTCTGGATTGTGCAGAACACTTCCCACAGTCCTCAACCAGTTATGGAATTTATTCTCAATTAATTTGCCCATTTTAAAAGATGATTCTTTTGCCATTCTACAAGAGAAAATTTGCATTTGTCAAAACCTTTTTGATTTGATTTGAATAAAATTTGACGATAGTTAATTAGGCCTTTAATTAATTACCGCTCCCACTATTTTGACTCAAATTGATAGCCCTCACCATCAATTCGGAAGATTGCAGCGTACAATCTTCTAGTGGGTCAAGATCCTGAAATCCTCTGAGCCATGGACCAGCTTGGGCTGTCACCCACAACTCAGATCTTCCAAGTAGGCAACTCTTACCAATTGCATCATATGCAACTCTTGAAAGATGTCATCTGCAACTCCTTGCAATGAACATCCCCATGCCTCAAGGCGCTAGATCCTATCTAGGTCACCTTGTTAAGTCCGACCCAAAGCCAACACGATGAACATGCACCCTGCTTGGGCAGACCCACACATTCATCCTTCACGCTTCCACGAGATAGACGGTGCACCACGCTTGGGCGTGCCCACACTTGGTCGATCAAGCTTTTCACGTGTGTCGCATTTGGAAGGCATCTAAAACTTAATATTTAATGAGGGATTTGGTTTTTATATACATATACATATCCAATCACCACAATATATAGTACGTATCATATACATGCTATATCCCACACAAAACATGCATAAACGATAAAAAGCAATGATTATGGCCATCCTATTTGTGATTCCTCGAGCCAAGAGGAATCACGGTCATCTAGGTCTACATCACATGCAACCTGTACAAGATGAAATCTGTGTCTGCCTTTCTGGGTTTGATCAACTCATCTTAATGACTGATCGACTCGCCATTAGGTAGGTTGTTCGGGTGCCACCAGCCGATCGACTGGCGCCTCCAGCCGATCGGTTCACCGGTCATCGTGCATCTCCTCTGTCGCCACCCGCTCATCTCGTTCCTCGAACCGGTCGTCTGGATCACCAACCGATCGGTTCACTCCTTGAACCGATCGTCTTCAGGTTGTCCGCCGTTCTTTGACATAATAGGAAATAAAATCTATCCTATTTACAATTGAATTGTGAAACCCCGAGTTACATTCGGGGGGAGCAAAGGTAGGAAAGAATTCTCGAATTATTTCGAGTTACATCAGGAATATGAGAAAAGGGAATCGGTGCACAGACCGAGATGCAAGCAACCACACAAACAACCACACACAGATATAGGGGTTTATAGGCCATAATCATGCTACACATCCACCACAAAACTCGTTTAAGGGCGACACGTATCGAGTGCATTAATATTACATATCATATATGTATCTTAGGGATTTGTGGATTGGACATGTATAAAGCCGATATTATTCGCATCGCATGCAATAAATAAAGGCGACAAACCAAAATCGATCACATCGATAATCCTAAAATATAGAGAGGTCGACCTGGCTCTGATACCACTGTAGGGTTTTCTAGGAGGCAGAGAAGCAGCGGAAACAAAAATTTTCTCCCAAAACCCGGAACAAAAGGAATCGCGTCGACATCTATATGATAGGAAATAAAGTTTGTCAATCATACCTTGTCCCGAGGCTTGCTCGGCGACAATACCACGCGCCTTGCGCGGTCTTCAACTCCGGTCTTGGACGGTGTCTGTGCAGCTCCTGGTCGCACCGGGACTGAAGACTCCTCCTCCTACCGGACTGTCGGATGACAGTTGTCCTCCTGAGCGGCAGTGACCTCCCGCCTCTGAAGTAGTCCACACGGACCACCCGGAACTCCACTCTCCTTGTCCCACAAGGAAGTGGAAGGAGTCGCACCCTCCTGTTGACGTACTAGTCATCAACACACTCTCCTGCTGTCGACTGCAACTGCAGTTGTCCTTCCCTTGCTGCACCTCCCTTTGCGGGAAGCACTTGCTCGGGCTCTCTCTCGGTTACCAAAACCAGAGAGAACGACAACTTTGCAGAGCAATCAACATGCACTGAGTTGTACTCTGAGAAGCCCCCAATACCCCTATATATAGGCGGGTCATGGGATAGGGTTCTCTGTGCCCGGCAATACGGGACTAAAGCAGGAGTAGAAGGGTTCAGGATTTTCCACAAAAAGCAACTGTCTCGCAACCTGAACCGATCGGTTCACAAGTGAACCGGTCGGTTGGGGACCTGAACCGATCGGTTCACCACTGAACCGATCGTTTGGGACCCTTGAACCGATCGGTTCACTCATGAACCGGTCGGTTGGGGTTCCAGGTTGGTTCCCGATTGACTTTCCTTGTTTCTTTCCCAATTGGTATCGAATACCAATATTATTCCCGATCGAATTGGGCAATTGAAACGAAGGGAAAATTCTCACCAATCCTACTTTCCCAAGTTGCTCGATTGCACCAGTTGAACCGATCAGTTCAACACTTGAACCGGTCGTTTCACCCTGTGCATGAGCCGATCGGTTCAACAATTGAACCGACCAGTTCAGCAACCTCAGCCGACCGGTTCATCACATGAACCGATCGGTTGGGAATGCAGATTGTGCAGAATCAGTCAAATGCGATTTCAATCAATCCGATACTCCAATCAATGCGTCCAACACCTTGAACCATATGATATTGAGCTATCGATTAATTGAGTGTTTAATTGAACTACTAAACTCCTTTAGTAATCAATCCAAACATTGCTTGTGGACAAAACTCCTCTTCCAGGTTGAATCCTATGTGTGTGACCCTGCAGGTCCATTTCACGTTGGCAATGAAAGTCCATAACACTTATGACTTCACAAGCAAACATCGGTGTCTAGTCACACATCATTGCTACCCAAGTGAAAGTAGAAAGTCGGAGAACAACTTTCATCCTACAATCCGTGAATGGTGTTACAGTGAATGTATAATTCCTTTGTCACTGATATCCAGAATGAACTCGAGGCATGGAACAGTCATCCTGTCAATGTTCATTCATTTCCTTGATCTCAGAGTAGACCGAGTGAGATGTGTATGACATCAATATCACATATTGATTCACACGTGCATGCACATGCCTTTCTCAATCCTACTCATCAAGTGGCCAAGGATATCAAACTCCCTTAGGAGGGACAAATCCCATATCTATCACTCACCCCTCAAAAGCCCCATGTGTCAAAGCCACCCAATCATCACCTTGATAACAACCCATGTTTCAGGACTGCGTTTGATGATGTCAAAGTGTACCCAACGACATGTGTTGAGTGCAGTGATTTCAGGTCTAAGAATCACACTCACCACCATCACTGTGAGAGCTGACTGTGACTACCATGTCATGGTTCCATGTGTTACTCTCACGGTGGGTCTGTCCGGTACCTTGTTCTCTAACAAGTACCTATGTGCTTGGTTTGATATCACCATATCATGACTAATGAGATTCTGTCATCAACCAACACACAATCTAGTCTTTAGTGTTATTGATGTCTATGGTTATTTCCACAATAACAACCGACTAGGGACTATACAAGAATGTATACTCTTAACATCCGTATGATCTCATCGTTTAGGTCCTTAACCTAAAAGCATACGTCATTGAGTAAAACAATCTTTAGACATCTATCATGTTACACCATCATCTCAGAAACAGTTTAAACATATAGATTGGAAATTGCCTTTATTTATTATTCAAATCATTTACAAAGTATCCCATTACAATCATCATATGACTTGCTCTATGGGCATACATACCAACAATATATATATATATATATATATATATATATATATATAACTTCATAGGTTTATGGTGTTGATTTTTTTTTTGCAAACCATAGAGATTATATATTATTCATCCCGTTCTCTATCATGGGCCAAATAGATGGAATATTGACATGGATATCTTTGGACAGCCATGGTGGTTTATTGCGATGGAAAACATGCGAGGAGAAATAAAATAAGGTGTGTTTTGCAATGCTATCCGCTACGAAGTTGTGACTTCTAGGGATGTAAGATAGTTGTATGCTGTTGAATTCCAGCAATAGAGAGTCGAAACTTCTCTGGTATTTTTCCAGCCTTGGTGCAGGGCGGTCGCGTTGTTGCAGGGCCTTGATTGCTGAGGACACATCTGAATAAATGGCAGCACAGGTCCATTGGTGTTCTTTGCATAGAAGAAGTGCTTGGATTATAGCCATGGTCTCCGCTTCTAGGGCCGACGAGGCCATGGTGGGAAGTCCAGTTCCTATGATGCATGAGCCAGAGTGAGTCACTGCATGAGTACCAATGCCCACCCTTTTGGAGTGCTCCTGGAAGGCATCATCAGTAAAGATGATAATGTTGCAACCAGGGGGTGGCCTTTCAGTGAAAATAAGAGGGTTGTATTGGGTACGACGCAGATCCTTCAGACCGAGGATGGTAGTTGTCCTCTTCCTGATAAAGGTGGCCGCCACAGATTTGTGACTTGGTTTTCCTCCATGGGTGCTGTCATTACGACGATGCCAGATTGACCAACATCCTACACAATGTAGAGTGCTCTGTTCATGTGAGGAATGAGGGGAGAGCATCTCCTGAATCCACTCCTACTCTGTCAGCTGAAAGAAGCTATCAGGCATTTTCAGTTCTCTCCATATTTCCTTAGCGGACTGACAATCATGGAGGCAATGCAAGAGAGATTCCTGGGCGTTGCTACAGAGTGGGCAGGTGTCGTCCGTTGCTATATGTCTTCTAACCAGCTCTAGATTTGTCAAGAGCGAGCCATGGAAGACCAACCATAAGAAGGTTTTGATCTTGTTCGGAAGGTCTGCTGACCATATCCCCTTCCACCCAGCTGAGGAGGTGTTTGGATTCTGGTCCTTGAGCCAATTATAAGCGGAGCTTGCTGTGAACTCCCCTGAGGCGGTGAAGGGCCAGGCCCATGTGTCGTCGCCATATATATGCTCAGGAGCACTGATGTAACAAAGGAGGTGTTGCACTGGTTGGGGTAGATAGTAGTTTATAAAACTCCAATCCCACCCTGTTTCGGGATGCTTCATCGAGTGTACTGACAGGTCCTCGAGTCCTGGGGGGATGAGAAGGGATGGATCATAATCCCGAGGTGACTGTCCCAGAATCCATCTATCTGACCAAACATTAGTCATATGACCAGAGATGATGGTTTTGTGGCAGATTTCTTGGAGTTTGATTAAGTTGCGCTTGATGAACGCCAATGCCGAGGAACAAGGTTTCTTGTTAATGGTGTCATTTTGCATATACTTTCCCCACATAACTCTGACCCAAAGGGTAGTCAGGTGTGTCATAAAGTGCCAAACATTCTTTAGCATGAGGGCCTCATTATGTTCACGAGCAGATTTGAGGCCCAAGCCACCATGGGAGGTGGGTAGAGCTACCTTTTTCCAAGAAACTACAGATAGCTTCTTATGTGTGCTTCCACCAGACCATAGGAAGTTTCGAATGTGCCGATCTATGTCATCACACAAACTAGGCGATAGTTTTACAGTTTGCATCGTATATGTCAGTATTTATTGCTGTGTGCTTTTAGCAAGCGTGATACGGCCTGCAAGAGCCAGGTTCTTAGCAGCCCAGCTGTTCATGCGCCCCTTGATAGAAGTGATGATACTTGAATGTGTAGCCTTATTGAGTCTATGGTGAAGCACTGGAACGCCCAGGTATTTCCCCAAGTCATGTGTTTGTTGGATACCGATTTTGCGGCTAAAGCTGCATCTTGCTGAGACAGGTACATTCGGGGAAAAGAAGCATCGATATTTATCTTTAGATAGCAACTGGCCCGACACAAGGCTGAAATCTTCAAGGACATTCAAGATCGTAGATGCTTGATGTGTAGATGCCTCAGCCGTGATCAGGATATCGTCTGCAAACATTACATGAGAAAGAGGTACACCTCCTCTAGAAAGCCGAATAGGTTTCCATTTTCCAGAATTGACTGCACTGGAAATGGCTTGGCTAAGTCTCTCCATGCATAGAACAAAAAGATACGGGCTGATGGGGTCTCCTTGGCGTACGCCCTGGCTAGCTTTGAATGGCTCCATTGGAGTACCTTCCCAAAGAATGGATGTATTACCGGAAGAAATGATTTGCATGATTAACGAGATGAGTTTATTTGGGAGTCCCACCTTTGTGAGGGTGTCTTTGATGAATGGCCACCGCATTCTGTCAAAGGCTTTGGAGAGGTCAAGCTTGATACACACCCACTCCTTGCCTGCCTTTTTGTTCTTCATGGAGTGAATCACTTCTTGGACTAGGAGAATGTTGTCACTTATGCGCCTGCCCGGAATAAAACTGGATTGATTCTCAGAGATCCAGCTATTGAGGAAAGGTTTGATGCATTCCACAATGATTTTTGAGATAATTTTGAAGCAACAATTATTAAGGGATATGGGACGGAGCTCACTGCATCTTTGTGGCTGCTGCGATTTAGGAATCAAGACCATGTAGGACTCTGCCAGGCGGGGGTCAATGATGCCAGTGCTAAAAGTTTCGGTAACTTGGGGGATGATGGACAGGCCGACATGGTGCCAGTGCGTCTGGACGAAGCCGTTGTGCACGCCGTCGGGACCGGGTGCCTTGTGTGGTGCCATAAGGAAGGTCACCCGTTTGATTTCCTTTGCAGATGGAATCTTGACAAGATCTTGTGGGTTGTGAATGCCCAAAAAGTTCCCAATATATTCAATAATCACCCCAAGGGAATTGGTGGAGCAGGCCGGGGCTGTGAGGAGGTTGCGGAAGAAGGTATGCATGTGGCTGCGGATGCGGGCAGCGTCAGTGAGCCATTCCCCCTTGTCATTTTTGATGCTCGTAATCCGATTATGGGCTCTTCTGGATTTGACATAAGAGTGAAAAAATTTGTTGTTTCCGTCTCCATGTTGTAGCCAATTTATATTGGCCTTCTGCTGCCAGTCGGCTTCTTCACAGCGCAGGATAGTTTCATACTCTTCTTGCAAGTGGACACAGTAAATTTCATTAGATATACAATTGCGAGGTAAGGATTGTACCTGACGTGCATCTAGTTTGCGCAAGATAGTGTCCTTCTTTTTGTGTAGGGCTTTCAGGCGTTTGGATTCCCATTTTGTCGCAGCAGTTTGGAAGTTCTGAAGAGCATCAACGAAAGGTTTTGAGTTGTCCCAGTGAGGAAGCAACTCCTTCTGAAAATCTGTGGTGAGGCTCCAACTTGCCTTTGTTCGGAAGTGGTTATAACGTCTGTGAGTGGTTTTGTTTCCTGTGATCAGGATGGGGTTGTGATCGCTATAGAGGCGAGGAAGAATTCTGATATTCATCCCATCTTCGATGGAGAGCCAGCTGTCAGTAGCTATTATGCGATCAAGCTTCTCTCTCAAATTACCCCTTTTGAAGGTGAAGAACTGTCCGGACGGGCTGGTGTCAGCCAGGCCAGTAGATAGTAACATGGATTGGAACTTGTGACAGGAGCGCCTATCAAAGCCTTTTCCTCCATCCTTTTCACTTGTATCTAGCATAGTATTGAAGTCACCTGCTACTGCCCAAGCAACATTGATGGAAGAGGATAGCGTGCAAAGACGATTCCAGAGAAAATCTCATTTCTGCGGATTGGGACTGCCATAGACGACAGTAAGGAACCATGAATCATTCACCTTGCAGTGAATGAATTGTCGGTGGCTTTGGAGGATTTCTATCTTGCACCGGTGGTTGTCCCAGAGAACCCACACACCTCCAGAGAAGCCGAGAGCTTCTACTCTATGGGAGGAATTATAGCCAAGTTTTTTGATTATATTGGTAGCCTTGCGAGGTTCGACAATAGCAAGGATATGAAGTTTATATTTACGCTTGAATTCTCGGAGAAGGTTAATTTTATCCTTGGAGCGTGCTCCTTGGATATTCCAACAGAGTATGTTTGTCATATGGATACAACTCTGAAGGAGGTGGCCCTAAAAAGAGCTCAGTTGATAGAAGCGCGGAGTCCCGCGTCTTGGACCTCATCTATGCTAGGCCCTGGTGGTGGTTCACCTTCAGAGAAGGAGAGTGATCTTGTCGCTTCTGTCCAGGTGCCTTGGCCTCCGACGAGCTGGGCTAGCCTGCCTTTTTTCTTCTCTCTGCCCGGGCTGACGGTCTGGTATACGACCTTGCGGTTCCGAAGGATGATGCCGCCATTGCTGGAGTTGCACCCCCAGTTAAAGGAAGATGGTAAGGCTGGTGTCCCCATTTCCATGCTTGCCTGGAAATGGAACGATGAAGCGATCTCCACGTCGCTGGGTCTCCCTGTATAGGTCTCGTCATCCACGAGAATGACAACAATGTCATTTGGGATGGAGTCCCTTGTGCTCTGAGTTTCGTTGGCTGGGGGTTTTGGGGGTCCAGCAAGGGCCTGCGGGATCTTATCCTTCTGCTGTTTCTTTTTTGCTTGCGATTCACTACAGTTTGCCATTCCTCCTTGCTGTCCTCTGGATTGACGGGCTGTGAGGTGGTGTTGGGTGGTGCTGGTGGCTTGGCTCTTATGCCGCCCTGATTGTCGACCTGCCCCGTGTTGTCCTTCTTGGCAGGGGCAGTCTTGCGCTCGGGCATCTTAGCATGGATCTCACTTGTGTATGTCAGTGGTAGTACTACGACAACCGTCGTGGATGTTGATGGGTCTCCACAAGGGAATTTCGGGTTGAACTTGCAATCCCCTTCTGCATGACCCAACCTACCGCATTTCATGCAAAAAGTAGGAAGGTTTTCATACTCCAATCTGTACTGATTGCCATTGAGGAAGATTTCCGGCAACAAGGGGGTGTTGGTGTCGACCTCCACTGCAATACGTGTGAATTTCCCCCGATGTCCGGACTGTGTAGTAGTATCTATCTTAATAGTTTTCCCAATCAGGTTTCCAATGTTTTCGAGCAGCAGGTTCTGGTACAAGTAAATAGGCATGTCTGCAATCCTTGCCCAGACGACGAGATTTCAAGGAATAGGGTCCAAAGGTCTGAACGTTGAAGACCAGGACTGCACCGAAAGGTAATGATTAAAGATCATCCAAGGGCCGCCCGTCAAGGCTCAGACAAAGTCATTGTTGTTCTCTAGTTGTATAATGTAGTAGCCCATGTCCAAGTCGATAGCTCTGAACTCGCCAGACAGTTGCCATAGGATTGATATCCTATTCATCAGGACCTTGAAGTCGATGTTAGTTCCTATGACCTTAACAACCACAACGAACTTCCATGGCTCTAGGAGAGAGGGGAGGTGCGCAGGGTTAACGGTGATGGCTGGAACGCTGCCGCTCCTATCCACTCGAATATCCTCCGCTGTGAGAAGATCTGGGGAGACTTGCAGAAGCGAAGCAGGGATCTTGTTAGTCCGACCCATAAGCATGTCTTTATAGGACATGTTAGGGTTTCCTTCCATGGCTGTTACTTCCTTCATGGGGACGTCGGCTTCGCGGGATGCGTCAGAAACAGCAGAAGCGCCAGCATGGGCAGGGTTGCCGATGTCGTGATCAGTTGCAGGTTTGTGAGGATGCATGGTATGTAGAAGCTCCCATGATCTTTCTTCTTCTTTGGTAGACTACCGTGGATTATTGAGCTCGCCATCTCATTCATAAAGCAAACATCAGTGTCTTTTATCCGACTTTTCTTAGTGATGATGTCCTTGATAAATCTTCCGTATGCAGGAATCTGTTCTATCACCTCCACTAGCGGAATGTTAATGTGAAGCTTCCTAAACATCTCCAAGAACATTTTGTAGTGCCTATGATCTTTCTTCGGCCTCAGACTATCTAGAAAAAACACATTTGGCTCCTTCACTCGCTTGTATGGTGGCACATATGGGCTATTTGGGGTCTCCTCCCCTAAGATCGCTTCAATGTCACCCTTTTGCATAGGCTTTGACACGTCAGTCTCAGTTTGTGAGGCTCGTGGCTTCCCATCCTTCTCGGTGGTAGTGGATCCACTACGTAATATGGATTTCACCTGCTCCTCTTGCCTAGATGTGGGCACGGCTGTGATGGTGGTTTGGTAGGATTTGCTTGACAGACAACATCTTCCTGGTAGTTCATATAAGATGTGGGGGTATGGCACACTGGGTCTAGCCTCCGTGTCAAAATGCATTTTTTTTCTTTTCATGGACCTCCATCGCCAGGGGCTCTATCTCCTTAATCACAGATATATACTTAACTTGATGATGTGATTGAGTAGTCTCTGCATTACCAGTCATTCTTTTTTGATTTTGATGCTTCGTGGTCGCCACTTCATTGGCAATTTGGGCCACATTCATCTCTAGTGCCTTCATCTGCGCTCCATGACTTTGCAACGCCTGCCCAAGTTTATTCAAAATCTCACCCTGTGACTGTAACTCTTGTCGAACATATTCATCAACTCTTGATTTTGTTTCACCACTTGGTTGAACAATTCGGTGCTTTTGTCCTCCGTAGTGGGTTGTGGCTTTGCATCCGGGTCTTGTAGGAAGTTGTTTGGATCCTTCCATGAGAATTTTCTGTCCTTTCTCCAAGAGTAATCATTGCTCCTATAGCCCTATTGTTGAATGAATTTAACTTGGGCCTCCTCATCGGAGCCTTCCTCTTTCTCTACAAGCTTCTTGTCTATGAGATCCATTTTGTCTTTCAATTCTTTGATTGCCTTTGATTCCCCTACAGCTCTAACTTGTTCTAGTACATCTCTGTCACCCCAGGACTGTTTATTAGCCATGTTCTTCAAGATCTCCCAACACCTTGTGTTTGTGTTGTTCAAGAAGAAACCTGAGCCTACTAAATCTAAGTTGCTTCTGTCATGCTCATTGAGAGCAAAGTAGAAAATGTTTACTTTTACTTGTTTGTCCTTATCCAGCCCATGATGTGGGCACCTCCACAGCATGATCTGGAAGCACTCCCATGTCTTAGAATAGGTCTCACCGGCCCTTTGACTGAAATTATGGATCTACCTCACGAGATCATTGGTCTTCTCTGATGGAAAAAATCTTTTGAAGAACACCTATATCATTTGATCCCAAGTCTCCACGATCTCATCATCAAGGTTATGCAGCCATTCTCATGCATTTCCTGCCAGAGAGCTGGGAAACAGCTTCAAGTAAAGTGCCTCCTGTAGAAACCGGTCAATTTTTATCATATCATAGTTCTCTACAAAAGTGCCTATGTGGGCCACTGGATCTTCATTCTTCATCCCATGAAACACTTGAGATTTGACCAAGTTTATCAATGTCGGATCAATTTTATATGTAGGAATGTTTATTGCCTGCCTTTTAATAGGCCCCTTTGATGCAGAAGAGGAAGAAGCCTTGATCTTCTCCCATATTGTTTTTTCTTCAGCCATTGCTTCTGGTTCAGAATCTGAATCCACGTCCTCAAGCTGATTTTGGATGTTGTTTTCCTCATCGTCTGATCCCGAAGACGGGACCTGTGATGATGACCGCGCGTAGTCTGTGCTACGCGTGCTCACCATGCACTAGTACCTATAAAAAGATGGATTTAATTAAGCACAGTGCTAGACGAAAGCAGAATGTGAAAGATAGACGATTAATTTCAAAAATTAAAATTGCAAATGAAAAGAAAAAAATAGCCTAGAGTGGCTGCTTGTACCACTCGTAGTGCCGAAAATTGTTGTATCCCCGGCAACGGCGCCAAAAACTTGACACAATTTTACCATGCGTATAACGCAAGTGCACACGTCAATGTAATATAGGCCTTGTGAGGCCCGAGTCGAATTCAGGGAAACAGAATTCTCGGTAGACTACTACTAACTACTCACGATCAGCAAAACTGGTTTTAAAAGTTTGAGAATTGTTTTGAAAAAGAAAAATAAAACAAAAGAAAATAGAACGATCGATTAAATGGTTGGTTTAATCAATATCAATGGAATCTTTAGGATTGCGGTTTCACCGCGGGTTCTCATTGCGCTAAGTTTTACACAATTACCATGAAATGTCTCCTAATTCGGGTAGTGGCCTAGAATTAGAATTGCTCGCTTCTGTGATACAATTCACTACCTTAACCTAAGTCGGTTCCACGTCAGTAGTAACCTATTCCTTAGATAAGGTGCATGAAATTTAGGTCTAAAGGTTCCCAGCATTAATCGTACATCACCTTTTCCAAGGAATTTATTGATTAATGTGATTATCGTCTCTTTTCAACTGTTAATTCTTCGTTAAAATCAATTAAAGGTATTGGATTATCACTATGGTGATCAAGCACAATGATATAATAGATAAAATGAAAGCATACCATGAATTTTAGAGACAAATTATGATAAACTATGTTGAAATTGTCATACAATGATCATC
The DNA here is from genome assembly GCA_963693085.1 of Alisma plantago-aquatica. NCBI lineage: Eukaryota > Viridiplantae > Streptophyta > Magnoliopsida > Alismatales > Alismataceae > Alisma > Alisma plantago-aquatica. The sequence continues at coordinate 1,485,934,729 of OY856410.1, read as the reverse complement.
CAGGCTACTCTCGGTCCTAAAGACAAAGAAGATTTGCCCTACGTGTTCATCTCAGTAGAAAACATGGTGAAGGAAAGAGGAAACATGGAGAAAATGTGGATAGATGTGAAGTAACCCCTGAACGGAGAAGATTTGGGCATTCCTCAGTGTGGGATGAGCGTTCTACAACCTTCCGATGGTGGAAAACTCCTTCTACGGCCTTCAGAACAATCAGTGTGTAGCTTTGGCTCCGTTCTTCCTCCTCTCTTCTCCTTGAGACTTGTGCAACACTAATGACATGATAGATGGCTTAGAGACACCGTTTTTAGGTATAAGAACCACTTTCGGCCGCCAAAACATCACCACCGTATGATTAGACTCGAGCTGTAGATTAACCTGATCTGACGGCGTTGATACCATCGATACGGGTCGATGGTATCGATCCACCCAGATACCGGTGGTCCTCTACTTTTCTGGGTTTGCTCTGACATGATCTCGATACCATAGACTTCTGGGTCGATGGTATCGACACCTTAGGCGTCACTTTTCTGTGGAATCTGACTCTTAAGTTGATTCTGCTGAGACGGAGTCGATAGTATCGACTATTTGGTCGATTGTATCGACTTCTAGAAATCTGATTCGTTGAAGCCATCTCGTTACCATCAACTTCTGGGTCGATGGTATCGACTCATTCTTCTCTTTTATGGCTACCTCTCTGTGGCCCTATCGATACTATCGACAGCCATCGATGGTATCGACAGATGTATATATCTGTTTTGCCTAAAAATCAAAGATAAACTCAAATCAACTTTGATAACTTTGATAAATATGGTCATTCATACCAAATGAGATAAAATAAGGTAAATTTGATGCATAATGAGATTATAGGCTGAAGGAACTGAATCATGCAATATTAACCATGAAAATGACCAATAATCGCATAAAACACATATGAAACTATCTTATAAAAGCGACTCAAAATCCTCACATCATGTGACATTTTCCCTGGTTTGTGCCTCAGACTCACCTTTGAATGTGGTCATGCCGCCGAGCTCTAGCCAGGGATCCATGGCTGAGTAGACTCCTCCATAATTATCCCTTGATACTTGCCACTCACATATGAGCCTTTGATTGAAACTGATTTTTGGGAATAAAGATAGTCTCCCATGTGGCATTCATTGTCTACAAATCGCTCCTTAAGAAGAATTCTTTCTTATTCCTTTTTTGTTGAATATAGAGGAAGATAATCAAAAAATACATGATATCATATGCCTCATGTTTTATAATGTGTCCTTGCTCTGTGTTCTACTTTTTCTTTAAATTTTGCATTTAGATTGGAAATCGATTCTTAATTGGAATCAAAACTTCCCACACTCATTCCTTTTCAGATGAAGGGTGTTATCTCTTTCCCTTTAGTAATCAATTAATTGATTCAATTGGTTTTGGTCATAATGGATCGTATGTCCCCACAATTGATCATGTTTCTTGTACTTGAACACCCATACTATTAAGTCATTGACCATCTTATTTAAAACTTAGACACCGTTCATTTACACTTAAGGTAATGAAAACAAAACCACTGGTTTTTAATATTATCATTCCTTTCCAATTGTGTCCATGGTACGCATCATAATGGATTGACTCCAAAAATTATACACATATTATTTTCATATTTTTTCAAATTCTTTCTCTTTCATAAAATTTATACAAGGGAACAAACTAGAGATAACATTTTTTTGTTATACAAATCAACCTAAGTTTAAAAAATCAAATGAACACCACAAATATATGAAGTTATATATATATATATATATATATATATATATCAGATTCAACAAAACTCACTATGGACTACAATCTGGTGAAATACATTATCCTTAGACTCACATACATGGTGGTTTAATTTTCATTAAAGTTTATGTTATTTATATTATATTTAACTCACATAAGACCATACATTTATGGCAACTGATGGTAGACCAAGATGTATAACAATTGATAGATCTATGTTTCTTTTTCATTAAGTCATTGTAAATGATTAATGAGTTTGGTTTGATCCATTATTTCTCCATAAGAAAATTATCAAGAAAATACAAGCAATTTTTTTCATGTTCTCTTCCACTTCTATTTTTCAAAATCATAGTTTCCATATTACTAAATATCAACCACTATGACGACCAAAAATATCAACCACTGTATAAATTTTATAACAAAATTAACAATCTTGTCTACTTTCAAAATCTATTTATTGTATCAAAATAAACACCCAAAAGTCATGCTATACTTTCCTAGAAAACCTCTTCCATACTTCCTTCTTTAAAAGAATAGAAGTAAAACCGATTTCCAAATATCAATAAAAATTAATAAATGTTACTTGAAAATATAATGGTAATATCCTTAAGACCCTATATCCCCTAAAATTTTATTAAAATTTAGGAATCTCACTCTTATTATGTTTGACCATAATTTTAAATTCTACTTTATTACCATCTTTAGACCTCATAAAAATACATTTATCATCTCTCTAATTACTTAATTTATTTAGCCATTCACCACACATATTCTCATTTTTCTTAAAGTTATTTCGTTATCTAACGTTGACCAAAAATCATAAAACTTTGACCACTACTATGTATTTATATAAGGAATATAAATAAGGTCTTAGAATTTCAAAATAAAATCATTTAATATTTTTTTGATCACTCATAATCCCTTTTTTGGAAAAATAGTATATATCGTTTTATATGAAATTTATTAAATTCTAAAACTTGGTCAAAATATATTTCTCATTATTTCAATAATATATTTTTTGGATAATTACTTACATACGCCAATAGTGAAAATACCATTTTACCCCTATAGTGATTATGGACAATTAGTGGGCTCAGAATGCGCCTATAGATCATCAAATCCAATTAGCATGTGTGTCATGTATTTGTCTTGGGCCTCATAAGGATAAAATTATATATATATATATATTAAATTAGTTAGAATTTCAGATGTTACAATTCTACCCACCTTTTTAGAAATTTCATCCTCAAAATTCATCTAGGATGAATGTGAGACTACTCATCTCAAGGTGTTCACTATCACTAACAATATTTATGACATCTTTCATCTCATGAACACCATTGAATCTTTTAGACTTCTTACTTCTATATCAATTCTAAAGTTCATAGTTTTAACCTTACTAACTTTCATCTCTATGTACTATACTTATGTTTAACTACATCATGATCTCAAACCTTCCTATTTTTCTTTGAAATATCATAACTAAGAAAATATTCTATGTCCTTTAGTGGATTATAAGGGTCCACCATATGTTAAACCAACTTTATGGACTAATTCATACTAAATGATTCATTTTATGTATTGTTTTCATATTTGAACTCTTTAAAAAAATTCAAATTCTGCTAAAACTCTTTGGATGTAACTTATTAATAGGGACAATCTTACATTCATGGTTTTTCTAGGTTCATTAGAAAAAGATTTCCTTCTCATTAAGATTCTTTATCAACTAAAATAGTTAATATTTTCTCAGCATCCCTTAAAATAAATCACATGATTTACATTAGGAGTTCTAAGTATGACTTTTGGGTCAAGGGATATGCATCATCCCTAAGACATGTATGACTTTTGGGTCAAGGGATATGCATCATCCCAAAGACTAGTAGTAGGGAGGTTGAAATGTTAAAATAAAACCTTATTATAGGATATACTATTGATCATTATAGTTCAAGATTCAACCTAAATGGAACTTACTCTAAGTTAACCTTCACATATAGTTAAAAAATATGTTCTCTTAAATGTTAGTGATAATGTTCTTTAGTGGGTATGCACACCTATTTCCTTTACAAGACACCTCAATAACATAAGCTATGAGGTTTTACATGTCTGCACATCACTTCTCGTAGGCATTATCTTGTGTCTTTATTCTTTTATAAGCTCATGAGTTATATCTTCATCAAATTATCTTTCATGAGGTGTTAACATTTTTTTATGGATAGTGAACCTTTATGTACTTTTAATGCCATTAGGTTCAGGTTATCCACACCTATTTCCTTAGAAGATACCTCAATAACATAAGCCATGAGGTTTTACATGTATGCACATCACTTCTCGTAGGCATTATCTTGTGTCTTTATTCTTTTCTAAGCTCATGAGTTATATCTTCATCGAATTATCTTTCATGAGGTGTCAATATTTTTATGGATAGTGGACCTTTATGTACTTCTAATGCCATTAGGTTCAAGTTTCCATTGTTTGGGGCTCTTAATATCAACAATTTCCTTGGCATCTCTTGATATATACCGACTGCATATATACCCGAAGATGGCCCATACTTATATTTACAACTTATTAGTTCATATGTCCCATAACTCATGCACTAAAAGGGATGAGACAAACATCATAAAATTTTTGATGTCATAACATTTCCTCTACAATTCCATATGATATGTGTTCCAGACCATACACCATTGAAAATAGAGAGGTCATGTTATAGGCATATCTACAATTAACACTTAATATCTATAGGCCAGAATGTAACTAACTATACTGCATATCTCAAATTCTATCATGGACTAGACGTCTATCTTGGATTCTAATATCTTTGCCAAATCTTTGTAACAAAGGTTACTAACTATCAAGCAAACTATATTTTTAAAATCTATCTAGGATTATGCATCTATATTATTTCTCTTATACCACATTGTAACACCCCAATTTTCATCTTACATGAGTGGAAGCAAATTTTTTAACTTGGGAGTGTCACAAACATGATACCTCATAATAATTATAGAAAGAAACAAACACATCTTAGTGTATATATCCTCATAAATTCTTAGAATATAAAATTTGTTACATAAAACTTTATAAGAAAGACTAAATATATGGAGCTAAAGCATGCACTCTATTTTTCATCATGGATCGTGTAGATGGCACCCCACCAAGCAAACCTATCTTCAAATTATTGATGAGTCCTTTATCTTGACTAATCTTCTTGAAGTTTAGTACATGCAGACATCTTTTCCCCATCCATACACAAAGGGAAACTTAGGTTAGAGTAAGTGGCATTGAATTTCTAATAAGATAAACTTGAATATATGATAATTGAAAGCTAAACTAATATCTTAAAGTTGTAAACTAATATTGAATTGATATTTCTTTTATATATGTCTTTTATCTGATGTGTGGCCACCATTATAGGATAAGTCCTCCTGAATTGGCATATCAATGCTCTAATTTGGTAGGAAAGTACCTCTGAGTTGACACTACATGCCTCTGAATGACACTAAGGTGTCTTTGAATTGGCGTGACTACGCCCTGAATTGGTATCGAAGTACCTATGAATTGGAGTAAACACTCCTCTGAATTGGCAACATATGCCTCTGAATTGGTAACAAATGCCTCTTAATCATTTTTTAGACTAAGTGAATGAGGACTTATCATATAATGTCTTATGTGAAGGTTCTGAATTAATTATCTTCGATCTAAACTTACTGAATTATGAATCTGAACTTATCTTATACAAAAACTAAATATTGGTAATTGAACATGTACTAAATTTTGAATCTAAATATAGATATGGAATCTGGTATACTTATTATTTGGATATATCTTAATTCAAAACTCTTTAATTAACAATTATACAAAAACTTATATCTAAACCTAAGACATTGAGAAAATAAACTAAACATAGCTTAGAAGTATTTAGTGAATAAACCTAATACAATCTCAGATATCCAACATCTTAAAATTGGGCAATATGACTCAGTCCAAATGAAATCGGATTGCTTAACATATTACTAGATATGAAATCACCATGGATTTAAAGTATGAAAGTAACTTAATCTCTAAGTTACTTTGTAGGAGTTGTAGGTTAATCATAATAATATTGAAAGTCAATGGACATGGCCCACTTACCTATTATGGTGAGAAATCCAAATATACTTCTAGGTTATGGTCAAGAGTTAGCTTTCCCAAAAACAAGCATGATGCATATATCAAAATTATATCCAGAAATCCTAGATTATCCTAATAGACTTTCTAGGTCTACTAAACTATATTGGGATTTCTTTATGTATTATAAACATGATACCATCCTTTGATAAAATCAGATACGATCATGAATTCTCATAATATATGATCTTTACACATTTACATCTTTGCTAATATCATCAATTTCTTAACCACCATAATTAACATCATGGCCTAACTTCTCTAACATTAAGATTCTCGATATCTTCTAAACTCAAACAAAATAATATTTTAGTGAGACATACATCAAAATAGAATTTCAAAAAAAATCTACAAATTTTATCTCATTGTTTGATGATTGGAATTACCATAGTAACTCTAATGAGTAAATTCATCATAATACATTATATTAATCAAAACACTAAGATCGAATCTTACATTTGTATTTTAGAATTCATAATAGATCACATAAACTTCTATACTCAAATTTGGACATCACAATCTATTACATAAACACCATCATCATATATATTTTCTTCTATTAAATCTTTAGCCTATTAAACATCTAAATATGCTCAAAATTGTATTTTTCTAATAAAATACACTTTCATATCTTTTCAAAAACATGTTATTGTTCATGATTAGATGTTTAAGCTAAAAGATAGGGCTTTTCAAGATTACCTCTTTCTAGAAGATCTAGGCCATTCATTTTGAATATGCCTCTTTCTAGAAGATCCGAGCCATTCATGTTGAATCTGATGGATTACATCCTAGCTTTCTATTTCTTTTTCTTTCCTTTCCTCTGGTTCGTTGATATCCTCCTTGGGTTTACTTTTCCAGAAACCTAGATTTGGCTAGCCCTATTGACCATGTTTCTTCTACTTGAACGCCCACACTACTATGTCATTGACTATGTTATTCAAAATTTAGACATCGTTCATTCACACCTAAGGTAATAAAAACAAAACCAATGGTTTTTAATATTATCATTCCTTTCCAATTGTGTCCATTGTATGAATCACAATGGTTTGACCCTAAGAATTATAAACATGTTCTTTTCATATTGTTTCAAAGTCCATATCTTTTTCATAAAATTTATACAATGTCCAGAAATTAGAGATAACATTTTCTCATTATGCAAATGAACCTAGGTTTAAAAAATTAAATCAATCAAGTCTATACGATGCTAGGTCACGGAGCCCGGGGTGGCGGTCGTGGTGGCCGCGGCGTAGGGCGATCGGCTCCCCCTCCGGATTGAAGTCACCAAAGAAATCTACCACGTCTATTGAGTTAGCGGATGGATCTATAGTGAAGCCACACAGAGTGTGTGAGGATGTACTAGTCAAAGTTCATAGATTTATCTTCCCCGCAGATTTCATAGTCATGGACATGCCACAACTTAATGGTTGTGAGATGCTACTAGGGAGGCCGTTTCAAGCTACGGATGATGTTATCACTGCTATCGGGAGAGGTATCTTGACATTAGGGATCGACAAAGTAAGAGTTGAGTTCAAATTGCTGAGTGATTCCCTAGGGACACTCCTCGACACCCCAATTTGATGAGCATTATTTTGTCTAGCCTAAGATGTTAAAGTAGGGCGCTTGTTGGGAGGAAACCCGACCATTGTTAGATTTCATTTCCATTTACTTTAGTAGTTTTGGTTAATTTTTTTAGTGTAAAAATGATACCCTGATGAGTGTGTTCAGTGTGTAGGACTGCTTGGGTGTCGATACCAATGACCCTTGTGTTGATGGTAGCGACGAGGGTGCAGAGCGATAGATACAAAAAATTTGCTCCGTCAATAGTATCGACCCCCCCAACAGGTTGATCGACCCAAATTCTGGAGGAGGTCAATAATATCGACCACAAGGTCGATGCTCGTGAGATCCCTGAATATTTTCAGAAAAATTGGTAGCATAGATATTGATACCATCGAACCCTATGTCGATGGTATCAACAATGCTTCAGAGGAATCCACTGCCAAGGCCTCGCGAGGACAAGGATTGGCAACAGAAGTCGATGCCATCGACACCTCGTCGATGGTATCGACACGCCACGTCAGTGAGCCGCGATACGCCATCAACAATGCACGCCAAATTGGGAGGTCGATCTGTGGGACGGGTCGATACCATCGACCCTCATCGATGGTATCGACGAGGTACCAGGGGCGCCGACCTCCATTGTAAAAGGAGGGACTGTATTTCATTTCTCTTCACACCTTGAGAGCTGGAGATGTAGAAACAACCCTTCTATGACCACTACTGTAGTACGGACCACTTTGGAGGCTACCCACAGCCGCCACCGATGCCCCCATATGATCCTTCATTTCAGGGGCAATATCCTACATGGGATCCCAGTGGTTAGCAGTACCCACCATTTCCGCCACCACCACAATAGAGAGTATCACTGTTCCACCTTCTGAGGTTTTTTTTGACTATGAGGCCATAGTCGAATTCATGCTTAGGGGGGGAGATGGAACAATTTCTATCTTAGTTTTGGTTTCATTTTCTTTTATTTTAGCATTTTTCTTAACTTTTTGCAATTTCTTTTAAGTTGTGTAAACTTGTTATTTACAACTTTCTAGGATCCAGAGTCTATCTAGTATAATCCGTGGATGTCTAATATAATTGCATGCCATCTCAATGTTTTTCATATAAGGGTAATGGGTGCAAGTCTGAAATTTGAGCATTACTTTTTTTTCTTCAAGTAATTGTAAGCTTGCTTTGTTTGAAATTGAGCACGTAACTTATGAAAATCATTGGGGAGGTCAACTTTGAAACATATGATCATAATTGTACATCCGAATGATTCAAGAAATGTGGACAATTTTGGATGTTGAGCCTAAACTGACCAAATGGTAACGAGACCGTAATCATAAGTGAGAGAGATAAACCCCTTGATTTAGTGGTACACAAGTCAGTAAGGAGGGACATATAATATCTTTCGATGGTTCTGTCAATTAGTCTTGTGATCTATCCATTGCAATGTCATTCACACTCCACCATAAGAACCAAGAGCACATTACTATCTTTCACTCTTTGGCTACATTCCATGTAGGCATGTCTTGCATTACAGTCATTTTTGCATATTCCTTAAAAAAAAGAAAAAAAAATGAAAAGTGGAGAATAGTTATACATACACATTATCTTTATGTGCATGTCATAGTAGTTGCATAATTGACATTATGTAGTTGCATTTGTATCTTTTGAGCATACAATACATCATGTGTCTTATGTTTTTTTAAAAATATTAAAGGTGTTGAACTTGTTCCATACCCTCCAATAAGAATGCATCAAATGTACAAGTTATGTAAAAGGAAGAATGCCCAACAAATAACTCATTGTCATTTATGAAAATGAGGGCTTAAAAATATTTTTGAAAAAAAAGAAAAAAGAAGAAAAAAGGATTTGAGAAATAATAAAGAAGAAGAGGGAGAAAGGAAGATGTTCTCACCTGAGAATTAAGAAGAATAAGCACATGGTGTAGTTTTCTTAGATATTCCATCTCACCTTGAGACGGAATGATAGTACATGGATCATTCCACCAAAAATGTAGCATTAGGACATTTTCATTTGCATTTTGTATCATGATAGGTCATTAATTTTTGTATTTCATGATTGATTGTTATGTGCTTCTTTTTCTTCCACAACCACCAATTCCATCCGCCCATTGCTCAAAACGGTAGGACATCCATGATTATCTCCTCATTCTTGTATATCAAGAGATCTGCTTCCATATAGATGGTAGTTAGGATATGAGCAACGTAGATAGGAGATCACGAGATGCACCAAGCCTGAAACTGAGGATTTTATTACATTAACTGCCTTATTTGATGGTGTTCATTGATCTTGGGGTGGATATCTCTTATGGACGATCATTTTCACCTTTAGGGTAGTTACCGTTCCGTGGTCAGTGAGGGCCGGCATGTGCATGTCAGGTGGGAATCATACAGTGATGCCGTTTATGCTAGTATGTTCTTTAGTTGACCCTCACAATTCTATTCTACAGTTTTGTGCTCGAAGATGAGCAAAGATCTAGCTTAGGGGAGTTTGATACGTGGATTTTGATTCGCTTTTATAGGCTAGTTTCATATGTGTTTTATGCGATTATTGGTCATTTTCTTGGTTAATATTGCATGATTCAGTTCCTTCAGCATATAATCTCATTATGCATCAAATTTACCTTATTTTATCTCATTTGGTATGAATGATCATATTTATCAAAGTTATCAAAGTTGATTCGAGTTTATCTTTGATTTTCAGGCAAAACAGATATATACAACTATCGATACCATCGACAGCTATCGATAGTATCGACAGGGCCACAGAGAGGTAGCCGCAAAAGAGCAGAATGAGTCGATACCATCAACCCAGAAGTTGATGGTAGCAAGATAGCTTCAGCGAGTCAGATTTCTACAAGTCGATACAATCGACCAAATACTCGATACTATCGACTCCGTCTCAGCAGAATCAGCTTAAGCATCGGATTCCACAGAAAAGTGACGCTTAAGGTGTCGATACCATCAACCCAGAAGTCGATGGTATCAAGATCATGTTAGAGCAAACCCAGAAAAGTAGAGGACCGTCAGTATCCGGGTGGGTCGATACCATCGACCCACATCGATGGTATCGACGCCGTCAAATTAGGTTAATCTACAACTCGAGTCTCATTGTACAGTGTTGATGTTTTGGCGGCCTAAAGTGGTGCTTATACCTAAAAATGGCAGCTCTAAGCCATCTATCATGTCATTAGCTGCTGCACAAGTCTCAAGGAGAAGAGAGGAGGAAGAACGGAGCCAGAGCTATACACCGATTGTTCTAGAGGCCGTAGAAGGAGTTTTCCACCACCAGAAGGTTGTAGAACACTCATCCCACACCAAGGAATGCCAGAATCTTCTCCGTTCAGGGGTTACTTCACATCTATCCACATTTTCTCCATGTTTCCTCTTTCCTTCACCATGTTTTCTACAGAGATGAACATGCGGGGCTAATCTCCTTTGTCTTTAGGATCGGGAGTAGCCCGGGTGATCGTTGTATGAAAATTTCAACATAGTTCATCATAATTTGTCTCTAAAATTCGTGGTATGCTATCATTTTCTCTATTATATCATTGTGCTTGATCACCATAGTGATAATCCAATACCTTTAATTGCTTTTGATGAAGAATTAACGGTTGAAAAGAGACGATAATCACATTAATCAATAAATTCCTTGGAAAAGGTGATGCACGATTAATGGTGGGAACCTTTAGACCTAAATTTCATGCACCTTATCTAAGGCATAGGTTACTACTGACGTGGAACCAACTTAGGTTAAGATAGTGAATTGTATCATGGAAGCAAGCAATTCTAATTCCAGGCCACTACCTGAATTAGGAGACATTTCATGATAATTGTGTAAAACTTAGTGCAATGAGAACCCGCGCTGAAACCACAATCCTAAAGATTCCATTGAAATTGATTAAACCAACCATTTAATCGATCATTATATTTTCTTTTGTTTTATTTTTCTTTTTCAAAACAATTCTCAAACTTTTAAAACCAGTTTAGCTGATCGTGAGTAGTTAGTAGTAGTCTACCGAGAATTCCATTTCCCTAAGTTCGACTCGGGCCTCACAAGGCCTGTATTACATTGACGCGTGCACTTGCGTTATCTGCACGGTAAAATCATGTCATCACACTTACAGACACCAAAAGGAAGAGGAAGGTGACAAGGGCTAGCTAGATCTGGGTTTCTAGATAGAAAAATCCAATTAGGAGATCCACAAACTAGAGGAAATGAAAAAAATAGAAAGCTAAGATGTAATCCATCATATTCAAGATGATTGACCTAGATTTTCTAGAAAGAGGTAATCTTAAAAAGCTCATATGTTTTAGCTTAGATATCTAGTCATGTAAAATAAGGTGTCTTGAAAAGATATTAAAGAGTAGATTATAAAAAAAATATCATTTCAAGGATATTTAGATGTTTCGTAGGAAAAATATTTAATAGAAGACAATATAAATGATGATGGTGTTTATCCAATAGATTGTGATGTCCAATTTGAGGAGAGAAGTCCTTATGTTCTATTCTAAATTCTAAAACACAAATGCAAGATCTGTCCTTAGTGTTTTGACTAACATAATTTATTATGACGATTTTACTCATTAGAGTTACTATGGTAATTTGAATCATCAAACGATGAGATTTTTTTAGAAAATATTTAAAATTCTATTTTAATGTATGTCTCACTAAAATATTGTTTTGTTTGAGTTTAGAAAATAATTACCTATTATGAGAATTTAATGTTTGAGAAGTTAGACCATGATGTTAATTAATGTGGTCAAGAAATTGATGATATTAGTAATGATGTATATGCGTAGAGATCATGTATTATGAGAATTCATGATCATATCCAATTTTATTAGGGGATGGTATCATGTTTATAATACATAAAGAAATACCAATACATATTTATAATACATAAAGAAATCCCAACATAGATTACAATATCTAGAAAGTCTGCTAGGATAATCTCGGATTTCTAGATATAATTTTGATATATGCATCATATTCATTTTAGGAAAATAAAGCTTGACCATAACCTAAAATTATATTTGTATTTCTCACCATAATAGTAAGTGTGACATGTCCATTGACTTTCAAAATTATTATGATTCAACCTACAACTCCTACAAAGTAACTTAGAGATTAAGTTACTTTCATACTTTAATATTCATGCTTATTTCATATCTAATCATATGTTAAGCAATCAGATTTAATTCAGTCCAAATCATGTTGCCTAATTTTAAGATTTTAGATATTTGAGATTGTATAAGTTTTAGAGACTCAATACTTCTATGCTCTGTTCAATTTAGTTTCTCAATCCCTTAGGCTCAGATATACATTTTTTATAATTATTTATTAAAGAGCTTTGGATTAAGATCTATCCAGACAAAAAGTATATCTAATTCTATATCTAGATTTAAATTTAGAATTCAGTACATGTCCAATTATCTATATTCAATTTTTGTATAACATAAATTCAAATTCATGATTCAATAAGTTTAGATATAAGATAATTAAGTCAGAACCTTCACATAAGGCATTATATGATAAGTCCTCATTCAATTAGTCCTGGGATGATAGAGGCATGTGTTACCAATTCAGAGGAGTGTTTACTCCAATTCAGAGGTACTTCAGTACCAATTAGGGCATAGTCACACCGATTCAGAGACACCTTGGTGTCATTTAGAGGCATGTAGTGCCAATTCAGAGGTACTTTGGTACCGATTCAGGGTGTAGATACACCAATTTAAGAGGAGTTATCATATAATGGTGGTCACAAATCAGATTAAAGACATAAATAAAAGAAACATCGATTCAGTATAAGTTTACGACTTTCACATACTAGTTCAATTTTCAGTTTTAGTATATTCATGTTTCTCTTATTAGAAATTCAATGCCACTTACTCTAACCTAGGTTTCCCTATCTGCATGGCTGGGTACAAGATGTCTGTAGATACTTTTCATGGAACCATTCTTACCCCAATCCCAATCCTTTTGCCTAGACAATAGTAAGAGGATCAAAGTGCCCGTCCCTAAGTGTCCCGATAGGATGTAACACACTCGCATATACAATAAGAAATAATAACTTAAAAACTAGATATTTAAATGAACAAACTAACCCAATATGGATATTTTCCAAAATATCCTTATCATCAGAGTATATGAGTGCGGAAGCGATATAGTCAAGGTTCCAATGTTTTGCCTAAAATCAAGAAAATCAAGACACAAATTCAATGCAATTGCACGATACACTATATAAAAACAAGTAAAATGGTTTATAACAAAATAAGTGTACTTGACATGAATTATATTTCAAAATTATAATGAGTAATTTTCAAAACCAAAATTTATTCGACAAGATGTTTATTTCAAAACAATTCACTTTTTATTATGAGCTCCCATTATACTATAATCAATAAGCATGCTTATATATTTTGTGTGACTCTATTACCCCAACGTGATGGGGAGGTCACCAGGCTCCTTATCACCATAGGAGATAGGAGGTCAATGCACAAGTCCACCTCCGAATGAGGGGTTGGTTGCACTCAATATCAACATTATCAACATTATCAACATCATCATCATTATTATCAATATACGGCAGTCATAATGGGCATGCCATTTATGTTTTCCAGTTTGTCTCAAAATATAATATAAGAAATATGGAATCCTAATCAATAGGGAATAATAGCTCAACCAAGTATATAGCCAAGTACACAATCAAGAGATACATAAAAAGTATCTTCATTACAACCAAAGAGAAGGTATAATAGTGCACCTTTCACCGAGGATTTAAAGTATAATCAATATCCAAATCAACAAGTAAAAGTCAACCCTTTGAGTCAGATCCTAAATCACAATATTTGGATCAAGGGTCAAGATCATAATATATGGAGATCATGTTTCAATATTCAAGATTAGGGTTACACTTTATTATGTAAACCTTAGGGTTGGGTCATTCACTTATAATCAACCAATATTTCAATATGTCCAACATTATTTCAAATGTCAAGTATTTTCAAGTGTGAATGACTTACCAAGGTTTTTTAGGATCATATGTGTTAACTGTAGTTTTCATGATCGATATTCAAGTCATAATCAAGTCCTTAGATCATCATTATGTTCTAACATCACTGGTGTTCAAATTTAGATAAAGTTCCAAATAATATAATGAGTAAGGTCAGGGATCAAGTTTTAGGTCAATAGATCATAATATTCCCCAAGATTCAGGCCAATCATAATATTAAGATGTCATCATCATATTCAAGATTAAATCAAGTCAAAAAATATAGATCTAGATCATTAATGGGTAAAGTATGATTTTGATGTCTCAATATGAACATTAGAGTCAAGAATTAGGGTTTTCAGAGTCTAATCATCATTATTGAGCCATTAGATAAACTAAATAAGAAAGAGATAAGATATAGGGATATCAGTGAGAAACATGTAGAATTAGGCTTTAGGAGTAATTTTTAATGGGTTCATTGGATTTTTCTGATCAAAATTGACTATTTACTCAAATTATTTGGAGTCAGGTTGCATTTTCTATGATTAAACCAAGATATGACTATTTAAATGAATATTTACCAGAGAGAAAGATGAAATACCTTATTTTGCAAAAAAGGCTGGTTGTTGGATGTCGGTTGGATGGCCTATATTTTCCCACATGGGTGAGGCGGCTTGCTCACTTTCTAGACTGGTTCAAGCCTTCAATTCATCTTATTTATTCTTTGATTTACCGGTTCATTGGTGGTTTATTTGGACCAGGGAATTTCCCCTTGAACCAGTGGGTCGGGACTCCTGTCCCTTATGCTCTGGCTTCCCCCCACGATCCCAGAAAGGAGGCAGAGGAGCTCACCAAAGAGAGGGACATTTGGGTGATTGGGGGGCCTACAAAGGGAGTTGGGTTGCCGTTCGGGTTCATTGGGACCCTGCGAAGGTGGATGGGGCTTCGCTCTTCAGGTAGGAGGTGCGAGGGCAAGATGCCCAACCGAGTAGGGCGGCAGCACCACAGTGGCACTGCTATGGTAGTAGGAGGTGGCTAGGAGAAATTGGGCTGTTTGAGGCTGAGGGAGTGAGCAAGGGTGTGGCTTTGAGTATGGTGAGGTGATGCAAACCGAAGGGGCCCTTTTTATACTATTGGGGTGGGGCTTAGGGCTAGATTGAGATTTCAAAATGGCCATGGCCACCAGAGTGAGAGGGGAGAGCAAAAAGATCATTTTGGAAGTTGGACAAAGAATGAATGATGGTCGAATTAGGGCTTGATGATTTCAAAAATGTGAGAGGATCGTTTTGGCTCGCTCAGAACTTTGAATCGAGGTCATGGGCGGGAGATCAGTCTCTTTGGTCTTCATTTACTCTTCCCCACTGATTGTGGGAGGTAGAAGATGGGTCGGTGGCCACTAGATCAAGCCTAGATCCACGACAGGTAGATCCAAGGGCTAGGATCACCCCCGGATCCTTGCCTTGGATCTCTGACATGAAATTTGTCAATAAAAAGGCAATTAAAAAGGGATTTTGGGGACACAACATCCAAAATTCATAGAAAATCATAGGAGTGTCCAAATGATATGAAATTTGGATAATAGGTTCACAATAATATGGAGAATATATATAAAAAATTTGTGGACAATATGATGAAGTTTTATGGACGAATTTATTTCTTTGAGTAAGGTGATTATTTAACCTCATTTGAAATGTCATAAAGTGTAAACAAGCCACATTGGTCACCAAATTTTGTATTCAAGTCTAACATTGATTATGAAGATAAGAAAAATTATTTGAGACCATGAGTGAGTATAATGAGTTCAAAAGATTAATTACTTCATTATAATGCGAAAATCCACTTTGTCACAATACTAAACTTCAGGAAGACTAGTCAAGATAAAGGACTCATCAATAGTTTGAAGAGAGATTTTCTTGGTGGGACGCCATCTATACGATCCAAGATGAAACATAAAGTGCATGATTTTTCTCCTTATATTTAGTCTTTTTTATAAACTTTCAAGTAACCAAGTTTGTATTCTAAGAATTTATAAGAATATATACACTAAGTTGTGTTGGTTACTTTCTATTATTATTGTGAAGTATCATGTTTATCACACTCCCAAGTTTTTAAAAAATTTGGTTCTTCTCATGTGAGATGAAAATTAGGGTGTTACACATCTCTTAAAGAATTTTCCTTAATTCAATTGCCCATATCACATAGAAAGTCCTTTTTTTCTCAGATTCAACTTTTATATTCAACTTTTCTAAAAGTAAGATCAAGATAAACCTACTTGATGCCTCAAAACTTCTATTTCCAGTCCGGATGACGTGGATATCATCACACACACAAAATTTTTAGGGGTGAAATCCCTATAGTTTCCCTAAACAAGTACAATAATACCACCCACAAGAGGACAAACCTTATTGTAGTATAATTTAGGATCAAACCCAAATGAGAACTTCTTAAGAATAAATATGATCAAGGTAACAAAACAAGAACTAGTATTTAACTCAAGATTTGAATTTTGTTAATTGAACCAAGATCTCAAATAGTAAAGGCTAAATGAAAATCTAGAATTATTATATGATCAGGACACTAGGGTGTATTGGGTTCACCATCTCTACCTATCATTCACTCTCTCACTGCATCATATTAACTATGAACATATATATGTTGATGCCAAGAACCCCCCCCCTTTTGGCATTAGGATTAAAACTAGATAGATTTCACTCTAAGCTCACCATTACATTCTCATGTTACCTAGAGATCTTACATGTAACGCCTAAAAAAACAGCAATATGAAGTTCTCATCAAGGGTCTTACAAGAATCTAATTGATATCATAGTTATTAGGATCAAAGTTCTCTACATTCAAGATCATTACAAACATGTAAACCTATTGATTAGACAATCATACAAGCATAAAAATATTGTATATATATATTCATCCGTACAAATATAGATGCAGATAAGATAACCAAATCGGACAGTAGGGCTACTCACTACACTCTAGCGAGAGGATTACTCACTCATCACATAAACAAAAAAACAATAGGAGAAAAGAGAAAGAAAGCCATGGTCACAGAACAATATAAAAGAAGCTAAGTTTGTCTTTGTGCTATAAATTGATGGTGCATGGTGCAACAAGAGTTCCACCCTTGTACATTTTTTGGAGGTTGATTTGGACCATCATTCTTCCTTCTTCAAGATCAGATCTAATCACTAAGAGAGAGAGAGAGAGAGAGAGCAGTGGGATGACAAAGGCAAAATCCGTCAACTAATGGGAGTAAGCTCTGTAGAATAAGCCTTCTTTGAGGTCGGTACCTTATAGCTTCGACAATGGCCAAGATGGAAGGATCTTCAGTTGTCATTCATCAATTTATGGATAAAGGTTGAAGGCTCCTAGAGGTTGAAGGTGAGTATGGGTAGCAGTAGCCTAGCATCGTGAAATGTTAGATCCTTTTCGAGTTGGTGAGGGCCTTGTATTTACAAGTGGAGGCTAGGGTATGGAACCCTACCACCTGCTAGGAGTTAAGTCCCCAACCATAATGAAGGAGAAGATAAATTATAGAGGTTGACAAAGGGTTTGCGGCATTTAGTTGCACCATCGATAGGTAAAGTGTCGGGTTCACCATTAGAAGAGTGTGCATTTCTTCCATTAGAAGACAACCACCAGAAGATATGTACAAAACAACCATCAGAAGACAAGTGCAATATTTCCTTCATATTTTGTGGAGTGCAGGTTATCCTTTGATTGTCATACATAGGAGAACCATCTAAAGGTGTGAGTAGGCTTCCCATTAGAAGGCGAACACTGGGTGACCATTAGAAGGTGTGAGCATAGAACGGCCATCCACTGGTAGATGTGAAAGATCCTTTTTCTAATGAGTACAAGGAGGCCATCAAAAGCCAAGCATCTAGCTTCCTTTGGTTATCAACCAAAGGAAGGACTGAGTGATGTTACCTGATGGTTTGGCAGATGTAAGCCCAACCTGGGGGGGTATGGAGTAAGCTCCATGGTCTATGTAGATGGATCTTCTACCGAAGGAATGACAACCAATAGAAGGGAAATGTAATGAAAACTAATGGCTTGGAAGGTTCAATGTAAACCAATGGCTTCAACAACCTAATAAGGAACAAATCATCAAAAAATTGGTTCATTTATTCACAAGTTTGTTAGGCCATCTGGTTGGTTGGAAGGACCATTTCCTCCTACATTTCTAACATGTGAAAAAACTCAAGCCGGCCATGAAAACCTAGAACTTTGATTAAAACCTTATACATTATCATAAATAAAACCTACATGCAAGCCAGTTTGAAACTAAAATGATGAAAATGAGTGTAAAATTGTGCTGAAAATGCACCTAGATTTAGGAGGAATATGCATTCTTTAAGACCCTTGACCTAGCTTAGTGCTTTATCTTGCTTGTTTGTCTTAATGAGATGATTAAACCTTAATCTATTCATGTGATTCACCTTAATAACATGTGACATGCTTATGTTTCAATTTGGTCCAGTTTGGATGATGTTTGAGCTAGTTATTCTATATGTATGCTTGTTTTGGATCAAGTTGCAATTTACCCATGTTGAAGGTCTATCTTGAAACATGTAGGTTGTTCCTCTTGTGCTTTGGCATCATGAGAGAGAGAATGATGCTTTAGGGTGCCTTGTTGGAACTTGGATGATGAGGTGGCATCATGTGTATTGATTTAGGGTTTGCATGGTTTTACATGAGTTGCATGGGTGGTGGCATCGACCATGTTGAGTTTCTTGAGTGTATCAACCTTGGTGTTGTGTCTTCTTGGAGTGCCTTGACCAAATCACCTTTCCTTGGTTGTTTTGTTTGAACCTATGTGCTTGTCCTTGGTTTTGGTCGCTAGGGTTGGCTTGGTACTTTGGTGTTTTGACCTTTGTCTTGGGTGGACATGGGTAGCGGTCATTACCATGTCATGCTTTGGTCTTGCTTCGACCGAAGGTAGGTAGTGGACCTAGTGGTCGCTACCAAGATTTGTTCTTATAACCCTTTGATGCATGCATGTCTAGAGTGATTGCATGACCGTGGCTTTGTGGGACATGTACCCTTTTGGTGCTCCCATATCTTAACACCTCATGATCTTTACCTCTCTCTTACCCTTGAGTATATAAACACTCTCTTTCACATTCAAGTACTCCTTTTGGCTCTCTTCTTTCTCTCCTCTTGCTTGAGTTTGACCTTGAGCTTGGTGGAGTAAGAGAAGGTGCTGACTTTGGAGCTTTAGTGGTCGATCACCGTTGCATGTGGTGATCTAGGGCTTGATCATCTTCCTTGTGGTGGTTCTTGGTGATCTTCCTTCTTGGTACGTAGTTACCTACCCTTGATCTCATTTCCTTTGAACCCTATCCCTTTCTCTCTTCTCTTGGCTATGAGACCATGGATCACCATGGTGGCTATCTTGAGGAACTTCTCTCCATAGAGGTCGAGACTATGGTTTGACTATGTTAGTACCTGAGTGAGATGAAACTTCCCCCTTTCTTCCTTCTTTTCAGCTTAGGGTTTCTACCCTTTTCTATTTTGAGCTCCTTTGACCGTGATTTGTTCTTCTCTTGAGATGACCTTATTTGTCGTGGAGTTGATCCTAGTTGGAGCTTCCTTCTCTCTCTTAGAGTCGTAGCTTTGGATCTTGATCTTCATCTTAAGGTGGGTTACATGACTCTTCCCTCTATTATTATTTCACCTTTATCTTACTTGCATGCTACTATTTTATATCAAAAATGTGATCTTGATGCTATCTTTATCTTGGGTTTAAAATTTTGAAGTGTTCTTACATATATTGCTCTTTCTCCTAAACCCTAATTTCTTGTACCCAAAATGTTGGTGATGGTGGAGTTGTTGTCTCTTGCATGCATCATGATTGTTGGTTTTTAAACCATGTTTTGGTTTGGTTTTACATGATATTAGATGTTTAGATCTTTGGTTGTATGAGTGGGATGCATGGTTTTCCCTCTCTCATCATGGTTTTCCATATTTACCCATGTGGTGCTTATTTTAGGGTTTTTGGTCACCATATTTCTAAGAGATTTTCTTGTGATGACCCTTTGGTTTTCTTGGTGTTAATCACCTGTTTGGGGTCACTACATACCTTGGTGATCACTACATGTTCTAGTCTTGTTTTGGTCATAATGGTTTTTGACCTAAGGTCACTAGGGTGGGTTGGTCGCTACCAAACCCTAACCCTAACTTGTTTGGTTGCTATATGATCAAGTTGCTTTGAGGTTGCTACTCATGATGGTTTTCTTGCTGTCAAAATGATTTGATACTTTGTTGGTCATGTGGGAGGTTGCTACTATTGGTGGTGTTGCAGTCGCAAAAAACTGTTAACCACCTATGGTTTCTACCTATGGTATTGGTCGCTACCTTGACCCAGGTGTTACGATCTCTACCCATGCTGGGCTAACCCTAATGGTCACAACACATGTAGAGTGAAGTGGTTGCTACACATGGTTGTACCATGTGGTCTCTACATGTATTGAATCATGTATGGTCACTATCTATAGTCCTTGAGTTTGGTTTCTATGTTTCATGGTTTGGTTGAGGGCACTACATCTTGTATATGGTTTGATGGTCGCTAAATGGTATCACCCATGGTGGTCTCTACACATGCATGGGTGCTGGTCGCTACATACCTAGCATGGTCACCACGTGTAATGTAGTTCATGGTAATAATTCTTAGCCCTAATGTGCCCCAAGGATGTGGGAAGTAATGCACCTAGGGTTTGATGTTAAGTGTTGTGATGGAAACCCTAATCGGATAATCATGAGAAACCCTAATTCAAGTGTATGATATACTTGTTTAGCTTGCTTGAATGACTAGCATGTAATGATGTTTCTCTCTCCTAGTTGTATAACCCTAATGTTGTAGGTTGAATGTACATCATAGATGGTGACTGCTATGGTATATCTCATATGACACAGGGTGATGATTATGTGCCTTGACGAGGCATGGTGAGATAATGATGATGTGCATGAACTATGTGATTTGGGTCTTGTAACCTGGAAGAGGCTCTATGCCTAGTTTGAGGTGATATCCTCTAGTAGTGTGAGAAGGGATGGTTATCTCAGGATGATGTGATAATGATGTTGTCCTTATATGGAGAGATATCATGTGATGATGTGACAAGTTCATACCTCTTACGCTATACATCTTCTAGAGCTATTTTACAGCTATGCTAGCTAGAATGAATTAGGATTTGTATGGTACACTTGTTTGATGCAACCTTAATCCACCCAATTGGTATAACTAATACAATGAAATCCTAATCATGTAGTTGTTCTGTTTCATAGATCCATTCTAGTGTGAGAACATGCTGGATGGTGAAACAAGTAACTCTTGTGGGAAATTCAAAGTGCATATTGTTGAATATGTGGGGGTGCAAGTCAAGGGTATATCCTTGCATCCACAATTACAAGTTTGGTGGGTGATTGCAGTCATGCCTCAGTGTTTGTGATTTGTGAAAGGCAACAATATAACTGCATGATGACTAATATAGAGCAGGCATGCCTGACCTATTCTCTAGTGTCGTATTATGTACCAAGATCGGAATAGGCATTTTTTAGCTTGATTATATGTCATTGTGGTAGTTGACTATTATGTCTCTATAGTGTATCTTGTACTGACCAAGAGGTGTGGGTGAGATCATGGATTCTGGCTCATCCATAGATCTTGTATGGCACTGATTTTGACTTCGTAGTGGTCAGTTCGATTTGGGTGGTACGACTCAAATCCTCAGGGCATAATAAAAGATGTAACACAATCGTGTAGTATATTTGCTTAGAGTCAAACACAAATCACATTGGATGACCCCTTGATAATGTTCTTATACTGCTTAACTGTTATCTTATATACATGTTCTTCATATCCCTTTTGAAAGTATACGTTTTTCTACTAATTAGTGTAGCTACTCAAACTACTTAAACAATGTTAAATGCTTTGCTTATATAATTTACCTGAATATTCTCATCATGATAATAATTCTATCTTCATGCTTTAGTATATCTGTGCTTATAATCTTTGCTGGCAGAGAATTATATCTCTCGTTGGGATGTTAGTCTCACCCTATGGGTTTCCACATCTTTTAGGTGGTCATGCACGACGAGGTAGAGATCGTATAGTTGAGGCCAAGCAGCAAGAAGAGCAATAGCTATTTGAAGGTTGGATATATTGCTAGTGTTAAGTAGTAGCATCCTATGCATCGTCTCTGTACTCTCAAGTCATTGGGGGTGTTTTGTAGATGTTGTACATCGATACAAGTTTTTGGTAATATGCCATGGTTGTACAAATATGGCTTGTATATGTGAATAGATTATCAGATGTAACAATTTTGTGGCACACTAACCACTGAACCGTGATATGTAATATCTTTTGGCATGATATATGATACACGTGGCATAGTTTTTTGGACCCAGATATAATATGTTTCTGCTTTTGTGGTTATATAAGATCAATTTTAATTTACCCTATTTTATTGTAATGTGATTGTTAGGTTGTAATTCTATTTTTTTTGAGTTATCTCGCTCATGTGGTGGTATGTTGTCACACATTCATCATGGGGTTAGATAATCGCATTAATTATCTAAATTACAAATTATCTTAGAATATTTTAGAAACTTTCCTATCATCCCATATTCCAATTCTCTAACGAATCATAAAGACATTATTATTTATTTATGTAGGAATTATCTTATTTCTTAAACTTGTACCACAATGACCTATTTGCAAAACAAATAATATCATGGGCCACACTTGGGTTGAACCCACGCTATTAGTTCAAGGTGGACAATTGATCCTATAGTTGCATAAATAAAGTTACACTAAAATAATTTCAATTCTTTTATCCTATCTTCCAATGTCACATTATTAAGCTTGATAAAACTCCATCCTATTCTCTTGAACTAAACATAAAATTCACAAAATGTTGAGGATCTTATAGAAATATTACTGTAGATTCATGAAGATAAATGATTTATTTCCTCTCCAGGAGATCAACACCTACGATCTTGAAATGCTCACCTTCTCTCATGAGGATATTGTGGAAATGACACCCAACATGACAGAAAAACCTAACGAGATGAGTACAACAACTAGGGGATGAAAGGACACAAAAGGAGAAATAGCTGTAGAGCCTAAAGTGAAAAGAAAGATAAACTTCAAGGTATGCAAGATAGTCCCCAAGGGTATAAGGGTGGATACGAGCACCGTCATAGAGCAATAAGAAACCATTGTAGCAACAAGCACAAAAAAGGAACAACAAGAAGTGAGCTATGGTCACAAAGATAACATCATTCAAGATGTCGAGGAAGACCCAGGTACATGTAGAAATGAAGATGCAATTATGAACAAGGATTACGAGAGAGATGACAGACTCAAAGTTTAGGAAGTTGAACTTCATCCGATGAAAAACCAACCAACAACCCTGAATGAAGACCACGACAGCCAACCAGAAGCATTCGAGCTAGTGAGGTAGAGCGGTAATACCAAGATCGGAACAACACGGACATGATGCTCCAAGCCCACCTATGGCAGAACCTAATCCCACCTCGCAAAGAAGACATGCGACAACAATGAAAACTACCCATCAACTCCTCCAAGTTTTCTTATCTATCATCTAGCCTGTACAAATTAACCATGAAGTCAGAAAGCATAGATGAAAGAACCACTAATCTCCTACAATTCATGAAGAATATGATGGAATTACAAGGTCAAATGATGAAGAACATCATGGACATTGCTACATAATTGGTGGAGTTGCAACAAGAGAGGGATGAAATGATGTAGGAGGAGAAGAGTTTTTGAAGGAAATGAAGGATAAATTACAATTCTATGACTAAGAATGTGCAAAAAAGAAGATTAAAACACGATCTGAAATGATCTAGGTCATTAACGTCTTCAAACCTGTTGTCTCAAGGGGAAGCAAGGCAAGAACCTTCATCTCCAAGGGAAGAGAATAAACTTCAAGCTTCCTTAAGAAAACCTGAGGCCTCAGATAGAAAACAAAATAGCCTACCCTAGCATTGGACCTTAACCTCTGATAACACCCATTTTTGTGGTATTTATGACCCATATTTCGTTGTCAAAACTGCCCTTTTAAACTGTTTTCCTCTCCATTTTGTCATGTTTTTGAATAAACAAGTCACACTACGCTCTTAACTCGTTTCTATCATCTTTTACAGAGTTTTCCTCGCTTTTCCACTCAAAATCAGTAAAACGGCCCGTCTCGACCCACTAACGAAGAATCGACCTTTTTCTAGCCACACGACACGTCCACTACCCATCACGGATGCTGGCCGATAGGGCTCAACCCGACATGGGCGTGTCACGTGGTGCGGTCACTGACGGGCGATACGCCATTTACCCGATAGAGAGCTCTGCCCGCTACGACTAAATCAGCCCGTTACGGCATGTCGCGCGATATGAGCCACTCACCGGAAGCAGCCACCCGTCACGCCCGATACCTCCGTAACCCGGCACGCGATAGCCAAGCTACACCGAACGACACACACGCGTCAATCGTCTCTGAAGCCACGTATACAGAGCCGATAAGGGGTACGTGGCGCCCAGAGATTCGCGACTTCTTCCAACCACTACCTATAAATAGCAGCTACAGGACCTCGATGGGACGGGTAAGAATCTCGCAAAGTCTAACTTTGGAAGGTACCTGGAGCTAGTGTGTTGCGTCCCAGAGGCGTGCCGGGTGATACTAGGTGAGCACTTCCACAACCCGAGAGGGGCGGGAGTGGTTCACTTAGAATCTGTCCCGGTAGCCGCAGTAGCCCGATATCGACCAAGGAGGCCACCCGATGTGCCCGGTTCCTAGACGGACCCCTGCCCGAGACGGCTCGCCTCTACACCCGATACAAGGAACCTGATACCCTAAGTCGCCTCTCGCCTGACACTATATCGACCCCGATACAGAATGCCTATCATGGTGTCTCGCCCGAGAGGGTGGTATCCTGACCACGACCGTATCAGGCAGGGTGCCTTGATCGATATGCTTGCCCGTCACGGCGTACCACCCAACAGGGCTGATCGCCCGACACGAGCATGTCGGCCACAGCTCCCACCCGATATTGGGATAGAGGCACCTTAGGGGATCCGCTGCTGTATGTCGCCCTCCTAAATCATGGAGGTGATACCTATCTTCCCTTTTTCTCTGTCATTTACTTTCTTTATTTACGCAATGTAACTAAACCTTTTATACAATGCTCATTCGAGGAGATTTAATACCTGTTGCTCTAAGTTTGGTCTCTTTTGTTGGATGATTGCTTTCTAGCATCAGAACTCTAGCTTGTATGCTTGGATCATGTTTTGACTAGCTATCGAATCATGTTTCCTATTACAACTCCCTCGAGAGAGGTGTTGTGACTCTAGAGTTTGGTCCGATCAGGGAGTACGAGAGTACCCAGGGTCAGAGTTGCTTTGGTTATCTTTCCACTCCAACCCAAGTCCACCACCCTTGAGAGAGAGTGTTGGTGTTTAGTTGGAGGTACCCTCTCCGAGAGGAGGGGTACTGGATGTTTTCTGTTGCCGCTTGTTATGCTTAAGCTTTCCTCCTTCGTTCCTTACCGAGACAATAGTGTTATTTCCTCTGGTTCTATTGCACAAAACCCCTAAAAATTGATAAATGCCAAAACCTTAATCTTCTTCGTAACTCCAGTTGGAGATAGTTTTCTGTTGTTTTACCGATCTTTATCTACTATTCCCTTGGGAACATTTTCTTACCCTTCTTTTACAAGAGAATAGAGTGTTGATTCCGCATTCTTAGCACGACCACCCTTGTCCCTGTGGTTTGACCCCGATTGCTAGTTTGGACCCCATCATCATTGTGGGGGCCTAAGAGTCAGGTTATTTAAAAGTCCGACTACTTCAAATCTGCTCCTTTTGGATGCATGATTTAGGCCGGTCAACTTTTTGGCTCCGTTGCCGGGGACAAGGAATAATATTACTGTTAACGAACCCGAGTCCACTAACTACACTCCCGTGCCTCAAGCTTAGTAATAAGCTTGACAACACAGTTTCTTTTAGTCTTCTAACCTGAAATGTGTATAGAATAGTTCGTTTCATTAACACAAGTTTTCTAACTTGATTATACGTTCTATTCAGGTACTCAGGGAAGAAGCACTCTGCTCGGTTGATCACCGTTCATCATACCACCTCGCGTGGAACCACCTCTTTCCGAAGATGAGCAAAATGCTAGAGTTGGACTACGACCACCTCTGCATGGGAACGATGACCGTTACCATAACGATCATTTACATGAAGAGCTAGAGGAACCTGAATTAGAACAACTTGGGGATGATCATCGTCATGAGAGACTTTGTCATCGCTGCCACGAAGTCCAACAACTTAAGATGTCTAGTTGTAATCCTGAGGTTTGATGCTGTAAACTTCAAATTGAAGCTAGCTGTTCTCTCCATGATTCAAAATAAAAGCTTTAGGGGAAGTTCCAAGAATGACAACCCCTACCATCACCTAGATACTTTCAAAAATATATGTGATACAATCAAAATGAGGGGAGTGCCACAAGAAGTGATCTACTGTAAGGGTTTCATCTTCTCTTTGGAGGACAAGACACTGTCATGGTACCTTGGACTACCACATCAATCTCTGAACAGATGTAATTCTTTAGCGGATGCCTTCGTAAACAAGTTCTACCCTACAGAGAAGACCGTTAGGAACAGACAGAAGATCACTTCTTTCACCCAGAAGCCAGGAGAAAACTTACATGAAGCTTGACAAAGATACCAAGAGTATCAGAGAGACTTACCTCACCACAACTACAAGAAAAGTTTCCTGATGACAACCTTCTACCATGGTCTGACTCCTGAGGAAAGAGTATCACTCAATGCAACTGCAGGAAGCGACTTTCTTGGGAAGAGGCCCAGTAGATCCAAAAAGATCATTGAAAACATGGCTGAACTACAAGCTGGAATTGACTACGACAGGACCGATAGAGGATATGCTAAGAAAGCCACTAATGAAGGACCGTCGGTCGAATCCAAGGCTCTTGAAGCAATCACCACTCAAATACAAAAGATAGCCACTGATGTCAGACAGTTAAAAGAATCAGGAGGGAAAGGAAAGAAACATATTGAGAAGGTGATGAAGTGTGTCACTTGTGAAGAAGGAGGACACGATACTGATAACTGCATTTACACACGACCCGACGAGTCAAGTGAAAGCGAATCAGAAGCAGAGGAAGCTGAGAACATTTCTTTTGTCAACTTCAAAAGACCAGACCATCCTGGTTTTAGTTATGGCAACAAAGATGCTACATAAAACTTACATCAGTTGAATAATCCACTCAAGCAACCATAAGGTTTTGAGAAAAGAGGCGGACAAGGTCAGTACACCAGAACAACCAATTTTCAACCAACCAAGGAAAACTTTCAAGGGCAAGGGAAGTACCAAAACCGCCAAGCTGCTAACCCTAGCCAAGGCCAGGGACAAGCTAAAGAGCAGAGTTAGGAAAAGAACTTCAGTCAACCGGACTTGGTGGGCCAATTGTTCGACTTTGTCAAGAGACAAGATAATATGAACAATCAGTTGGCGCAAAGCGCACTATCCAACTCAGGCATTCTGAATACGATGCATGTCCAAATGGCAGATATGCAAACACATCAATGCCAGATAGACCAGCAGCTAGCTCAAATGGCTGAGTTAATGAAGAATCCTTGGGGTAAAATACCATCCAGCACAGAGTCTGCCAAAATGGTAGTACTCAGGTCAGGAAAGATAGTAGATCGCCCCGAATCAGCCAGACTTGAAGAACCTAAACCAGGGGTTGAGGCAGAGAACCCAACTGAAGGAGAAAACCAACGAGCTCATGTAAGGGAGCTAGAATCAGAACATGTGGAGGACCTATTCGGTAAAAGAAGTCCTTACTCTCCAAGATTGCCTTTCCCCTACAAACTCATAAAGGCACATCTTAAAAGGCGATACGAAAGGTTTATGGAGTCAGTGAGAAAGCTTCACCTCGAAGTGCTATTTCTGGATGCTTTGGAGGAAATGCCGACCTACGCCAAGTTTTTCAAGGATTTGATCACCAAGAAAAGAAGAGGAGGAAGGATTGAGATGGTGCACCTTGCCAGTATGTCATCTGCCTTTGTGACGGTGGATTTACCTACCAAAAAGAAAGATCCTGGAGCCTTCACTATTCCTTTTGCTGTTGGAGATAACGTCAAGCAGAAGGGTCTTGCTGATTTAGGGGCTAGTATAAGCCTTATGCCCTTAAGCCTCGCACAACGATTGGGATTTACTGATATGGTCAGGACCAACATGAGGATCGAGTTGGCATACCATACCTTCAAAAGGCTTGTGGGAGTCGTTGAAGATGTTCCGATTTGTGTAGGAAGATTCTTCATTCCTTGGGACATTGTTGTTATTGACACTGCTGAAGACCCTAATTGCCCTATCATCTTTGGGCGCCCTTTCTTGGCAACAGGAAGAGCGTTGATTGATGTTGCTAAAGGAATCATCACTTTGAGGGTCGGAAATGATCAAATCGATTTCAAGGTGAAAGACGCTATGAAGGGACCATCCCTGCTAGAATCTTCTTACTTCTTGAATAGCTACAACCAATTTTGTGAAGTAGTAGAAGAAGATATCGCAATGGTAGACCCTCTTATTAGGGCATTGAACAATCATGACTCTGATCCTAAAGATCCTGAGGTTGTCGAGATCCTCAATTTCCTAAATCAAAATGATGAAGATCTAAGCGATGAGGAGGAAGTTATAGAGACAATCAAGTTCTCTTCTCTAGAAATGACGCCAAAAGAAGAAAAGGCACCTAAGACCAAGCCAGAGCTGAAACAGCTACCAGAAGGTTTAAAGTGTGAGTTTCTAGATCAAGAAGGAAGAAATCCAGTCATAGTTAATGCCAGCCTGATGAAAGAACAATTGGAATGGCTGCTCGAGGAGCTGAGGCTCCATAAGCAAGCTATAGGCTATTCAGTAGAGGATATCAAGGGGCTTAGCCCTGATCTATGCATGCATCCCATAATTTTGGAAGAATCTGCTAAACCCTTCGTCCAACCCCAGAGAAAGCTGAACCAAATGTTAAAAGAGGTTGTGAAGAAGGAAGTTATCAAGCTGAGAGATGCATGAATTATCTACCCAATCAGGGATAGCAACTGGGTAAGCCCCATCCATGTGGTACCAAAGAAAGGAGGCATGCCAGTTGTGAAAGGTGACAAAGGCGATGAAGTAGCAGTCCAGACTATCACCGGATGGAGAATGTGCATAGATTATCAAAAGCTGAATCAAGCCACGAAGAAAGATCATTACCTGCTTCCCTTCATCGACTAATTTCTAGAGAGATTAGCACATCATGACTATTTCTACTTTTTAGATGGTTATTCTGGGTTTTATCAAGTGCCAATTTTACCAGAAGACTTGGAAAAAACCACTTTCACTTGTCTCTATGGTATTTATGCCTTCTGAAGAATGCTGTTTGGGTTGTGCAATGCTCCTGCAACATTCCAGCGTTGCATGATCTCAATGTTTTCATATTTTCTGGAAGACATCGTAGAAGTTTTCATGGATGCTTTTTCAGCCTATGGGAAAGACTTCGATGCTTGTCTAAAAAACCTATCTTTAGTCCTGCAACACTGTGAAGAAAAGAATTTGGTCCTCAACTGGGAGAAGTGCCACTTCATGATACAAGAGGGCATAGTGCTAGGTCATAAAGTCTCAAAAAGAGGCATCGAGGTAGATTTGAGCAAGGTTGACACTATCTCTAAACTACCCCCACCTATGTCGGTAACTGGAGTGCGAAGCTTTCTCGGACATGTGGGATACTATCAAAGATTCATAAAAGACTTTACGAAGATCTCAAAACCTTTGTCAAATCTTCTGGTTAAGGATGCTGAATTTGATTTCACTAACGATTGCCTAAATGCTTTTCAGGCTTTGAAAGATGCACTTGTTTCTCTACCTATCCTTCAAGCTCTGGATTGGGAGCTACCTTTTGAGCTAATGTGCGATGCCAGTGACTATACCGTAGGGGCAGTTCTGGGGCAGAAGAAGGACAAGAGGCACTATGTCATTTGCTATGCCAGCCGTACTCTTGACGAAGCGTAGGTAAATTACACTACAACAGAGAAGGAAATGCTCGCTATTGTTTTCGCCTTTGACAAGTTTAGATCCTATCTGATTGGAACAAAGGTAAAGGTCTACACTGACCATGGGGCGATACGATACCTTATGCAGAAAAAGGACACTAAGCCCAGGCTACTAAGATGGGCTTTACTACTCCAGGAGTTGGATCATGAGATCATTGATAAGAAAGGTGTGGAAAATGTAGTCGCCAACCACTTGCCAAGGATTGCAGTCGAAGATAAGAAAGAGCTACCTATCAATGATAATTATGCAGATGAGGCCTTGCTAATGGCAGAAGCCATAGATCATAGTTTTCCATGGTTTGCAAATATTTGTAATTACCTTGCTTGTGGGGAGTTACCTACGGAAATAACATACAATCAAAAGAAGAAACTCTTTTCTGATATAAAGAATTACTATTGGGATGATCCCCTTCTCTTTAAAAGATGTGCGGATAATCTGTATAGAAGGTGTATTCCTGAGGAAGAAGTGCCAAACATTCTGAGGAAATGCCATGACTCACCTTATGGAGGACATCTGGGGAGTGAAAGGACTGCTACTAAGGTGCTGCAATCAGGGTTTTACTGGCCTTCGGTGTTCAAGGATGCTGCTTAGTATGTAAAAGTTTGTAAAGAATGTCAGTCAATCAGAAATATTGGAAGAAGGAATGAAATGCCTATGGCCAACTGGGTTGAAGTTGAGATTTTTGACGTCTGGGGAATAGACTACATGGGTCCGTTCCCCCCATCAAAAGGATATCAATACATTTTAGTTGCGGTGGACTACATGTCTAAATGGGTAGAAGCTGTTGCCACCCAAACTTGCGACTCCTAGTATGTGATCAGGCTGTTTGAGAAAACTATCTTTCCTCGCTTTGGAGTACCTCATACCATGATAAGTGATGGCGGATCACATTTCGGGGAGAAACAGTTTGAAGCACTTCTGAGGAAGTATGGGGTCAAATACAAAGTTGCTACACCCTATCACCCTCAAACTTCTGGGTAGGTTGAGGTTTCAAATAGATAGATTAAGAAGATTTTGGAAAAGACTGTCAGCCACACGCGGAATGACTGGTCGATGAAGCTCGATGATGCTCTTTGGGCCTACAGAACTGCATACAAGGCACCCATTGGCACTACCCCTTACAAATTGATTTATGGGAAATCCTGTCATCTACCCTTAGAGCTTGAACACAAGGCTCTTTGGGCAATCAGGTTCCTAAATATGGACCTGGAGAAGGCAGGAGAAAAGAGATATCTACAACTACAAGAGCTAGAAGAGCTGAGGATGCATGCATCCGAAAATGCAAGGATTTACAAGTATAGGACCAAGGTGTGGCATGATGCCCAACTGAAGAAAAAGGATGTGAGTGAAGGTGATAAAGTTTTGTTATCTAAATCCTCTATCTGTCTTTTTCCAGGTAAGCTACAAACAAGGTGGTCTGGACCCTTCACCGTGGCAAAGATATATCCATCAGGAATGATGGAGCTGTATGACAAAGACAATCCAGCAAAGGTTTTTCCAGTGAACGGGCATAGGGTGAAAAGGTACTATGAAGATGAAGCGTTCATAAGAAGATCAGAGATAAGTTTGCAAGATGCTAAAACAACCGAAGGCACAAATTGAAGGGATCTAAGGCTGTCGAGCTGACGACGCTAACTACAACGCTCCTTGGGAGGTAGCCTGAGTCTTTACATTTCTTAGAATAGGATGCTATTTCCTTTCCTGCAAGAAAAACATTATGAACATTATGATTGTAATAAGACCCGAGTCAGTGCATGCGCCACATACTTAGACTCCCCGTTTTAGGTGGCCACCGCCTGGTTTTATGAGCATTGATGAGTAATACTATCTGAGGCTGGGAGTTTCACTTTTTGGCTAATGATGTTTTACCCATCAATTGCTTTTTTCCTTTTCTTTAGTTTTAATTTTTCATCTCTTACCTTGCTTTTCTTTTCTTTGAAACTTGGTATCGGGTCGAGATGCCTTGACCGATACTGAGCTTATGCTACCCGATATCGGGCAAGGTCCAGGGTGTATCACACGATGCACCTTTATCAGGCTTTGATATCGGGCATCAGACCTTAGCGGTAAGCTATATTGCGTGTTACACTGAGCCGCGTACAGCCGTATCGGGCAGCATAAGAAAATCACCCTTGATTAGATGGATGGGACTGATTTTACAGCTCGTCTCCAGAATGATTTGTCTCATCGGGCGACACGTGCCTCGGTTTTACCCGTTTTACCCCGCCCTTGATTGCTATATATAGTAACTGTGGTTTAACTGTGTCGGGCACTGGAATTTACTTTATCACCTACTCCCGTATCGCACATTTACTCTCACTTTGTTCTCATGTCAGCCTACCTCACTTCTGCTCCCGTGTCACGCAACTTCTTTCTAAAGATAAAGGTATAACACGATACACATATCGCTTGGTTCACCCGACACGCTCCCGTGTCGCGCAGCTCTCGTATCGGGCACAAAGCGTTAGTTCTTTTCGTATCGCCTGAAACGCGCTTGTGTCGGGTACCCGACCTTTTGACCATATTGCGTGACACACTTCTATCGCGTGCTTGCCCAATGCCTTATATCGGGCGATACCCGTGTTGCCCAATTTTGTTCTTAATAAGTTTATCTTGTGTCCCCTCGCGTCTTGCTAGTGTCGGGCAACACCCTTTTTCTAAAAAGGATCGTATCGGGTAGTATTGTCATTCATGGTGATGCCTGGTGTTGCACGATAGCCTTGTGGTGATATCGGTCCGAACTTTATGCCGCCCGACACTGGCATATCGGGAAAAACACCGTATTGTCCAGTTTTGTCACCCGATACGATTGTATCAGGCATCTCTAATATCGGGCCAGCCTTTTGTTTTGGCTTATCGTGCGACAACTTGCATTTTAGCCATTTGAGATCGTATCGGGCTATCTCGATTTTGTTACCCATATCGACCTAACACTATCAGGTTTTGTTAGTTTTCAAAATATATCACCTATCCGATATTGGGCGACACACCCCGCCGCTCGATATCGGGCAAGGTGAATCATTCAATAAAATTAATGCTTACAAACTTTTGTTTTATAACATAAACGGCCCGCACTAAGCAAACCGTCATCCAAGTGGACAAACAAGGCCGGAGGATGAACACTGAGGCCATAGTAGAAGCTAGAAGAGTAGGGAAGAAATGCCCAAATCCCAAAGTAGCTGGGCCATCCACGGCCGAAAAGAGGCCAAGGATGGAAGAAGCAATGGCCCTGACGACTGCTTCAACCATGACAGCAGAATCTGAACCTTTAGATCACTCACTAGGCAAGTTCGTGCCCAGAGACAACGAGCACAGGTGGCGGTACACAAAACTGGCAGCCAAGGTCTACAAACCAAGCAGGTTTTGCCATCAGTTGTCCTTCCACCAAATAGGCATTTTTGACAGGCTAGAAAATGTCCTAGCAGTAGCCGGGCTGAGGAAGATCTGCTTCAACCACTCTACCTCTTACACAAAACTCATAAGGGAGTTCATGTTGTCTCTCCACTGGGTACAGAATAAACTAGAGGAAATCAAAGAATTTGGTGTAGAAGACAGACTACAAGGACGACTATACAATGCTGGGCATGAGATATCAGAGAAGCTGCTCAATGAAATCTTTTCTTCCAGTGAGGCAGAAAAATAACTACTCAACAACGGTGTAAGAATCACCGAAGGAGATGGGTTCAACCTGGTGGAGCTCTGGAGAAAGCTGACCGGTGAGTCATCATTCAAGCCAGGAAGCAAGGTGGCATCAGTGCACTCCTATTTCTGGAGGATAGTGCACAAAATCATGGCGTGCCTACTCTTCAACAAGTACGAATTGAGCAATATTTACACTGAAGAGCTACACATGATATGGCATATGATGAAAGGCCGCACGATCAATCTGGGGTGGCTCCTCCTCAACTGCCTTCATCCAATAAAGGATGCCACCAAAGACTACAACATGGGCAGCCTGATGAATCTGATTGCGGTAGGGTTAGGATACCCGAGGGAACCGTGTGGCCTTTTAAGGACAAGGGGTGATGACAAGATCGACCTCAAGTTCCTAATGAGGGCCAGCATCATCAAGAAGGAGGGACGATGCTACTTCTACAAATTCACAAGAACAAACACCCTCCTTCCGCTCCCACGCTGCGCCAGCTACGACACAGAAAAGTTGTTCTTCACCATAGCAGAGATTGAAGCTGTGGTAGTCGAAGCCGCCAATGCTGCCACCATGAGGATACAAGAGAGGGCAGCCATGACAGGAAGACCTATCCCTCTCGACGCTCGACAGGACAAATCTTCCACAGCTCATGTTGAGCCACCCTCCGCTCCAGAGCAACCGACGACAACCATTGATAGAGCTGTCGTTGCTTCTCCCATACTAGCTGCGGACGCAACAACATCTGTAGCGGCTGAAGAAGTGACGACGATCGTGGAGGTCACTGAGACAACCGAGGCTGAAACAATGATAATAGTCCCAAGGGAAGCTGCCGCGGGAGAGACGCCCGCAGCTCCTGATACTTCTGTTGCGCCTTTAATGGCAGAGGAGATGGTGCAGCCAGACGCCAGCAATGGGGCGTTCGCTGAGACCCTCGAGATGGAGCTCAGGGCTGCGCAACCCACACCGCCGCCACCACTAGTGTCTCCAGTGGTAGCTATAGAGGAGGTCACTAACAACAGAGAGGTGGAGCAACAACCACCCACACCGCACCCTTCTACACCACCACATACAGGTGATGCAGAGACAACCACAAGGGTGCCGATGCCTCAACCCGAAGCGACACCCTCGCGAACAATCCAAATAGAAACAACCCCCAGTGAGGCAGCACACTCGTCGGGTCAAACTTCACACGCGAGGAGTGTTGCAAGGATGAGAGGGAGATCTGATGAAGCCCCTCCGTCACTAGGACAGATGCTGGGTCAAGAATTTGACCACTTGCGGGAGGTAACATGCAACCACTCAGCTACTTTTGCTTCGCTTACCCGCAAGTTTTCTATTTTCCAGCAAAGGCTAAACAACCAGGAGTGGCAACTGCTGACTCTAGTTGGCCTTCTCGGCCAACTAGAGGCACTCAACGAGACGCTGCAGTAGGCCCTTCAACGCCTCAACGAGATCGAGGAGAGGCTAAACAGGAGGGATGGCCATCTGCGTTCAAGGAAACCAAGGAGGTCTCCATCACCTCCTGGCTCAGGCTCCCAACCTTCCTCATCAGCATCCTCACCCAAAACGTCATCCACTTCCTCCTCCAGTGGGCCATCCACAATACCCGAGGAAGGGACGATGCACAAGTCAGTTGACGGAGCTCCAGTAGGACAAGCGAGCTCCCGAAGCATGGAAGAAGCTGCTCCCTCAGTTCCCCTAGACAAAGCTGAAGACAACGACAAATCAATCATCGTCAGGGATGACTCTTCTGATGAATCAGAGGGAGAGGGGGGCATCTATGCTTCTAAAGAAAGACACCCCCCAGTGGAAGAAGCTCAACGGCAGACACATTTATTGTGCTGTCAGAGATATCTTACTTCGAGATAGCTGACTTCGACAGAAGGGCCATATGATACCTAACGATCAAGGACCAGAAACTGCTGAACAAGGTCCTGAGGTCGCAGGATGATGAAGAAGATGTCGTCTAGAGTGACGGCTACTTCTCCATATGACATGGAGCGCTAAGAAGCATGTTCCGCTCGCCAGCCGTCGTCAGAAAAAAGCTATTCAGGGTCCTGGAGGGTGCAATAATTGAGAATATCAGCACCAGAACAGGTCGTCAAACAATATACAATGCCACCCCGACCTTGGCTAGAAGGTTGATGATGGGAGCATCCGACTCAATTGCGGTGGCCAAAATGCTGTGACAGATTGAAGAACACAACACGAACCTCGTGTTGGCCCTGTACAAGCACCACAATAACTGGTTCCTGTGCATGGCAGACCTCCGGAACCGTGACGTCTAGCTCTTCAGCTGCTGCAACGAGGAGGTCCCACGCTTAGGACACATCTTCACTCGCCCAGAGGACAAACGTCTTAGGCTTCTCCCGCTGCATCTTCTATGAGTTATCAAGCAAGGAGTCCAACGTCATAGCGGCGTTTGGAACTTCTTCTCTATCGGAGACTTCCCCGTCCAAGCAGAATCAGGAAGTGGGAATAGCGCCCTTGTCGTCTTGCACGCCATGGAGCTGCTCAACATCTTTGGAAACATATGACATCTCTAGGGCTAAGACTTCTTCCATCTCAGGAGCACTTACTCTTTACTACTAATCAAAGACAAGTGCTATTTCCAAGACACGGGGATACCAGAAAAGCTGCTGGATAGCGACCAAGAAGATGAATCCTCGCAACCCGGCAACACTTTAGAAAAAGAAGCCGAGATGGACGCAGATGTTTACGGGGCAGGCAAGCGGTTAGAAATCCTATGGGAAGTATGCGGAAATGAAGACCCCTCTTCACCTAAAACCTTATAGGAAATGATTAGCAACTTTGACCGTTTCTCGTGTTCTACACTCAACAGGAGTAGGTAAATGAAGTTCTCCAGAAGTTAGCTGACTCTACCCCCGCAGACGTCATCTACAAGGCAGGCAATGTCATAGTCCCAGTTGACAACTTAAGGGACATGGTGAAAGAAGGAGGATGTTTGGCAATATCAGTGGCAACCCCCTACATCTAGATACTACAAAGAAAGTTTGAACATGCATACATAGCCCATCCAATTCTGTTCAACGACATCTTCTTTGCCGATGAGTCAGGAGCGAAACAATCTTTTCTGGTAGAATTACAAAGCAGGATGCCACGCGTAATCTACTTGCCTATCCTGCATTACAACCATTAGATGCTCCTGATGATGTAAACTCGCCCATGAGCAGGAATCTTCTACAACAGCTCAGACAACAACAAAGATCATCTAATATAGTGTACATCGACATCGTTGACACTCCTCGAGTGCTTAGTACAAAAATACTATGATGAGGTGGCGACGCTGATCCAACCATTCCTAGAGATAGCAATGAGCAAATGGCACGAGCTTCAGTTCTACCACCGCAGTCCACAACACATTCCACTATCCAACGACTGTGACATCTTCGTGCTGGAATGGATATCCAACCAGGAAATGCCTGACCAACTCCACCACATCGACTACCACAACAAATGCAGATAATATGTGTGGGAGCTTCTATCTGGGAAAGGCGCGCTCACCTGCTAACCCTCACTGAGTTAACATTACCCTACCTTATCTATTTCACAACTCTGGGACAAAGTGTGAGATAAGTTTGGGGGGGGGGTACTATGTACCAGTGAGGGAGGTACTAAAAGCCCTCCATACTTCACCTTTTGTTTTTTTCCTATAACATAACCTGTGTACATATACATATACATATACATATAAATTTTTTTGCATATATGATTGTACAAAGACACGCTATAGTAAAAACCTGATACGACTTCTTTCCAGCTTGTTTTCTCTGTGTCTAAGGTGGTGCAGGCTTTTGTTATGCTCTTTCTGAAAATACAGTCTCAAACGACAAAAGGCTATGACTTTCCACGCCAAGATTTTCAAAAAATAATCTCGCAACAGCTAAGAGATGTGTATGCAGAAGAAAAAAGCTGCCCAAATAGCAAATATTTCTCTTGTTTTCCCTTACCCAACAAAACCCCAAAAAGAGAGAAAAGCATTAAGAGAGTGAATAAAAACATGAGAGTTGTGCCAATATATATATATATATATATATAACACTCTTGTCTTTCCAAAAGTACCCATCTTTAGGCATGGTAGATCCGGGGCAGAGGTACGTAGGATTGAAATCACTGCTCTAAAGCCAACTGGCTTGGACTGTAGGGACCACGTGCCCATTAACGGACGCATACCTGGATGGACTGATGGGAAACAAGAAAAACCCAAAAATCCTTAAACCCACCCAAAAACACAACTTTCTGTTCCCAAAAGCTATTTGGTGTGAAAGCTAACTTCGAAATCATGCACTCAAGTCTCGCCGAAGCTGAAGAGAAATTTTTTCTTAAATAAGGTAGGAAAAACAAAGTCCATTGTTCATGGTCAGGAAGTATTCTCTTTAAGACATCTCAATACTCGCTCAAACCCTTTGTCTGAAAACTATATCGGGTTAAGAAGAAGTATCACAAAACAAAATTTTAAAATTGATTGAGGATAATCAAAATGCTAAGTTTGGGGGAGTTGATAACACCCATATTTGTGGTATTTATGACCCATATTTCGTTGTCAAAACTGCCCTTTTAATCTGTTTTCCTCTCCATTTTTTCATGTTTTTGAATAAACAAGTCACACTATGCTCTTAACTCATTTCTATCATCTTTTACAGAGTTTTCCTCTCTTTTCCACTCAAAATCAGCAAAACAGCCCATCCCGGCCCACTTATGAAGAATCAGCCTTTTTCTAGCCGCACGACATGTCCACTACCCGTCACGGATGCTGGCCGATAGGGATCAACCCAATACGGGCGTGTCGCGTGGTGCGGTCACTGACGGGCGATACACCATTTATCCGACAGAGAGCTCTTCCCACCACGACTAAATCATCCCATTACGACATGTCACGCGATACGAGCCACTCACCAGAAGCAGTCGCCCGTCACGCCCGATACCTCCATAACCTGACACGTGATAGACATGCTACACCGGATGACACGCACGCGTAAATCATCTCTGAAGCCACATATACAGAGCCGATAAGGGGTACGTGGCGCCCAGAGATTCACAACTTCTTCCAACCACTGCCTATAAATAGTAGCTACAAGACCTCGATGGGACGAGTCAGAATCTCGTGAAGGCTAACTTTGGAAGGCACCTAGAGCTAGTGTGTCGCGTCCCAGAGGCGTGCCGGGCGATACTAGGTGAGCACTTCCCCAACCCGAGAGGGGCGGGAGTGGTTCACTTAGAATCCATCCCAGTAGCCGCAACAACCCGATATCGACCAAGGAGGCCACCCGATGTGCCAGGTTCCTAGACAGACCCCTGCTCGAGACGGCTCGCCTCTACACCTGATACAAGGAACCTGATACCCTAAGTCACCTCTCTCCTGACACAATATCAACCCTGATACGGAACGCCCGTCATGGTGTGTCTCCCGAGGGGGTGGTATCCTAACCACGACCGTATCAGGCATGGTGCCTTGACTGATATGCTTGCCCATTATGGCGTATCGCCCGACAAGGATGATCACCTGACATGAGCATGTCGGCCAGAGCTCCCGCCCGATATCGGGCTAGAGGCACCTTAGGGGATCCACTACTGTATGTCACCCTCCTAAATCAAGGAGGCGATACCTATCTTCCCTTTTTCTCTGTCATTTACTTTCTTTATTTATGCAATGTAACTAAACCTTTTATACAATGCTCATTAGAGGAGATTTAATACATGTTGCTCTAAGTTTGGTCTCTTTTGTTGGATGATTGCTTTTTAGCATCCGAACTCTAGCTTGTATGCTTGGATCATATTTTGACTAGCTATCAAATCGTGTTTCCCGTTACAGCTCCCTCGAGAGAGGTGTTATGACTCTAGAGTTTGGTCCGATCAAGGAGTACGAGAGTACCCAGGGTCAGAGTAGCTTCGGTTATCTTTCCACTCCAACCCAAGTCCACCACCCTTGAGAGAGGGTGTTGGTGCTTAGTTGGAGGTACCCTCTTTGAGAGGAGGGGTACTGGATGTTTTTTGTTTCCGCTTGTTATGCTTAAGCTTTCCTCCTTCGTTCCTTACCAAGACAATAGTGTTATTTCCTCTGGTTCTATTGCACAAAACCCATAAAAATTGATAAATGCCAAAACCTTAATCTTCCTCATAACTCCAGTTGGAGATAATTTTCTATTGTTTTAACGATCTTTATCTACCGTTCCCTTGGGAACATTTTCTTACCCTTCTTTTACCAGATAATAGAGTGTTGATTCTGCGTTGTTAGCATGACCACCCTTGTCCCTGTGGTTCGACCCCGATTGCTACTTCGGACCCCGTCATCATTGCGGGGGTCTAAGAGTCAAGTTATTTAAAAGTCCGACTACTTCAAATACACTCCTTTTAGACGCACGATTAGGCCGATCAACCTCTCACCCAGATAAAGATGAACAAAAAAAATGAAAGAAGAGTTGCAACAAGACCACCCTCAACCATTAGAAAAACATGCCCACAAAACCCCCCTCACCCATGTGCAATCAATTGCACCTAACTTGGCAAGAACTGATGGAGCTGCACGTGGATGCGCAAATGCTCCTGACTTTGAAGGCATGACCAACATGGTTCAGAACCACATCATAGAAACATTTGAGCATATTTTTGCTATTGAATCTAGTCTCATGGGCATCAATGTAGAAAATCTATGACATGTTTCTTTGAATGAAATACGTAATCAATTTGGTAAAAGTATTAAGATACTTAGATATGATCGATGTTGAAATATTTTAACCAAGAGTTTGAGAACCATCTGGGAGATCATGACAATGTATCATGATGAACTCCACCTGAAACATAATGATAATATATAATGTTCGTGTATCAAAAAGAAGGAATCACACCCTATTAGTCATGGTGCAATTATCAATAAATCTATCTAATCTTACAATTCCTTTTGGGAACATGCTTTACACTAAAACAATGTACCATATAAATTGGTTCAAAAGACACCATATGAGATATGGCATGGGAGATGTATTGATGTCTTTTACAAGGATTAAAATCTTATGTAAGAAAATAGTTTCTTAAAAAGCTTTGTCCATAAATCACTTTAATGTTATTTTTCTAAAATACTACTCTTATCTCGATCCAACAACAAATTTGTTTGTTGATCTAGATGGCTGTAACCATGAAGAGGAACTTAGTTCCAAATTAGTGGGAGAAAAGTAGAACTTGAAATGTTTGAGACAAATAAGAAAACATTGAACCTAAGAGAGGTACAATAGGAACATGGAGAATCACAAGATGTTGTGGAATATCAAAATCCTTATGTAACACATAAAACTTGTAGTTCTAGTATAACACACCTTAAGCTTGAAAGATTATGATATATTATGGTTCAAGAAGGTGGTGAGTTGGTCATGGATGATGAGTCAACAACCTACCTAGAAGCTATTTAAGGACCATAATATGAAGCATGGCTTGAGGCCGTGAGATCCAAGATGGACTCCATGTACACCAACAGGGTGTGAGTTTGGCGGATCCACCTAAAGGGGTAAAACCCAAAGGGTGCAATTGGGTCTTTAGGGAATAGACCAATATGGAAGAGTATATTGGTTGTAAAGAGTATCAAATGAGTTCAAGGCATTGAACATGATGAAGTCTTTCACTACTTACCATGGTTAGATCTGTCAAGATCATGCTTGTTGTTGTAGCTTATAATGAATAATGAGGTTTGGCATATGGGTGTTAAAACCACATTCCTTATCTAGAATAATAATGAGGATGTGTACATGACACAACCTAAAGGTTTTATAAATCCATTAATACAAATAAAGTCTATAAAATACAAATGTCAAACTTTGGGTTGAAGCAATTATCTCAGAGTTGGAATCTTATATTTGATAAGGCAATCCAAGAGTTTGACTTGAGTCAGAATGAAGATGGAACCTGTGATTACAAAATTTTTAGTGGGAGCACGTTTATATTCCACATGATGATGGGGAATAACATCCTAAAAATATTAAAATATGGCAAAAAAGTACCTTCTGCATGAAGAGTTTAGGCAAATCATCCTATGTGATAGGAATTGAGATCTATAAAGATAGATTTGGAAAGATTCTTGACCTTTTAAAGAGCACATACACTGGCAAGATACTGAAGGGGTTCATCATGCAAGACTTTAATTAGAGAAAGATTGTCCATGTTCCAAGGAGTTAGTCTCTCAAGTGTTCTAGTTCTTGTGAAGAATGGTAAAACATGAGTAAGATGCCATAAGCACTCACAATTGGATCTATCATGTATGCAATGTTATTTACTTATCTCGTTATCTCATATGTATTAGACATGAAGAGAGGATATCCAATTATCTGTTAAGTATCAAACATGATGAGTGGTTCCAATTATCTCGTATGTATTGGACATGACAAGTGGATGACTGTCAGATTCCAATGAAGGTCATTGTACTACCATAAAGGAAGAGTTGGGTGTAAAGAGTTACATCGATGCAAGCTTCCAAAGTGGCAAATAAAACTAATGATCGCAATCTAAAATTCTATTTGACCATAGAACTAAAAGTGTAAGCTAGAAGAGTTCTGAGAAAGAGATAGTTGTTCTACAATAGAAGCCAAGTATCTTGGTGTTATGTGAATGAGAGAAGATACTATATGGATGAAGAAGTTCATAGAGATGAACTTATCGGATGTTCCAACCGTTTATGAGACAGTAGAAATTCTATGATAAGAATGGAGCTACTAGGATAGTCTGGGAATCCCAGATAGCATATTATGGCACTTCCACCTCATGTGGAAGGTCACACAATGAAGATACATGAAACTTGCAAATGCTGACTTGAAGCAAATTTTGCTAACTAGATATAGAAGTGCTTGCATAGCAGAAATATGATGGACATGTTAAGATCACTTGGAATACAATTCATGGGTGATTGGCTCTAAGTTCAAGTGGGAGTTGGCTAGTATGTATGCCTAAAGAGCCAATCATATGATGATTTAAATGGGGCGTTCGATACCTGATTTGATACTAATAAAGGTTATTCCTTCTATTTTGTTTGTCTTAGCATGAGATGATGACACAAACATAGTAGATGTCTAAATAATCATGTTACTTGATGACATATGCCTTTGGGTTGATGACCTAAATGAAGAAATCATATGTATGATAAGAGTACATACATTCTTTTTATATCCCAAGTCGGATATTACCATGGAAGCAAAATAGACAATAGTAATACATAAGACCAGAGTGTGTGTTGACTAATGAAAAAATCTCATTAGTCATGATATGTGATATCAAGTCCAGCACACATATACATGTTAGAGAATAGTGTATCAGATAGACCCACCATGACAATGATACATATATACGATGGAATGGTAGTTACAATCAACTCTCATAGTGATAGTGGTGATTATGGTTCTTAGACCTGAATTCACTACATTATCACATGTCGTTCATGTACTTTGACATCATCCACCATGATCCTGAATAAGGGTTGCCATAAAGGTGGTGTTTGGGTGCAATTGTGACACATGGGGATTGAGTGTGAGTGATATCGATGGGATTTGTCCCTCCTACAAGAGATTGATGTCCAGGACACTTGATAAGAGATACTAAGAAATGTACAACCATAATCATGTATTCAATATGTGATATGTGAAATGTGAACTCACATGCATCTCAGACAGTCTGCTCTAGTTCAAGGAACAAGGTTTGAACGTTGAGAGGATGATGATTCCATGCCTAGAGTTCAATCTAGATATCAGAGACAAAGGAACTATACGATCATGGTAACACTAATCATAGATTATGGGTTGAAGTTGCTCTCCAACTTTCTAATTACTTGGGTATAAATGATGTGTGTCTAGATGCCGCTCTTTGCTTGTGATGTCATGAGTTGGTTATGAACATTCAATGCCAACATAATTTTGGACCTATAGTCACACACATAGGATCGACGTGGAATAGGAATTTATTCATGAATGATGTTTAACTTGATTGCTAAAGGTGTTTAGGTATTCAATTAAACAACTAAGGTTCAAGGTTGACTGATTGGACTCAAAACTGACCAGTTCAAGTGTTGAACCGATCAGTTGGAGTATCAAGTCAAATGGAATCAACATTGGCTGATTAATGGCTTAACTAGGGTGTGAAACGACTGGTTCATGTCTCAACCAACCAATTCATGGGATGAACCACCTAGTTTAATGGTCAATTCGATTGGATCAAGGATTAGTGCTGACGTCATGT
Organism: Alisma plantago-aquatica; assembly: GCA_963693085.1. NCBI lineage: Eukaryota > Viridiplantae > Streptophyta > Magnoliopsida > Alismatales > Alismataceae > Alisma > Alisma plantago-aquatica. The sequence goes on along the minus strand of OY856410.1, from coordinate 1,485,890,200 downwards.
TTGTCGTTAATCATGCATTGAAGACCAATTTGATTTAGAATAGGAAAACACATGAACCAACCGCTTCATGGGTGAAGTGACCATTTCATGTGTGACACGACTGGTTGGATATGCTAACCAGTTGGTTCTTTATTTAAAGTTTCTAGAAAATTCATGAATATAATTCTTTTGACTCCCGCAAAGATTGGGTATCGTGACCCTAGTCTCTCCTATAAATAGAGGGGTACTGGGGGATTCTCAAACAATATAGTTGCTTTGAAAATTGTTTTCCTCTTTGGTTGCTATAGCCAATGGAGAGGATGAGAAACTCCTATTTGGTAAAGGAAGGGATAGCAAGGGAGAGACAATTGTGGGAGAGTGAATAAACTCTAGCAAGTTGATGTTCAAAAGGGACAACTCCTTCCAATTGGTTCTGGTAGTGCAACGTGGAGTTCCCAGTGGCCTGCATGGACTATACTAGATGCAAGAGGCCATTGTATGTCACTAGGAGAACATCATCAACTACCATTCTTTATGCCAAACCAGGAGGTCATTGATGACAACTGTGGGAAAGGCATAGAATAAACGGGAGGGGAAATCCAGAGTTCAATCATAAAGCACTTAACTAATAAACCAATTGCTATGGAAATGGGGTTGCCATTAGAAAAGGCAGTGAACTACACTACGGGAGTGGGTAGTTCTGACTATAGGATCTTTATCTAGGGATAGGGGTAATAGATATTGGTGTATGGAATGAATTGCAATGTAATCAATTATTTGTGGTGAAACCACAATCCTATTAAATTTCCTAAATCTAAGTGATCTAAGTGTTAAGTTGTTTCATTCTATTTTTGCTTCTGTTCAATCAAACACATTCAATTACACCAGCCTAGTTGATTAGACCATAGTTAGTAGTAGTCTTCTAGAGAACGTTTCCCTGTGTTCGACTCAGGCCTCAAAAGGGCCTATAATACTTTGATATGTTCACTTTTGTATAATGCACAGTAAACATGTGTCATAATAATCTTTTGGTCATGATGTGTATTTGCTACTGAGTAATATCCTTTCATGCTTCTAAAATTGCATATCTCTTTATTTGGCTATTTTCTCTACATTTACTCATAGCTTTCTCTTTAACTTATGCATTTTTTTGTTGTGATCTAGATCCTACTAGTAGCTCTAACTTGTGATGTCATCCATTAGTATTACAGCTACATATAGTTATATTCTTGTTCATCAATATAACACATCAATTAGTATCCAACTATATGTTATGCTTGTATTTTGTTTCATACTATTAGGAAATTGGGGCGATAGATAAGGCAGCGAAAACAAAATTTAAAGTCGGATTCCCCTTAATAGCAAGACCGCATCAACAACAATGTATCTAGGAAGGAAAGTAACATAATTTATACCTTGTCAAAGAGAAAGACTAGGGACAACTCTTGATGCAGTACCGTGCTTCTTTTTTAAGTAGCAACACTCTTGTTCTTTAGGCAGTAGCTTGCTTTTTCTTTGGCAGCAGCACTCAGGGTGCAACAAAATGGGTAAATCTATTCTTTTCCAACCCTTAACCTCTCTCCCAAAATGATTAAGAGTCTAACAATCTACCTATTTTGATTAGGCATAAACAGAACAATGCAACTTCATAGATTTATATCCAGAAAAGAGGGATAAACATGATATTAATGCATGTAAATAAGTTACAATGCATATCCGGGCTACTCCTGGGTCCTAAGGAATTAAGGGATTTAGCCCCGCATGGTTTTCATTGACAGATACATGGTGGAGAAAGAGAAAAATGTGGGAAACATTAATGAAACTAAGTAACCCCTGGTGACTAGTTGATCCGGATGATCTCCTACATTGTGCATACAACTGACTGTCTTTCAGCTGTCAATTTGCCTTCCAGAGGTGCTAAGATCATCCCAGATGAAGCCTTTGGTTCCTCTCTCTTCTTCTCTCCCTCACTGGTGTCATGCAATGGAATACAACTACTCCCTCTGCTCTGGCCAAAATCCCCTTAGGTCATAGGAGTCACTTACGGTACGATACAAAGTCCACCATTTGGATTAGATTGCCATCTTTAGATTTGCCAAACCGGGCAGACTCAATAGTATTGACTTGGTAGTGAGTAGTACTAAGATCCTAGGGTAGCTGCGATTCTTGACAATGTTGGTACTATCGACTTGTCTCGATAGCACTGAGTCCTCAGGTCGCCCGAGAATTGTCTTACTGACGCCATCTCGGTAGTACCAAGTTTGTGAACTTGGTAGTACTGACTTTTCACAATTCATCCTTGTGCTTTATTGACGTGATTTCAATACTACCGACTTGGAGAGTCGGTAGTATTGAGTCTGTGCAAGTCTTTTCTGGGCAAGTACTGACATGAAGTCGGTACCACTGACTTTTGGTGTTGGTAGTATCCACTTTGTGAGGTTCAATTGTACCCGAAAATGCACAAGAACATGGATAAATGATTGAGATAAATAATAAATCATCTTAAATAGTAAAAAGTCAAATAATTTGATGCTTTTAAATACCACAGGCCATTAATAGCATTTCATGAATTATTAATCAGATAAATGACAAAACAACACATAAAATCAAGGAAAATATTCATGTGAAAATGACTAAAAACCCATGCATCAAACTCCCCTAAGCTTAAATGTTTCTCATCCTCGAGCAACACTACTCTTGGATCTGTTTGGTGTAATTCAGCAAAAGGATACAACACCTGAACTCTTTTCTAAATTATGTCCACTGGACAATCCCTGAACCAGCCTCCAATGACCATTGAATCAATAACTGCTCTATAATGACCAAAAATTTCCATAGAATACGTCTACCCTTTTGATCAATGAACACTATCAAGAAAGCTATTAATATCATATTAATTCATGCACTCGCTTGGTGCACTATGTGATTCCCTAATCTAAATTGCTCTCTCCTAACTACCAACTACTTGGAAGCAAATCTCCTTATAATAATGGATGAGGAGATAAATCATTTGAGTGACCTACTAATGAGAGAAATTAATGATATGAGATGGGTGGCAATTGAAGAATCACAAGTACATCCAACTTATTTATGTAGAAAGAATAGTGACCTACATGAGTGAAAAGAATGTTATCCATGAGATCTAATGCCTACTAACTGTTTCTTTCTTTTTCTTCTTTTTGACACATGATGCATGTATAAATCTATCTCATAATAGAAAATGATACAGTAAAAAACAAACAAATGTGTCATGTGAATTAGTTCATCCCTTCAAGAAGACTCAGGGACATACTTTCTCCTTACAAAATCTTGAGATTGAATTTTTCTAGCCCATAGTTTTTCTTGTCTTTGGCATGATTGCATTATGCTCGAGCTTTCACTTCATATTTGTTTTCTTGATGTGGAGGTATGCCCATGCTTCAATTTTCACAATTAGAGACTACAATCCACATGACAAAAAGGAATGAATGTGATGAAATGTATTTAATCTACATGCAATTTCAATGTAACTAAGATGGTATGCACTAAGATTGGTCATGCATAATGCAGTTTTTGTGTTTTTTTCTTTCTTTCAAATGCATATGAGGATAAGAGCTAACCTACCATGTCACCTATCATGCCATGCAATGAAACCAAAAGAAATAAGGTGGAGCACTTGTTCATCTTGAGGTGATGATTTAAAATTGGCAAAGATGTATGGAATCACATAACTAAGAGATAATGCCTTTCGATGAATTATGATATGCCCCTCTTAAATGACATGTACATAGGGTAATCTTAAGGTTTCTTTCTTAGATTTCCATTTAATATCTCGTTAAAGGTTTGATCAGCTTAGGCTCAACAACATATTCATTCACTTTCCCATTTTGATTAGATATTCATTCATATCCTCTATCGTAGAGTTGATTTAACCAAACACTTCCTCGATTGGTGATGTACAAAGATGTCACAAATTAAGCTATGAAGACACAACCATTTCATTGCACTAACACCTACAAATTAACAAATGAAACCATACATTACTGCTCCATGATTACACTAGATAGGCGTGGATCCTAAAAATGCATAATTCAAACTAAAACAAATAAAACTACTAAGATAAAAATGAAAGAAAAACTATAAAAACTAAGATAGAGTGCTATTCCAGCACCCCCAAGATTGAATATGACTATGTTGACATAGTCAATACTCACACTCAAGAGGCGTAATAGAGGTACCATTGCTCAAAATGGAGGTGGCTTAGGCATGTTGGGGTCATGAGGGGGGAACATCCCCTGAAAAGATAGATCATACGCTGGCATCTATTATGGGTACATGTACCTTCCAATGTACACATGGTTCCAATAGTGGTCAAAGAAGGGATACTGGTATTGCTCCATCTGCTATAGGTGCATGTGAACATTCACTTGGTTGGCCAAGAGAAGGTGTTCATTTTTGTATATCGCCTGTTGGTTTCGGTAAAACCTTCCTTGGATGTCTTGCATGCCAGCCAACGTCGCCTGATGATGTTGCTATCCAGTCTGGATCTCCTGTAACATGGTATACATATCCACCATGTTGTATGGGTCTTTCTCCTCCTGGGAATGGGGTGGGGCAGAAGAAGTTGAGGCAACGTAGGTGTGGGCCCGTTTGTGCAGGACCGCCCTTCGAGTGATGGGGATTGTGGGCTCTACCTCCTCAACACCGTTAGAGTCATCATAGCTTTACTCCTTGTCGTCGTCCTGAGCTGCTTCCCTGGGTGGATCTTTTGCCTCCCCTCATCTAGTGGCCACCGAAAATGGTTCACTCCATGCAAGTTGAAGATGGGGTCAGAGAGGCTCCACTCCTAAATGTTCCAAAACGTGTGCAGTGCACATATAACATGTTGTGGTGGAAGCTGAGGAGGGTCACCTTGTGGAAGTGTAGGAGGTCTAGTTTCTTTGTATCTTCCAATGGCATGAGGGTGGATAAATCAAGACAAAAGTGTAATGCAATGGGGGTGATGAGACCGCCAAATACAATCCGTGCTTTCCTTGTCACGTTACACTGAGCAGATATCATGTGGAGAAGAAGGAAGGCTCTAAAGTTGACAATCTCCCGTTCCAATAGCCTATAGAGGAAGTAGAGGTCCGCATGTTGAACCTTTCCCTAAGATTGATTGGAATGAGAAAATATGGTGTTGGTGTAGAGGTGGTGAAGGATTCAAGCAAAGGGGTTCTCGATGTTAGTAATAGAGTTGACATGCCATCTTATGCAAAAGCCCTCTGGCACCTCAGTCAACTGCTCCCAAGCCAAGTCGAAGTTGAAATCCAAAGGGGCCGAATGTTTTGGAATGTGAGCTCAGTTGAAGATGTGGTTGAAGGCCCATAAAGTGATGGAGTAGTTGTTGTTGAAGAGGTGAAAGTTGACTCTACCTTCCTACCACTCACCTCCTAACTTCTACTCAGGGGTGACAAGAACATCTAGTGAAACTAAGAACTCAAGGATGAGTTCTGGGTAAGTCTTCCAGTCACTGAAGAAAGGATTGTCTCCCTCCATGAGTTGCTTTTGATATACCCATCACATGTTTATGGTAACGCCCACCCTTTTGATCAATGCGTGATCTCCATATCACATTGGTACCTTCAGCCTCGTTTGCAACTCTTCATAGACTTTCTTGATCTCTGAGGATGAATGTTGGATGCGGGTTGGTCAAGGGACCAACTCACCTTGATCTGCTGATGTAGAAGGGCCTCTCTTGGTGCCACAATGCTAATACAAGAAAGAGGGTTAGGAAAGAGAAGCTCGATGAAGATTGTCGGTGCTTGGTGCAGCTCTTCTCTAAGTTACAGGAGGTGTGGAGAAAGTGGTGTGAAGAAAATGGTTGCCCCACTCCTACTTATATAGTTGAGTCGGGTAGAGTCGGTACTACCGACTTTTATGTCGGTAGTACCCAGATGTAGGCACAAATCCATGGCTTGGATGTATCGACGACTGACATTTGATGATGTCCTAGATCGCTCAACGTCAGTAGTATAGAGTTCAAGTCGATAGTACCAACTTGATTCACAGATTGCTGCTACCGACTGTGCAATTAAGCTTGCATTTTCCATTGAATTGATCATTCATGGAATGTCAATAGTACAAAGTTGGTAGTGATTGTTGGGTTTTGTGGAGAAAACATGCGCTGCGGAAGCAACAAAAAAAATCCACACAACCCAAAATAAGATCTCATCGACAACAATGTATTTAGAAAGAGTGTTTGCGGGATATACCTTATCGCAGAGCAAGTCTGACATTGTCCCGCTGCACTGGTGTGCAACGTTGCTGGCCTACATGGACGAAACTTCTCTCTTGTTCATTGAGTGCATCACAAGAAGATCCGACGGTGCTCCTTTTGTGTGGTGATGTACACCGCTCATAGCGCGTACGAATGGTCGTAAATGTCCTCCGAATGCAGACGTCTCAGCGTCTGCGTCTCTACTTCATCCACATGGATGGAATGGAACTACACGTCACACTTCCTAAGCCAGCAGAAAGGAATTGTCTCTGTGCGGTGGCATGCTAGCATCACGGTGCTCTCCTTTCTCTCCTGAGGATGGTGATAGCTAGGGTTTATGTACGTGAGCATAAAGTGAAAAGCCTCTCTCAATATCTTATATAGATATTGGCCGTCAAGCCCTTTTAAATAGGAGATGAGAGGAAGTAGGGTTTCCTAAACCCATTGGTAAATAGAAACACTACGTTAATTAAAATGCTCATGGATTAATTAGAATATTTTGGAATTAATGAATTAACCAAATAATTGCATTAATTGATTAATTAATATCTGACTCCATGCAATAGCTCAAGATGGCTCTATGTGCATATATATATACCAACAGACTCCCACTTGAACTTAGAGACAGTCACTCCAATTAATTGGCTCAAACATTCTAATATTATTGTAATGGATTACATAAACATTTTAGTAATCAATGTGATTCAGAGCAATTCCAATCAAATCCACAATTATACTCCTATTCCAACACATCCTATGCGTGTGACCCGGTAGGATCCAAATTACGTTGGCAGTGATATCATAATCATATTATAAATTCACAACCAATGATTGGTATCTACCAAGACTTCATTTCCACCCAAGTAATTGGAGAAGTTGGAAAACAACTTAACCTATCATTCATGATTGATGTTATAGTGATTGTATAGTTCCTTTGTCACTGATATCCAGATTGAACTCGAGTCATGGAACTATTATCCTTTTCAATGTTCAATCCATGTTCCTTGAACTACAGCAGACTGTCTGAGATATATGTAAGTTCAATATCACATATTGACTCACATCAGCATGGCCATGCATATCTCAGTCTCACTTATCAAGTGGATGGAATATAAAACTCCCGTAGAATGGAAAAATTCCATCTACATCACTCATAGTCATCCCCATGTGTTACAGTGCACCCAAGCACCATATTTATGGCAATCCTTATTTAGGACCACGATGGATGATGTCAAAGTACACCGAATGACATGTGATACGTGTAGTGACTTCAGGTCTAAGAACCACAGTCACCACCATCATTATGAAAAGTGACTCTAACTACCAATCATGGTATCCATGTGTCACTGTCAAGGTGGGTCTGTCTGATACACTATTCTCTAACAAGTATCTATGTATTTGGTTTGATATCTCCATATCATGGATAATGAGATTCTTCCATCAACCAACATACATTCTAATCTTATGTGTTATTGATGTCTATGGATATTTCCATAATAAGAACTGATTAGGGACAAAATAAGAATACATACTCTTAGCATACATATGATCTCACTATTCAGGTCATCAACCCAAAGACATATGTCATCGAGTATATTATTCTATAGAAATCTATAAGTTTTATGGTCATCTCATATTATAAAACACAAACATATAGATTGGAAACTTGCCTTTATTGATATGATCAATGTAGTATTAAAAATAGTTTACATAGTATCCCATTAAAATCATCAAATGATAGTCTCTATGGGCATACATACCAACATATTCCCACTTGCACTTATACCCAATCACTCTTGAATATCAATCCAAGTGATCGAACATGTCCGTCTTGGTTCTGTTGTGAAAGTGCTTTTGTGAGTGGGTCAACCACATTGCTTTCTGTAGGTACTCTACAAATCTTCACATCTCCTCGCTGTATGATCTCTCATATGAGATGGAACCATCGTAGAATATATTTGGAACATTGGTGCGATCTTGGTTCTTTAGCTTGTGCAATTGCTCTATTGTTGTTGCAAAACAACTAAATTGCATCACTAGTGCTTGGAACCACTCCAAGTTTAGAAATGAACTTCTTAATCCACACAACTTCCTTTGCATCATTAGATGTGGTAATATATTCAACCTCTGTTATAGAATCCATAACCGTCTCTTGCTTGGAACTCTTCCAGCTCACAACTCCGTTGTTCAGGCAAAACACAAATCCAGATTGTGATTTGTAGTCATCTTTGTCAGTTTGGAAGCTAGCATCAGTGTAACCCTTTAGCACGAGCTCTTCCTTACCACCGTATACCAAGAATTGATCTTTAGTCCTTCTCAATTACTTTTGGATGTTGTTTATGGCTATCCAGTGACATTCACTTGGATCTGACTGATACCGACTCATCATGCTCAAAGCATACGACACATCAAGATGAGTATATAACATCACATACATGATCGATCCAATTGTTGATGCATACATAATCTTACTCATGAATGCGTGCCCGTTCATCACATGAATTAGGACATTGGGCTTTAGAGATCGTAACCCCATGGGACATGGGCAAGTTACCTCTCTTAGAACCCTCCATGCTAAGCCTCTTTAGCACCTTGTCAATGTATGTGCTCTAGCTTAGGCTTAGAAGCCTTCTAGATCTATCTCTATAGATCTTGATCCCTAGTATATAGGATGCTTCACCTAAATCTTTCATAGGGAAGGTCTTCCCTAGCCAACCTTTTACTCTCTGAAGAGTAGGGATGTCATTTCCCATCAATAGTATGTCATCCACATACAATATGAGAAATATGATTGTGCTCCCACTACCCTTTTGTAAACACAAGGTTCATCTTCATTTTAACTAAAGACAAACTTTTTGACTGCTTCGTCAAAATGTAGATTCTAGCTCTGAGATGCTTTCTTCAATCCATAGATTAACCTTTGTAGCTTACAGACTTTATTGGCTTCCTTTAGATCAATAAAACCCTGAGGTTGTGTCATGTACACATCCTCGAGTAAATTCCCATTAAGGAATGTTGTTTTAACATCCATCTGCCAAATCTCATCGTCATGATAAGCTGCAATGGCAAACATGATCCTAATGGATTTAACCATGGAAACTGGTGAGAAGGTCTTGTCATAATCAACACCTTGAATTTGACGGAATCCTTTCGCAACCAATCTACCTTTATAGGTTTGAACATTTCCATCCATGCTGGTATTCTTCTTGAAGACCCACTTGCACCCTATGGGTTTCACCCCTTCGGGTGGATCCATCAAGGTCCATACCTTGTTGGTGTACATGGATTCCATCTCAGATCTCATGGCTTCAAGCCATTTCTCAAATTATGGTCCCTTAGTAGCTTCTAGATAGGAAGTTGGCTCATCTGCTATGCCCAATTTGTCACTATATTGAGTCATGAGAAATACAAATCTCTTAGGCTCAAGTCGTGTCCTACTAGACCTATGAGGTTCCTGTGTTATATTTGGAACTTGAAATTCCACAACAGTTTGTGAGTCTTCATGTTCCTTATGTACCTCCTCAGGTTCTCTACTTTCTTGTTGGTCTTGAACTTCTTTGAGCTCTACATTCCTCCCACTGATTCCTTTGGAAATGAATTCCTTTTCAAGAAATACATAAGTCCTAGCAACAAACACTTTGTTGTTAGTTGGTGTGTAGAAGTAGTATCCCCGAGTTTCCTTGGGGTATCTAACTAAATAGAAATTTTCAAATTTGGGTCCAAGCTTTTCAGGAAATTGTTTCCTAACATAAGCTTCACATCCCCAAATCTTTAACATAGACAAATTGGGACGATTCACATTCCATATCTCATATGGTGTCTTTTGAACCGATTTGGAAGGTATGCGGTTAAGTGTAAACATTGTAGTTTCAAGAGCGTATCCCTAGAACAATATTGGAAGTTTGACTAAACTCATCATTGATCATACCATTTCTAATAATGTACGATTCCTTCTTTCTGACACACCATTATGTTGTGGTGTACCAGGTGGAGTCCATTGTGATACAATATCACAGTCTCTTAGAAGGTCCTCAAACTCTTGGTTTAAGTATTTTCCACCTCAATCTAAATGGAGTGCTTTAATACTCTTACCAAGTTTCTTCTCTACTTCATTCATGAAAGTTTTGAACATTTCAAGAGTTTTTGACTTGTGTTTCATAAGATATACATAACCATACCTACTGAGGTCATCAATGAAGGTAATGAAGTATTGATAGCCTCCTCTAGCATTTGATCTAAAAGGTCCACATACATCAGTATGTCTAAGCCCTAGCAGATCACTAGCTCTCTCACTGTGTCCAGTGAAAGGAGTCTTAGCCATCTTCCCTAATAAACATGCCTCACATGTCTCTAAGGATTCAAAATCAAAAGAGTCTAGATAACCATCCTTATGGAGTCTAGATATGCGCTTCTCGTTTATGTGCCCAAGACAACAATGCCATAAGTATGTTTTGTTTGAGTTGTCAAGTTTTAGCCTTTTAGTATTTATGTTGTATATGCTAGTCTCAATTTCTAACAAATAGATACCATAAGATATAGGGGAATTACCATAAAAGATCTCATCTTTAGAAATAGAAATCATTCCATTCTTAATGTGAAATTCAAATCCACTCTTGTCCATATAAGATACTGAAATAATATTTCTATTAATGGCAGGTACATAATAGCAATTCTCTAATTCTATTACAAGGCCCGTAGGCAAAGATAAACTAATAACTCCAACTGCGGTGGCAACAACTCTTGCTCTGTTAGCGACCCACAATTCGACTTGGCCCTTTCGTAAAGGCTTACTTCTTATCGAATCCTACATATTTGAACATATGTGAGATCCACATCCGGTATCCAGTACCCATGATGAAGAAGTATTTAAGTTTATATCAATAACATATATACCTAAAGTGGAGATCTCTATCCCCTGCTTCGTCTTCCTCAGTTCCTCTAGGTAGAGAGGACAATTTCTTTTCCAATGTGCAGCCTGGTGACAATGGTGACAACTACCTTCTTTGGAGATCCCACCTTTAGCTTTGAGAGCGGATGACTTTGGCTTCTGCCCGGCTTTAGAACCTTTCTTAGCCTTGCCTTTGACTTTTGACTTTCCCTTTGTCTTGCTGATCATCATCACAGACTTAGGCTTGTCTTTCTTCATCTATGCTTCAGCTGTCCTCAACATGCTCAACAATTTTGACAATGACTTGTCAAGATTGTTCATGTTGTAGTTCATGACAAAATAACTATATGATTCAGGAAACGATTGTAGAATCACATCAATGGGCAACTCTTGACCTAGTGGAAATCCCAACTTGGATAGGCTTTCCACGTACCCAATCAAAGTGAGTATATGGGTGCCAACTGAGTCTCCCTCTTTCATCTTGCTGATGAACAAAGCCATGGAGACATCATATCTCTCCTGTCTTGCTTGATGTTGATACATGTTCTTGAGATGTGTTACCATCTCCAAGACATTCATGTTCTCATGCTGCTCTTGCAACTCATAGTTCATTGATCACAACATCAGGCACTTGACATCCATGACAACATCAAGGTGCTAATTGTAAGCATCCTTTTCATCCTTGGGAAAATTTGAGGCGAGTTCCACTAGCTCTGATCTTTCAAGGACATAGAGCTTACGCTCATGCGTGAGAACAATTCTAAGGATCCTAAACTAATTTTGAAAGTTGGTTCTAGTAAGTTTGTCCTTCTCAAGGACCGATCGCAATGAGAAAGTGTGAGTGTTGTTTGCCATTTGATTGCTACAAAAGAAAAAGTTTGCATTTAGTCCAAAACATTTTGACTTGTAAAGATTTTATAAATGAGATTTATTATGCCTTTAATTAATTACACTCCCACTATTTTATTCAAATTGATAGCCCTCAATATCAACTCAGAAGATTGCAACGTACAACCTTCTAGTGAGCCAAGATCCAAAATAATTGGATCAATGCCCTGCCAACCCCGACGTCAAAGACCAAATACTAAGACAGGCAACTTTTGCCAATTGCATCATATGCAACTCTTGGATAGATGATCATGCACAACTCCTTGCCATGATGCATCTGTGTGCCTCTAGGTACTTGATCCTATCAAGGTTCCCTAGTTAAGTCCATCCCATAAGCCAACATGATGAGTGTGCACTCTACGGAGGCAGACCCACACACCCACCATCACATTTCTACGAGATAGATAGTGTACCACGTGGAGGCGTGTCCACACATAGTCGATCAAGCTTTTCATGTGTGTTGCTTTATGGAAGAAAAATAAAACTTAATATTATTAATTGAGAGGTTTTATTAATACATATAAATATCCAAACACAACATACTTATAGTACGTATCATATACTACTATATCCACAACCACAAACGATAGACATGCAATCACAAACACAAATACATAAATTATGGCCATACTATTGTAATCCTTTGGAGAAACAAAGGATTACGGTCAACCTATGGTCTTATGTATCTCATGCAACAATACCTGTGAATCAACCTATAAGGATCAACATTACAATGAACAACTTCATGGATGCTCCGTGAGGTTGGGACTTCAAGTTGCTTCTTGGAATTGGATCTTCATGTTGCTTCTCAATGAACGCTCCTTGGAGTTAGATCTTTAAGTTTCTTCTTGGAATTGGATCTTCATGGTGCTTCTCCATGGACGTTCCTTGGAGTTGGATCTTCAAATGGCTTCCTTACATCAAGTTTGCAAAGACTAAAACTAATACTATCTCTATTACATCATATGAGTACAAATATAAAGGGAAAGAATTAATTACACTTTGAAATAATAGATGAGGCTCGACATGCAAGCCGAATACTTTATACAAAGGATCTACGTACAACCATTATACATCCATAGCATTTACAAACAAACATATCCACAAGATTGACATCCACATTCATTCACAACATTCATAAAAGGGGATACTAAGCCATAACCATGCATGCATTCACCACATAAAATAGATTTTAAAGGCAAAGTGCATGATATCATAGGTATATCTACATATACATATATACATATTAAAATTGTAGTACTTTTAATGTGGGACATTCTCCATTAACTAAAATTTTGACTCCCACACAGACTATGCAGGGTACACAGGGGCAGTGCTCCTATGCGGGGTCTCAGGGGCAGAGCCCTTGAAAGGTCTACGGAATTTTACTTCTGCGCACTTAGGAAAATCAATATTTTCCATAGTCAACCCCATCCAAAATGTCAAAAATAGAAGCCTACAACGTATGTGGAATTAGGTTTAGATTTGCACATTAGCAGTTTTAATTCACATCATATACGACATAGAAAACAATATACAATGATTTGATCATATCGAAATGAATTCAAATATGCCGTAGATCGATGCTGCTCTGATACCACTATTGGGATTTGTGGAGAACACATGCGCGGCAGAACCAACAAAAAAAATTCCACGCAACCCGAAACAGGATCTCGTCGACACCAACATATTTAGAAAGAGTGTTTGCGGGATATACCTTATCACAGAGCAAGTCCGGCAATGTCCCGCTGCACGATGGTGTGCAACATTGATGGCCTACACAGACATAACTTGTCTCCCATTTGCTGAATGCATAATAGGAAGATCCGACGGTTCTCCTTTCATGCGATGATGTACGCCGCTCGTAGCGCATACCGATGGTCGTAGATGTCCTCTGAACACAGGCGTCTTAGCGTCTGCGTCTCTACTTCGTCTACATGGATGGACTAGAACTCCATGTCGCGCTTCCTAATCCAGTGGGAAGGAGTCGTCTCTGTACGGCGACATGCTAGTGTTGCGGTGCTCTCCTTTCTCTCCCGAGGATGGTGATGGCTAGGGTTTATGTATGTGAGCGTAAACTGAAAAGCCTCTCTCAATGTCTTATATAGATTTTGCCCGTTAAGCCCCTTTAAATAGGAGATGAGAGGAAATATGGTTTCCTAAACCCATCTGTAAACAGAAACACTACCTCATGGATTAATTAGAATATTCTGGAATTAATTAATTAACCAAATAATTGCATTAATTGATTAATTAATATCTGACTCCATGCAATTGCTCGGGATGGCTCTATGGGCATATATATTTATACCAACAATGATGGCTCAGTACTTTTGAATTTTTTTTCTCAATGTTTTGATTCTGGGCGTGCCAAAAAGTTGGTAGTACTAACTTGGGTGTCGATACTACCAAGAGCTTATTAGTTAATGATAAAAAATCTTTGGAGACTCAATAGTACCTACTTGGAGAGTCGATAGTACTGAGTTTTTTGTACTTGTGTGGGGTGGCTCGCTGATGAAATATCAATACTACCGACTGGGTATCTCGATAGTACTGACCTGTGAAAAATCTGCACATTCCACACACGAGTCAAGGTACCTTTTTTAGAAAAAAATACAAAGACTACTACAATGCAAAAATGAACATGTGGGTTGCCTCCCAACAAGCACCATTGTTTAACGTCCTAGACTAGACGTTCCTAAGAGAAAGAATCTAATGGATGTCCATAAGTTGTACCTCTTCTATCCACTGCTCCACTTCCCCACAATACTAGTGCTTCAATCTTTGGCCATTAACAAGGAATGACCCAGGCCCATCTAAAATTGTCACTGCACCATGGGAAAAACTTTCTCAATCACTAATGGTCCACTCCATTTGGACCACAGTTTTCCCGGATGTAACTTAATTCAGGAATTAAAAAGGAGAACCTTTTGTCATAGAAGAAACACCCTACTCACAATATGCCTATCATGAGTTTTCTTTGTACTCTCCTTATAAATCCTAGAACTTTCATAAGCATCCATCCTAAGATCATCTAGTTCATTCAACTCTAACAATATTTTCCTACCTGCTTCATCCAATCCAAAGTTTAATTTTCTCAATGCCCATTTTGCCTTATGCTCAAGCTCTAGTGCTAAATGACAAGTACAACCATAAACCAACCCAAAAGGTGTCGTCCCTATAGGTGATTTATAGGCCGTCCTATATGTGCCCAAAGAGCGTCATTAAGAATGAAACTCCAATTTGTTCTATTAGTGGTAACTATCATTTCCAAGGTCTTCTTCACTTCTCCATTGGACACCTCCACTTGGCCTTGTGTCTGTGGGTGATACAGAGTACCCACTCAATGTTTCACCCCATATTTACTAAGGCTCTAAATTGCCTATTGGTGAAATGTGATCCACCATCACTAATCATCAGTCAGGGGACACCAAACCTGTAGAAAATGTTATTCTTCACAAATCTGCACACCACTTGAGCATCATTGGTGTGGGTTAGAATTGCTTCCACCCACTTAGATACATAGTCAACTGCAAGTAAAATATAAAGGTTAGAATTAGACGACACAAATGGACCCATGAAATCAATGCCCCAAAGATAAAAAACTTCAACCTCTTGAAACACATTCAATGGCATCTCATGTCGCTTAGAAATGTTACCTACATGTTGACATGCATCACAATGATGAATGAAATCTTATGCATCTTTAAACAATGTTTGCCAATAAAATCCACTCTCTAACACTTTGGCCACTCTCCTAGAGATAGCACAATGCCCTCCCTTAGGTAAAGAATGGTAGTGTCACAAAATGATCTCTACCTCATACTCGGATACACACTTCCTCAAAAGTCCATCCCTACATTATTTAAGAAGAATAGGGTCATCCCAAATGTAAAACCTCAACAAGTGAAAAAATTTCTTCTTTTCTTGATACCCCCAATCTGCTGACAACTTTTTCTAGGCTAAACAATTAACAATATCTGCAAACCATGGATCCTTAGTTTTGATAGCAAAGAGTTTTTCATCTGGAAAATCCTCAACAATGGGAATATCTACATCCGTTTCATTCACTCTTTCCAGCCTAGATAGGTGATCTGCCACCACATTGTCCACCCTGGCCTTGTCTTTAATTTCTATGTCAAATTCCTGTAACAATAAAATCCACCTAATCAATCTAGGTTTTGCATCTTTCTTTTGTAAGAAGTATTTGATGATAGCGTGGTCGGTCCAAACAATCACCCTCACCCCTATTAGGTACTGGAAAAACTTCTCAAATGCAAAAACAACCGCTAACAGTTCTTTTCTATGGTTGTATAATTAAGTTGTGTCACACATCAGCTCAAATGGTAGGCTCCAATCCAGAGCCTGCACAATAGGCATAAAATATTTCTTCTCCTTTAAAGTTTCAAAAGCATTCAAAAGTCGATCATCAAAGGAAAATTCAGTGTCTTTTTCCAAAAGTTCCGACAAGGGTTTAGCAACTTTTGAAAACTCTTTGACAAACTGGTGGCAAAACCCAACATGTCCCAGAAAGCTCCTTACTCTTTTCACCAATGTTGGTGGAGGTAGTTTGGATATAACTTCTATCTTAATCGGGTCTACTTCCATACCCTTGTTGGACACCTTGTGTCCCGACACTATGCCCTCACTCACCATCATATGACACTTCTCCCAATTTAAGACTAAATGGGTGTCTTCACACCTTTGTAAAACCTTATCCAAATTGTACAAGAAATCATTAAATGACTCCCCATACACTGAAAAATCATCCATAAACACCTCCAAGCACCACTCTATAATATAAGAGAATATGGCAAGCATACAACGTTGGAAGGTGGCAGGGGCATTACAAAGGACGAATGGCATCCGTCTATATGCAAACATGCCATAGGGACAGGTGAAAGTAGATTTATCCCAGTCCTTTGGCTCGATCGAGATCTGTTTGTAATTGGAATACCCGTCAAGGAAGAAAAAATGTGAATGACCGACAAGTCATTCCAAAATCTAATGAATGAAAGGTAGTGGAAAATGATCTTTTAAAGTGAAATCATTCAAATGATGATAATCGATGCAAACATGCCACCCCATCACCAACCTAGTTGAAATCAATTCATTAGCTGCATTGGTCGTGATAGTGATTCCCCCTTTCTTAGGAACTACCTGAGTTGGGATAACCCACATAGAATCAAAAATTGCATAAATGATACCTTCTGACAGGAGCTTGCTTTCTTCTTTCTTCACTACGTCAGTCATGATAGGGTTGAGTCACCACTGAGGTTGAACTATTTCTTTAGCTCCTTCTTATAGCTGGATCTTGTGTTGGAAAAAACTCAGGGAGATTCCTTTAATGTCTGCTATGGACCATCCAAAAGCAGCTCAATGGTTCTTCAATACAGCAACCAATTGCCCCTCTTCTTCACCGCTCAAGAACGATGATATGATCACTGGGAGCTTTTCTTCAGCACCCAGGAAGACATAATTTAGATGTGGTAGCAACAACTTCAATTATAACTCAGGAGGGCTTACCAGAGATGGAACTAGTGGTGGGGGACGTGGTCCCAAGTCTTCAAAATATCCTATGTAATAGCAGCGTACCGCCTTCAACATCAACACACATTCCTCTAGAGAGTCACTGCGTGTGATGTCATCTACTCTTTTCATCAAACATGCTTCCAAAGGTAATTGCAGATATGTTTGCATCAGGGAATTAGTAGTGACCTCCTCTATGGTAGCTGGGTCATAGTCTTCTTCTCTATCATCTGGGTATTGTAGTACTTCTTTCAAAGAGATCATCTTGGTGTTTTCAATTATATCAACTGCACGAGTATCTTTTTCCATCTTAGTCATCACATGAGCCATGTCAAGAAATGGCTTCCCCAGGAATAGAGAAATCTTGCCTTCCATGTGCTGCATCATGTTACACTGTGTTGTATCCCCTCTTTCTTTCGAGTGTTTAGACATCTTTATTTCAAATCGATCATCATAAGTGCCCATTTTCATACGCCGTCTGCCCATTTGTAGGATCACGTTAGCTGTGGATTGAAATGGCCTACCTAGCAAAAGTTTTTTGTCTTTATCCTCTTGCATGTCCATTACCATGAAATCTATAGGGAAAACAAACCTATTTACTTTCACTAGGACATCTTCACAAATTCCATACGACATGACCATAGAATTGTCAGCCAATTCAATAGTCATAGTAATTTTTCTCATCTCCTTAAGACCTAGCTTTCTGAAGGTTGACAAAGGCATGAGGTTGATACTGGCCCCTGAGTCACATAGAGCCTCACCAAACTTGGTCTTTCCTATGAAGCACGTAATGTTGAAATAACCATGATCTTGTCTTTTAGGAGGTAGAGTTCCCAGAATAAAATCACTCACCTTCTCCTTTAATACTACCACATCAGTCTGAGGTATCCGTATCTTCTTATTGATGATGTCTTTCAAGAACTTTCCATATGATGGTATCTGCTCAATTGCATCAATAAGTGCAATATTGACAGACAACTTTTTAAACCCTTCTAAAAATGTCTAGAACTGTCGGTCTACTTTGGTTGCCTTCAAGCTATTTGGAAAGGGTACTAGAGTTGCTGGTTTCCTCTGGTGAGGTAGGACATATGCTTTTGATCTAGTATCTTCCACCTCATCAGTGTGCTCTTTAGTTGTTTTGTCAAGTTCCAAATTATCCAGTTCAATTGCCTCTGTCGTGACATTCTGAGTTGTTGATCCTGTAGCTTCACCTGCATTTGTGGTTACTGGTGCCTTATTCAACAATGTCTTACCACTGTGTAGTAGGACTGCCTTGACGTGTTGATTTCCAGAAGGCACATTGGTATTAGCTGGGAACCCCTGTTGGTTTGGCTACTTCAAGGTACCCACATCCACTGCTATTTGAGAAATCTGAGTTTCTATACTGTGGATCCTCACCCCTTGGTTTTGGAGTTCTCTTTGTGTTTGTCCTATCAACACTTCATTCTGACTGACTAACTTTCCAAGCATTTCTTCAATACAATCAATCTTCTTTTGTTCCTGTTGATATTGTGCCTGGCCACCAAATTGTTGTGGCTTGGGTTGTTGTGCCTGTGATGAGTCCTGTTGAAAATTGTTAGGATCCTTCCATGAAAACTTAGGATCCTTCCTCCATGCGTAATCATTGCCCCTATATTGCTGTTGTTGGCGCACGAACTTACACTCTTCATCTTCTTCTTCTGAAGGTGATCCATCGTTGGCACATAGCATTTTAGCAATCAAGTCCAACTTCTCATTTAATGCAGAGATGACCTTAGACTCACTGACACTTTTGACAATTGCTGGGAGCTCTCTCTCATCTTACCATGATTGATTCTTAGACATATTCTTTATTATCTTATAACAACGAGCAGGTTTATTGTTGAGGAAGAACCCTGCTCCTGCACTATCAAGTGTAGTCCTTTCTCCCTTGTGTAGACCATAATAGAAGATCTTTGCCTATCCTAGAAGATCGATACCATGATGAGGTACTTTCTGTAACATATTCTGGAACCTCTCCCATGCTTTAGAATATGATTCATTAGTTTGTAGTATGAAATTATGGATCTTCTTTACCAAGTCATTGGTCTTTTGTAGGGGAAATAGTGCTCGAAGAAGGCACCAATCATCTCATCCCACATTTCAATGCATTCATCATAAAGGTTGTGAAACCATGATTTTGTGCTGTCTGTCAATGATGACGGAAAAAGCTTCAAATATATCATAGTCACCAATATTCTATCTATCTTGACCATATCACAATTCTCCACAAAGTTACCGATGTGTACCATCGGGTCTTCAGAACTGTGGCCATGGAAAGCTTGGGATTTGACTAAAGAGATCAACCCTGGATCAATCTTGTAGCTACCCAAATTGATGGCTTATGTTTTGATTGGTCCTTTTCGAGCTGTTGAGTTAGAGGCTTTGATCCTCTCCCATATTGTCTATTCTTCTGCTCCATCTCCCATTTCTACTTACTTAGGTTCTTCTGGTGTTATAGGTCTCCCAGGAGGAGGTGTTGGTGGTGGAGTACGGTTGAATCTATCCACTGATGATCCAACTTCCCTTTCTATGTGAAGGAGTTTTGCTTGCCCAAACTCTGGCGAAGATGGCTCTCTGTGATCGTGGGCTCGAGTATGCCAAATACACTAGTGCCTTAAAGTAGTACATTGATTGTCAGAGTACAGTAGTGGAGATAGAAGCAATAATAATGTTATAATTCAGCTCTAAGTGAAATGTAGAAAAAAGGGTTGGCCTAGAGTGGTCGACCACAACACTTGTAGTGCTGGATGTTGCTGTTTCCCCGGAAACGGTGCCAAAAACTTGACACATGTTTACCACATGTTGTACGCAAGTGAACGTATCGAAGTAATATAGGCCCTTTTGAGGCCCGAGTTGAATATAGGGAAATGTTCTCCAGAAGACTAATACTAACTATGGTCTAATTATCTAGGCCAGTGTAATTGAATGGGTTTTTATTGAATAGAAGCAAAAACAAAATGAAACAACTTAATTTAGATTACTCAGATTTAGGGAATTCCTTAGGATTGTAGTTTCACCACAAATAACAGATTACATTGCAATTCATTCCATACACCAATATCTATTACCCCTATCCCTAGATAAAGAGCCTGTAGTCAGAACTACCCACTCCCACAACGTAGTTCACTACCTATTCTAATGCCAACCCCATTTCCATATCAATTGATTGATTAGTTAGGTGCTTTATGATTAAACTCTGGGTTTCTCCTCCCATTTACTCTCTGCATTCCCAAGGGGTGCAATAAATGGGTAAATATATGCTATTCCAACCCTTAACCTATGTCTCAAAATGATTAAGAGTCTAATAATCTATCTATGTTTATCAGACATAAACAAAACAATGCAAATTCATAGATTTATATCCAGAAAAGAGGGATAAAGATGATATTAATACATGGAAATCAGTTACAATGCATATCTGGGCTACTACCGGGTCCTAAGGAATCAAGGGGTTTAGCCCCGCATGGTTTTCATTGATAGATACATGATGGAGAAAGAGAAAAATGTGGGAAACATTAAAGAAACTAAGTAACCCCTAGTGAATAGCTGATCCGAATGACCCCCTACGTCGTGCATGTAATCGACTATCTTCCGGCTATTGATTTTCCTTCAAGAGGTGCTCGGATAATCCTGGATGAAGCCTTCAATTCCTTTCTCTTCTTCTCTCCCTCTTATGTGTCGTGCAATGGAATATGGATGCTCCCTCCACTCTGGCCAAACTCCCCTTAGGTCATAGGAGTCACTTACGATATGAAATAACGTCAACCATTGGATTATATTGCCATTTTCAGATTTGCCAAATCGGCAAGATTTGATAGTACAGACTTGGAAGTCGGTAGTAATGAGATCCTAGGGTATCCACACCTCTTAACAATGTTGGTACTATCGACTTGTCTCGATAGCATTGAGTCTTCAGGTCGCCTGAGCATTGTCTTACTGACGCCATCTCGGTAGTACCGAGTTTGTGAACTCAGCAGTACTGACTTTTTGTGATTCATCCTTGTGCTTTACTGACATGATTTCGGTACTACTGACTTGGAGTGTCAGTAGTATCGAGTCTATGCAAGTCTTTTCTGGGCAAGTACTAATGTGAAGTCGGTACCACCGACTTTTGGTGTATGTAGTATCCACTCTGTGAGGTTCAATTGTACCTGAAAATGCACAAGGACATGGATAAATGCTCAGAATAAATATTAATTCATCTTAAATAGTAAAAAATCAGATAATTTGATGCATTTATATATCATAGGCCATTAATAGCATTTCATTCATTACTAATTAGATAAATGACAAAATAACACATAAAATCGAGGAAAATATGCATGTGAAAATGACGAAAAACCCATGCATCAGATTACCACTAAGAAAATCAAGGTTGCATCAAAAGATATACATCTAGATGAATGTAGCAAGTTCAAGAACAATGGAAGCAATTTAGATCACAACCAAGAGATTCAAAGATATCATCATCAAAACGTTCATAATTGCTCAACATAAGTTATTCCAAGATATAGATATACTAATCTATAACAATTATAAAGATTGAGTTGCATGCAAAATAGGCAATTGAAAGCATGGAAATATGCATATCATATAAAGGTACCAAGGGAGTGCCATAGAATAAGGCTATTGGTTGAGAAAGTCTAGTTGAGAGGGAAATTCTCATCCAAAATGCCATATGTATGTTTTATGTACAGTGTTGTCGGTCATGTTTCTGGGTTGAACTTCTCGATCGACAACAGATGTTGGAAAACCCATTGTTTCTTGTCAATTTAGTTTCTCAGGACAAACTCAGGCGACAATAGCTGCATTCAAAAACATATATTTCTCAAAAAATCATATATAGAGGCATGATAAAAATATAAACCATATCCAAACATGTATTAACAAGTTAGTAATGCACAAAAAAAGCATGATGGATAGATTTTGAGCAAGAAAGTGAAGAGAATCATAATATACCAATTTTGAATAAAAAACCAAATGTGAAGTGCATACAAACTTGGTATCAAAAAGGTATCATTTGATATGAGTAAGAGTACCACTACCTCAATTCTTACAATTTCTTTTCCACTTGATGCCAATCCATTCACATCTCACTTTCTTATTTTATGTTGATTGAGAAACCAAGTTGCAAATCAATAGATCATTTCAATCCATTTGCAAATGACCTATAAGAAGAAAGATGAAATGGTCCCCAATCATATTTTGGGGTCTGAAGGGGCTAGCTTAGCAACTGAAGTCTTATTACTTATGGGTTCTTTCCTAAAGGGGAAATATGTAGAATAATGACCAATTTCATTGCAATAGTTTCAAGTACCATTAGCCTTAAAACTAGAGGATTCTTCATGAAAGATTGGATGTCCTTCATCTTTGTTGTTCCTTTGGCTATTATCATACCCTATACCATGTGTACCAATTTGTTTAGTAGTACGATGTAGGATATCATTAAAATTCTTTTACCAACTAAAAATATTTGCAAATAGGATATCAAACTATGATTATGATGCATAATAGAAGTAATAGTGGAAGATAATTGATTCATATCATCTGTAGCATGCAAAATATCAATTTCTAAGAAAATAGCTTTGGTCATATAAGAATATTTTTATTATGAAGAGCAACAACATTATTCTCTCTAGTAGTATAACTAGAACAAGATTAAAGGACATTGACTTTAGTAAGAAAGGAAGCATTTTATTTTTCAAGTAAAGTAATCTTAGAAATATAAATACTATTTTCAGATTCTATAACAGTCTTTGTCCTCTTTTCAAGTTCTAAGAGCATAAATATCAAGCATAAGAAAATTCACAATTTAGAATGCTCTTCATTAGAACTAGGAATAAGAGGTTGAGCTTTTATAAATCTAATCTTTTGCCGGTGAGCAATAACTCAGGTGGTCGCAACATGGGGCCCCTCATGAAGGGTCTCGGGTTCAAATCCCCATGGTGGTGCTTTTTGGAATTGTTTCTCCCGTAGTGCAGTCGGCCTCTACGTCACTTAATGTGATACACTCCTTATGGGATGGGATTGAGCTCCTCAAGTTGACTCGGTGCAAGCCTTACGAGTCTCCTGGGTTAGTAAAAAAGTTAGTTTAGGAGAATCAACTTGTCTAAGATAAGCATTATTTTCTATCTAAACACTATTCAATTTCAATTCAAGTTCTAGACAATACTTTTGGAGATTGTCAACATTATCTTTTAGGAAAATATTAACATGTTTAGGATCATCCTTTTCTTTGTGCAAGTTAACGACTATCTTAGCAAGACTTTTCTTTTTATGGTTAGTAGACCTAAGAGATGCACGAGTAACAAGAATAATGGCAATTGATGAATTTTTATCTAAAGAATTTTGATTTACCTCATTTGAATCTTCATTTGAACTTTCCATGAGAGAAAAATGGCATTATCCAATTTCACTAGAGCTTGGACTAGATTCTCTACTAGAATCTTCACTTGAGTTGGAGTTGGAGGAGTCACTAGAGATTTTGTGCCATTTATCCTTCTTCTTGTGCTTCTCTTCCCTTCTCTTGTGATGATGGTTCTTTTTGCCTTATAGGCAATCTTCCTTGAATTGACTATTCTTTCCACATTTGAAGTACCAGTTAGAGGAAGAAGACTTGCCTTTGTAGAATCCACCTTTAGAGTACATGGTATCTTCTTTAACTTGAGAAGATAAAGAAGCTTGACTAATGATTTGTTTTTGCCAAATAGCTTCAACTGGGGCTTTGATTTTAGACTTCTTCTTTCTCTTAAACTCTCTGTCTTCTTCTCTTTCTTCTTCCTCTTACTTATCAAGTTTCACTTCAAAGGCTTATAGAATTCGTATGAGCTCATTAATAGGAATTTCTTCAAGAGACTTTATTTCTTCAGTGGTGGTCACCTTTGTTTCCCACATCTTGGGGAGATTTTTAAGGATCTCAGAGTTGATCTTTCTTTGAACCATAGGATGACCTAGGATAGAAAGACCATTTACAATGGTGTTATCCCTTGCACACATTTCATCTAACCTTCCCTCCTTACCACTCAAAGTTTTCAAGAAGACCATTTAGCATATAGACTCTACTTTCCTTCACTTGATTTGTCCCCTCATAAGTGACACATAGATTTCTCCATATCTCATAGGAGGTGTCACAAGAAGAAATCTGGTTGAAATCAGTGGGGGGAAAGAGAGGCATAGAGTATGTTAATTGATCTTTCATCCAAGGTTTCTTTATTTGAAGTAGCATCATTCCATTCTTCTACCTTTGTCTTTGGTAGATTAATTGGAACATCCACCATTCTCCATAGCTCAAAACTTGATCCTTGGATGTAGAATTGTAATGTTCTCTTCCAATAGAGGAAGTTACCATCAAATATTGGAATGTTGATGTAGTATCCCTACCCTAATAATCATTCATCTTCTCCTACTTATGGAAGTATATCTTGGAGAAGACCAGATGTGTTACCAATTGTTGGATGTATAATGGTCTCTTGAGTGGGGTGAGGTGAATATTGCAAGATATTTCCAAGATAATATTGCAAGTATGAACTTTGAGTGCAACACATCATGCATATAAAGAGGGAAAGATTGAACAAGCACAAGATAACACACGTTATTTATAGTGGTTCCAACCTCCAAACTAGAAGATGTACATCCACTACCTAGAGAGGTTGTCCTCTAGGATTTTCAACCATCTGTCACTCCTTACTTTCCATAATAAGAGTTACATCATAAGACTTCCTTATTCAAGGTTAAGTGTGCCTAACATTACCTTTAAGGATAAGGGAGCCAATAAACTTACAAAGGGCTTACTTAGCCATGAACAAGAGTCTTGTACCTTACCAAGGACTTACCTACTCTTTCAATGAGTCTTATTCCTTCTCCTAGGACTTACCCACTCTCACAAAGAGTCTTTCACCTTCAAGGGTTTACCCACTCTTTCAATGAGTCTTATTCCTTCTCCTAGGACTTACCCACTCTTACAACGAGTCTTTCACCTTCAAGGTTTTACCCACTCTTGACTTTGATCTTCCACCATTGACTGCACCTTCACCAAGGAGAAGCTTTCACCAAGGGACTCCTTCCCTTCTTCTTCTTCACCTCTCTTATCCAAGACAGAGAATCTTCATCTTCATGGTAGGAAGAGAGATTGAGAGGTGGTAGAAGTGACAGCCTCACAAGATATACATGTAGGACTAGCTCTCTTACAAATATTCTACTCACTCTAATGAATGTAGCATGTGATTAAGCTCATGAGAGTGGATGGAGGCTCTTGGAGGCAAATCTCTATAAATTATAATATATGGACTTTCATAGTGCTTGGCTAAACATTGGATGAATCCCAAGGGTTCCTATTTATAGTTGAGGTTGCATACTAGTCAGTAGAGAAACTTAGGATCAAATTCCAACCATTTAGGATGTTCCAAGATATATATTTTTGAGTTTTGAAACACTCCAACGACTAGAAACACTTTTTTGCACTTTTCCATATAGTGTTACAGCGTTGCCTTTTGGGAAACTCGAATGATGACACTATATGACAATTCAAAGTGCAAGTGTCAGTCGAGGTTTCAACATGATAAACTTGGTGACCCTGAGGATTTGCTAAAAGCCAGACATGCTGTCAGCTGAGTTGTCACCACGACAAACTCAACTGACAAGACAACCTGTAATCAGTTTTGACAAATGTCCAATAAGTGCTTAAATATTCAGATTAAGTGTTCTTGATTTTTCTTAAGATTAATTACAAGTCATATAATTACAATTGATTTACATCAATCATGTAGAAGCATTACACACAAATGAGTTGAATGTTTAGTCATCATCAAAACAAGGGATTAGTCAATTCAGACCTTGAGTCAACAAAAGTGAGGCAATCACATGGGTTGAAAGTATTTATTTGGTGACTATTTTAGAATATGCGATACTCAAGGATGAGCAATGTTTAAGTTCAAGGTTATTTGATTAATGCACATTCATCCTAGTTTTAGTTGCATTTTTACCTACTTTTGCATTCATTTCCATAGTTTTAGCTTAAAACTGGCTTGCATTTAGGTTTTCTTTATTTTATGATAATTTATAGGGTTTTGATCCAATTTCTTAGTTTTCATGGTAGGCTTTAATCTCATTACATGATGAGAGTGTAGGAGGTAGTGGTCCCTCTAATTGGCTAGCAGGTCCAAGAATCTTCTGATAAAATGGACTAGATTTCTATTGATCCATCCCTCCATCGATTGATTCTTTAAAAGCACAAACCCTACAACACATGACAATAGACCACATGGGGTGGGATTACATCTTCTGAGCCTTTAATTTGGATTAAATCTACCAAGACATCAATTTGTATTTCATCTACCAAACCTTCAGTTTACATCACTGCACCCTTTCCTTGGTTGACAGCCAAAGGAAGCCTAGTGCCCGCCTACTGGTGCTTGCCTTTTGATGGTTATTCTGCCTGACCTTATGAAGAAAATCCTATGAGTAACAACTGATGGACATCCAACTTTTGTCTTTTGATGGAAGTTCTAGCCTGTCAACCAAAGGAAGCCCAATGTCTACCTTTCAGTGACAGTTCTTCACTCAACTACCAATGCTCGCCTTCTGATTGTTGTTCTTTGCATACCAACCAAAGGCTACCCTACACTCAACAACTGAAGGGGGTTCTACTATGCCTTCCAATGGCCCATGAACTGATGGATGATGAATGTATTCCTTCTAAAGGAGATGTTGCATTCCACTTCTGATGGTCATTGTACATCTGACAACCGAAGGTAGTTCTACACATGTCTTCTGATGACCAAAAATTGGTGGCAATCTTGCATGCATCTCATGCCTGCATGGAAGAACTAAAGGATCTTTAGTGCTCTACCTTCATATGGAAAACCTTCTCATGACAATCAATGGTCGTCCAAACTCTTCACCTACCGACTGACATACTATGGGCCGCGAGACCCTTAATATACTAATGGTGTTACTGAACTTTGATGACTCATCATATCCCTTTGACATATGTTATCTCTTCAACTCCATGGCGGCCAAGACTTAATTCCAGGGCCACTGGGAGGGTTCCAAACCCTAAATCCCACCTAAAATACAAGGCCAAAGACACCAAGAGAAGGATCCTCCATTGACGCTGCCAATCTACCTCTCTCATTCCAGACCTTCCACCTCTAGAAACCTTCGACCATTTCCATTAATTGATGAATGTCATCCAAAGATCCTTCCAACTTCACCACCACAAACTTTCCAAGGCTCAAACCTCAAGAGAGGCTCATTTTGTGACACTAGTTCCATTGTTGGATGCCTTTCACCTTTGTTATCTTGATACTCTCTCCTCATAGTGATAATATATGACTTTGGTGAAAGAATACGACACATCCAAGTCTCTCCCAAATGAACGTTAAGGAGAAAACTTTCTACTTGTTGACAATCATCTCCCTTTACCTTAAAGATAGGCATCCAAACGCCACATCTAATCCTTCCTTTTTTAGTGTGATGACGACCTTCCTCTCTTCTTCTATTGTTAATTTTGTCACTACTGCCATGAGCGACTAGTCCTCTCACTAGGGTGCAAGATTAGCTCCGCTACCCTATTTTGTTCTCTTAATTGCATCTATTATTGTATGAACCATTATACATTTAGAATCAATCATTTTATGCATGTATTCTTATCTGATTAGTAGGTTTCAAGGTTTATCCTGATCCAGGGTGTAGAGAACATTTAACCCAAGATCTAGTATATCATAGTTTCTTGAAAAACCTTTCATGAGAACTTCACATAGGTGTTTTCTAAGGAGATTGGTGTATGATATCTAGGTAATGTGACAAGAAGCTTAGAGTGATATCCATTCAGGTCTTAATCATGATGCCTAAAGGGAATTTACCTGTACTCAACATATATAAGTTCATTCTTAATATGACAGAGTGAGAGAGTGAATAATAGGTAGCACTGGTGAAACCCACCATAATGTTCCCATCCATTGATAAATTTAGACTTTCATTCAAATTTTTCTATTAAAATGTTAGTATAATTAAAAACCAATCAAATCTTGTGTTAGATACTAGTTCTTGTGTAGTTTCTTTCATAAGGAAGTTCTTAGATAATTGTATTTTGGGTTCATCCTAACTATAATACAATAAAATCCATTCAGTTGAGGGTGGATTTATCTTACACTTAGTTAAGGTAAACTCTAGGGATTTCATCCCTAGTGAATTTTCCTTTCAGATTATAACATACCAGATCTTGGACCCTACCCTAGAAGTTTGACCTGTTGGGCTTAGCCAAACAAGGATGGGGTTAGATTTAAAAGATGTTTAGTATAAATCTAATGAGCTAATGCATGTATAAATGACCTAAATGTAACCTAATGTCATCACATTAGTCTTAGGCCAATAATGGACACATAAAATATGTCACATGAGGTAATAACAGATTCTGTGCAATTGATCACACATAACTCAATTGGTGATGGAGCAATAGTGATAATAATGAAATAATGTGATAATAATGACCAAAAATATTAATTGTGACATAACTCATTAAAAGAAATCCCAAAAGTGGAATCTGATTTAAGAATCACATTCCTTGGGTCACAATTGCCTTGGGAGTCAAGTTTCACATTATTCACATAATAATAATTAATTTAATTTATTTTGGATAGAGAAGATCTGTGATTTCCCCTTTGGGATCCAACTTCTTACATCATGGTATCAGAGTTCATGGTAGTCGAAATCTGACTATTTCAATTTTGTCTCCCTAGTTAGAATCTTTGCCTTACATGATCACCTGTTAGGTGGGATGTTTCCCTAGATGTTGCCTAAGATGTTCATGAGATGATGTTTAGTGAACCCTAATCTGATGAGGATAGGTGAACTATATAAATTTATGATGACTTGTATCTCCTAGTTCTATGAGGTTTGCCTTGAGGATGCAATTAGGTTATGAGGAGGTAATAAGATAAGGAAATCTTGCTATAGAAATATTGTGACTTGGTTTTTACATTGAATTTTAGCCAACTTGTTGGTTTTACTTTGCAATGTATCTCATCTTCAAATATTATTTTCATTATACTAATATATGTACATTGTTTTTGGATTTTATTGAAGTTTTATTGAACTAAGTCACAATGAAGATTTTGAGAAGTTTTGGTTGTGAAACCCTAAACCTAGGGTAACCCTAGTTCTTACTTTGGTAATATGACTAGGTATATATTGGTTTATATAAAGGTGTAGTGTATCTACCCTTTTTGCCCTATGGCTTTTTGGATCTTTGGGTTGTTAGGTTAGAGACATGAGGACCTAAAGCTCAACCCTAGATGGTATGACTTTTTAGTTGAATGCATGAGCAACATTAGTCTCAAAAACATTCACAACTAAAAGATACGTGGGTAACCCTAAATGTTGTTTAGTATGAATTGCTAGGTCAAACCTTTTAAGGGGTGGAGAGTGGTTGGTTGTTGATGTTTAGATCAATAGATTTTGCGGACAAAATCCTATTTAAGGGGTGGAGTGATGTAACATACAAAAGCTTGGACATATTCTCATTTTAGCCTTCTTTCTAAGCTTTTCCTTTTTTTTTTTCTATCCCTTTTTGACTTTGGACTATTTAGACTCTGAAGTAAATTATGTTTTCATCTCCTATTATTCTATGTTGAGCAAATCACCTATATTTTATCTCTTGGTCCTATGGACAATAGCCTATACACAATGTCTTTTCTTTTGAAAATCATGGTTCTTGTGAACTATCTTATTTTGTTACTGAACTTATGATCATGGATATTCTTTTGGACTCTCTCTCTTATGCTTTATACATGATGGACTTTATGTGATTATATGTGCTACTTTTCACACCATGGTAGTGGATGTTTTTTTATATGTCACATTATGTCATGGAATGGATACTTTAATCCCACTTTATACTTGATGGGTGTTCTCATCCTCCTTATTTGTTTAAACTTGCTTATTCTTTTGTTATGCATCATGTGGTGTCTGCTAGTATACTTTTACATGTCATTTTATGTGGATGTGAACATTCCCACATATGAGTGCAGAGGCGATAATTCCTATATATGAAATATATTTGAGAAGATGTGTATCTTGTCCTGCTCGAGTAACACACTCCAAATATAGAGCGGATGTATACAGTTCCTGCTCACCTCATATTTTTGGTAGATGTGTTATTTCCTACCTACATGTTATATTGTCTAGTATTATCACAGGTGAAACACACGAATGCTTTATTGTTATACTTTACTTTTATCTATCTCTTTTATTGAGATTATTTTCTTTTATGCCCGATTGGGTAGTAATTTACTTTTCTATCGGAAGCCTTTTATTTTGAGGTCCTTTATTCATATAAATTGCTCAATTTCCTTATTTAGTATGCACATACCGACCTTTGATTAGCTAAAAAAGGATGGGGTTAGATCTAAAAGATGTTTAGTATAACTCTAATGAGCTAATGAATTTATAAATCACCTAAATGTAACCTATTGTTCTCACATTAGTCTTAGGTCAATAATGGACACATAAAATATGTCACATGAGGTAATAATATATTCTGTGCAATTGATCACACATACCTCAATTGGTAATGGAGCAATAGTGATAATAATGAAATAATGTGATAATAATGGCCCCAAATATTAATTGTGAATAACTCATTAAAAGAAATCCCAGAAGTGGAATCTAAGTTAAGAATCGTGCTCCTTGGGTCCCAATTGTCTTAGGAGTCAAGTTTCATATTATTCATATAGTAATAATTAATTTAATTTATTTTTGATAGAGAAGATCTGAGATTTCTCCTATGGGATCCCACTCCTTAATAGATAAATCACACATCAAAATACAATACTAGCTTTCTTACAGATTTTGTACTCACTCTAATGCATGTAACAAGTGGTTAAGCTCATGAGAGTGGACATGGTCTCTTTGGGACACTTTCTCTTACAACTATAGTATAGGGGTATTTGTAATGCTTTACTAACCATATAATGAATCTGAAGGGGTCCTATTTATAGTTGAGGACACCACATAGTTATCAGAATCATCTAGAAACAACTCTATTAATTATTGTGGGTGTCTAATGCATATATTTTCTAATGACTAGTTTTGTACATTGTTGAAATTCTAGTATCTGATTCAAAGAAAAGGGTATCTCTGTCAATGACCAATATATCTTGGTCCATGAAAGTGCTATATGGAACAATGAAGAGTTTTGAACATGAACCTTTTTTCTAATTGGCAAAAGTTCTTATTAGTTAATAACTCGGTCAATATCATTAATTGAGACACCAAAATTACCATCAGACCAATTATGTCCAAGAAAATCTTGGCCGATGAAAGTGCCTATTTTAAGAAACTTAACCAATGCTAATTGTTCTACTAATTCATTCTAGTTAATTCTATTACACTTTTGAGTTTAATTACAAGCCATACATTCTAGTTCTATGGACTAAGAGCCATTGGATGATTGTTATAGGGATACATCATATTTGATTTGATATTAATAAAGGCAATCCCACTTATCATGTTTGTTTTGAGATTATGAGAATAAATAAATTTAATGGTTTCCTAATAATGTTTTGACTCAATGAAATATGGTTTGGTTTGAGGACTAGAACATGATACGATATGTATACCTATGAGTATTCATTCTTGTTATGACCCTAGTTAGTTATTACTATGGATGTTATAGGACAACAACAATACATAAGACTAGTGTGTATGCTGAGTGATGACTATGCCTCTTTACTCATGATATTGGATATCAACTCAGATACATGGGCACTTGTTAGAGACCAAGATCTACTGGATAGACTCACCTTGAGAATGACACACGGAATCCATGTTATGGAAATTCAGTGTCATATCTCAATTTGACAATGGTAACTGTGATCCTTAGACCTAAAATTACTACATGAATCATATGTTGTTCTGCGTACATTAACACTAGCCCAATGTGAATCTGAATAAGGTTTCCATACACGTGGTGATTGGGTGCATTTTGACACTTGTAGATGTTTATTGTGAGTGATGTAGATATAATTTTTCCCTCCATTGGAGTGATATCCTGGCCACTTCATAAGTGAGATTATGAAACTACATGTCTGCTCTCATTTGAGTTAACATATGATATTTGGCTCACAAAATCAATATTGTACTCTAGTTTAAGGAATATAGATTGAATGTTAAGAGTATGACAACCACATGCGTTCATTTTGATCTCTATATCTGTGTAAAGGGATTATACAGTCATGGTAACATTGGTCACTTGATAGATTCAATTTCTTCTCATCTTATTCCAACTACTTGGGTAGAAATTATGTGTTTCCAGACACCAATATTTGCAACCAAGGTCTTCACCAAGAGTTTCCACATTCATGTGGATGACGTAGAGGACAAGGACCTTGGGAGAAGGCTTGAGAAAGTAGTTTTTTCAAGAAGAAGTCAAGATGATTTGTGATGACTTGGTGGCAAAAACAACAACCGCTTCAGATTGGACTAGGAAGTGAAATTTCTAATTGACATAAGGTGTGTCTAGTTGTTGGACAACTACTATGGGCCAAGGTATATTTGATATCCCTTCTGTGTCTTTAATACACTAACATTTTATTGCTACAAAGGATCCACTGTATTGGGTTTTATCTGGAGAAATTGTGTATGTCCACTACACTCCTCTTCCTAAAAACCTAATAGTGGTATCAGAGCTAATATCGTAAACCCTTAGTCTCAGTTTGGGTTTTGAACCACAAATAATTTGTTGCAAAAATTTTGTGCATTGTGTATCCATGTTAATCAACATCATATCTGATATGATGCATCTATATTTACATGAAAACATATGACACCTTTGAAATCATTTTGCTATTTGCTGGATGTGGATATGGAAGTTGGTCATTGTGATGAGTGCTTATGATATGAAACATGTAAAATGTGGTTTTTATTTAGTTCTAAAATTTAATTCTTATACACAGAATAGAATGATGTAATGACATCACTGGTGGACCATGGTGGAGAGGTGGATACAGTCAGAAGCCAACATCAAAGGAAGGTCCTTAAAGGGTGATTGATGAAGATGAAGCAATGAATCCATTAACGATCTAAGTATTTCCCAAATATAGAATACCAATTGGGAAATTGGAAAACCTATCAAGGAAAAGCTAGGGTTACATTAGATGTGAATCTTTTGGTTGTTTCTCTACAACTCTTATTGGCCTCAAGATGTTGTACTAGTTGCCATATCCTATTCTATCACTTGTACTGATTGTGGTAGTATATGATATACAATAACATATATAATTATGATTGGATACATATGAATTATATCAAATCCCTCAATATAATATTAATGTTTAAAATTCCTTATAGTATGTAATAAACATGAAAACCTTGATTTCCTCGAAGTGGGTATGCGAAAGTGTGGTGCACCGCCTATCTTGTGGAAGTGTTAGAATAAGTGTGCAAGTCTACCAAAGAAAGGTGCATAACTTATTGTATTGTCTTTGGGTTGGACATGACTAGGTCATTGATGCATGGGTTTTGAGTCACTTTTATAGGCTTATTTTATATCTGTTTTATGCATGTATTTGTCATTTTCTTGATTATATTTGCATAATTCACTATAGTTGGCCTTTAAACTCTTTTTGCATCAAATTATACTTCTTTTATAATATTTATATGATTTTATATAATCCCCGGACTTATACACATGTTTCGGCACTTTTTCAGGCACTTTTGCATTGTCCGGAGTCGATACTGTTGACCCCCAGGTCGATAGTATCGACATTTCATAAAAAAGCAACCCCAAAACGCGATCTTGGAAGGAATAACCTGTGCCATGGTTGATACCATCGACCTTGGGGTCGATACTATCGACAGCGTCGAGATATGGTGATTTTCAGCACTAAAACGGAGCGTTTTAATCCGACGGTTGAGCTTTTTCGGAGACGTAAAGTGGTCCTATGACCTAAGAAGAGCACGGACGGCCCGAGGGGGAAAGGACATTGGGTTGCACAACATTCAAGAAGGAGAGAGAGAGATAGGAGACGAGAGACGAAGGCCGTCAACCGAGCGATCCGGGCACCTCCGACGGGCGATTTTGCTGTCGGAAGACTGCAAAACGCACGTTTCTCGAGGAGGATCTCCAGGAACACCTTTGTATCAGGGGTTACATGAGTTTGCTCCATGTTTCCCATGTTTTTCTTCTCTACTCCTCTGTCTTTCATTGAGATGACCATGCGGGGCTAATCCCCTTTGTCTTTAGGACAGGGAGTAGCCCGGGGATTCATTGTATGACAATTTTATAATAGTAATTCATATTTTATCTCTTAAATCCGTGGTATAGCTTCGTTTTCTGCATATATTGTTATGCTTGATCACCATAATAATAACCTAACGCCCTCAATCACTTCGACAGAAGGATTAACGGCTGAAAAGAGATGAAATCTACATTAATCGATAAATCCCTTGACCAAGGTGGTGTAAAATTAATGGTGGATACTGAGAGATCGTTCATAATGCACCGAGTTTAGGGTATAGGTTACTACGACGGTGGAACCGACCTAGACCTAGGTAGTGAATTGCACCACGACAGTGGGCAATTCTGTTTTCAGGCCACTACCCGGAAAGAGAGATAAAATTGAGTATCTATATAGAATTTAATACAATGAAAACCCGCGGTGAAACCGCAATCCTAAAGATACCCTTTTGAATTGATTAAATTAACATTTTAATCGATCGTTTGTTTCGTTTTTGTTTTTATTTTCTTTTAATTTTAACAACAACCCTCAATTTGTTATTCGGCTTAGCTGATCGCAAATAGTTAGTAGGAGTCTCCAACAATTCCGAGTATCCCTGTGTTCGACTCGGGCCTCACAAAGGCCTGTACTACTCGACGCGTTCACTTGCGTTTTAGCACATAGTAAAATTGCGTCAAGTTTTTGGCACCGTTGCCGGGGATACGTCGAATTGTTGGCACTTCGAGTGCTACGCGCGGCCACTCTTGGCCACAAATTTTTTTTTTCATTCAATTTCAAATATTTTTACATTGTGCTTTAATTGTTTATACTCGTCTAAGCTTAGTACTGAACTCGAATTTTCTTATTTCAGGTACTGTGTATGGTGCAGACGCGTAGTACTGACTACGCGGAACGCGCACCCGAGGTTCCGTTTTCGGGACCTGAGGACGAGGAGCATTCCGAGCAAGAGTACCAAGAAGAGATAGATTCTGAATCTGAACCAGAAGAGATGGCCGAACCACAGACTATATGGGACAAGATCAAGGCTTCTTCCTCATCAGCTTCAAAAGGGCCTATAAAGAAGCAAGCAATCAACATACCTACATATAAGATTGATCCGGCGTTGATAAATCTGGTGAAATCAAATGCTTTCCATGGGCTCAAGAATGAGAACCCCGTCGCGCACATCAACCAGTTTGTTGAGAACTGTGACATGGTAAAAATTGATAGGTTTCCACAGGAGGCACTGTATCTCAAGATTTTCCCGAGTTCATTGGCGGGAGCCGCGTGAGAATGGTTACATAATTTGGATGATGAGTTTGTGGAGTCCTGGAACCATATAGTGGAGGTCTTCTTTGAGAGGTTCTTCCCTCCTGAGAAGACTAATGACATGATCCGGAAGATTCACAACTTTACCCAACAGGCCGGTGAGACATATTCTGAGACCTGGGAGAGATTTCAGGTCATGATGAGGAGGTGCCCGCATCATGGAATGGATAAGGAAACACAGGTGAAAATCTTTTATTTTGCTCTCTCCGAGCACGATAGGAGCAACCTTGATTCAGCTGGGTCAGGATTCTTTTTGAATAATACGGACACCAGATGTTGGGAGATTTTAAAGAACATGGCTAGGAAACAGTCATGGGGTGACAGAGGTGCTGTGGAGCAGGTCAGAGTTGCAGGTGAATCCAAAGTAATTAAGGAGCTGAACGATAAGTTAGATCTTCTAGCCAAGAAGCTGCTATCTAAGGAAGATGCATCTGAGGATGAGGAAGCCCAAGTGAAATTCATGCAAAAACAGGGCTATAGAAACAATGACTATGCATGGAGGAAGGATAAAAAGTTCTCATGGAAGGATTCGAATAACTTTCTGCAAGATCCGGATGCCAAGCCACAATCTAGAGCTAAACATAAGAACACCGAATTACTCAGTCAGATGGTGCAGCAGAACCAGGAGATGATGGCTATGTTTGGTAAACAATTGCAATCTCAAGGTGATATTCTAACCAAATTTGGGCAGACGCTACAAAGCCATGGAGCACAAATGCGGGCATTAGAAACCACCGTGGCACAAATTTCTAGTGAAGTGGCAGCCATCAAGCATGCCAATCAACAGAAACCGGCCGATAATGCAAACGTGGCCCAAGCACACCATCAGGTCAAGTATATGTCTGTGGTAAGCAATGAGGAGGAATCTCAGGTGCAAGAAGCTAAAGAAGAAAGAAAAATGACTTTTAATACGCATGCGTCACCGGCGATACCGTATCCACACACTTACTATGGACTGCCGGGCGGAAACCCATTCTTCAGAAAATCACAGTGAGTTATGAATATTGCATCTCCATCTAGGCAGGAAGAACAATTGAAGGTTGTTTGTGCACGTGTGGAAACACCGAATGCGAGAGAGGAACCACAACAAGCTATTACTGTTGATGATGTCTCGCCAAAGCCCATGTCAGAGGGAGTGATTGAAGCAAGCTTAGGGGAGTTGACCCCGAAAAGCTCATATGTGCCACCTCACAGGCGTGTTAATGCAACAGATGTGTCAAATCTGGTCAATCCGAAGTCAAAGAAAGAGCATCGTCATTTTAGGAAATTCTTGGAAATATTCCAAAAACTCCACATTAATATTCCATTAGTGGAGATGATCGAGAAGGTTCCCGCCTATGGGAGGTTCATCAAAGAAATCATCAATAAAAAGAGGCGGATAAAAGACGATGATATTTGTCGGATGAATGAGACGGTGAGTTCTATGATTCACAGGAGTTCGCCAAAGAAGAGAAAAGACCCAAGAGGTTTTTATATCCCATGTTCAATAGGTGACCAACATTTTCCACAAGCACAGTGTGATTCAGGCGCCAACATTAATCTTATGCCTCTGTCCACATTTCAAAAGCTTGGGTTGAAGGAGATAAAGAAATCGGCGGCAACGATTGAGTTGGCAGATGGGTCCATTGTAAGGCCATATGGAGTGTGCGAGGATGTACTCGTCAAGGTAGACAGGTTCATCTTCCCGGTAGATTTTGTTGTCATGGACATGCCACAGCTCCAAAGTTGCGAGATGCTATTGGGAAGGCCGTTCCAAGCTACAGCTGATGTCATCACTGCCATTGGGAGAGGTACATTGACCTTGGGGATTGGACAGGATCGAGTTCAATTCAAATTGCCACATGACTCATTGGGGACATATCTTGACAACCCAGGTTAAAGGTATCTTTATGTCAAGCCTAGGACATTAAACAAGGGCGCTTGTTGGGAGGCAACCCAACTTTAGGTTCAATTTTATGTTTGGTTATGTTCTTTTATGTTTATGTACTTAGTGTTTGCTTAGGTTTTGATAATTTTTTGTAAAAATGGCACCCTAACTCGTGTTTTGAAGTGTGCAGAATGTTAAGGTTGATACTATCGACACCCATGTCGATAGTATCGAGTTTGGAGAAGTAAACGCTGAAGAAAAGTCGATACCATCAACCCTAGGGTCGATAGTATCGAGATTCCTGAAGATTTACGGAAAAATTGGTGCCAGTAAAGTCGATACCATCGACCCTAGGGTCGATAGTATCGACACTTTTGAGTTCCCAGGCTTTTAGATGCGTCGATTCAACAAAATCGCTGAGTCTGGGTCGATACCATCGACATTGGTCGATGGTATCGACACCTGCAAGACAGCTACATAAAACAGGCCGTAAAAGGTATCGAAACGAGATTTTTTCGAACCGTTTTTTGCAGAGGAAAGATGGATGAAGCAAGTCACGTCTTAGAACCACTAAGACACAAAAATGAGCCACAAAAAAGAGGGAGATAGCAAGCATCACTTGGTCTACTTGAGCATCTAACCATCCTTCTTCACCACACTTCAAAGCGAACGGTACCGCTGTTCCACCTCTTAAGTGAGAATGTTGACTATGAGGCCATAGTCATATTCAAGCTTGGGGGGGTGTTGGAACCCTCTATATTAGTTTTTACTTACTTATTCTAGTTGCTTTTATTTTTGAATTATTCGTTGTTTTTATTTCTAGGTTTACCGCTTTTGTAGGATCCACATCTATCTAGTGTAATCTGTGGAGCAATAAATGCATGGTTTCAATTGCAAGTTTTACTCTTGGGTTGTGGGCACATGAAAATATGAGCAAAATATGAGCATATTGAAAACTTTTTGAGCTTATTCTTGTGATTAATTGAGTGGCATAACTGAGGAAGTGCTTGGGTGAGTCAGCTTCAGGACACGGGGACATGAATGACCATCTTTATTGTCCAAGGAAAAGTGATTGACAAGGATGTTTGAGCCCAAACCGACCAAACGCTAACGTGACCTTAGACTAAAGTTTAAGAGAGAAATCCTTCAGTTACCATGTACACAGGTCTTTAGAGAGGGACATATGATATTTTCGGAAGGTTCTGTCAATTAGTCTTGTGATCTGATCTACCGCAATTTCATTCACACTCCACCATAAGAAATGGGAGCACATTACTGTCTTTCACTCTTTGATTGCATACCATGTAGACAGGTCTTGCATTACAACTATTTTCACATTTTTTGCATGAGAATGAAAAAAAAAGATAGAGTAGTTATACATGCACATTATCCTTAGGTGCATGTCATAGTAGTTGCATAACTGTCATTATGTAGTTGCATTTACATCTTTTGAGCATATTGTACACCATGTATCTTATGTTACTCTGAAAACATTAAAGGTGATGAACGTGTTCCATACCCTCCAAATAGAATGCTTCAGATGCACAAGTATGTAACAAGAAGTGAGCCCGACATATAATTCATTGTCATCTATGAAAATAAGGGCTTGAAAAAAAAATTGAAAAAAAAATTGAAAAAAAAGAGAAAAAAAGAATAAAAAAAGAATTGAGAAGTAAGTAGGAATGAGAGGGAGAAAGGAACATGTTCTCACTTACATACTAAGAAGAATGAGCACATGGTGTAGTTTTCTTAGATATTCCATCTCACCTTGAGACGGAATGATAGTGCATGCATCATTCCACCAAAAATGTAACATTAGGACATTTTCACTTGCATTTTACATCATGATAGGTCATTAATTTTTGTATTGCATGATTGACTATTATGTGCTTCCATCTCTTCCACAACCACCTATCCCATCCACCCGTTGCTCTAATCGGTAGGCCACCCATGATATTCTCCTCATTCATTAATATCAGGAGATCTGCTTCCATTTAGATGATAGTTAGGAAATGAGCAATGTAGATAGGAGATCACAAGATGCATCAAGTATGGACCTGATGAGTTTATCATATTAACTGCTTTAATTGATAATGTTTCACGGATTGGGGGATAGACATCTTTTACATAGGTCTTTGGTCGCCTGGATGGCAGTTAGTGTTCAGTGGTCAATGAGGGCCGGTTTGTGGAAAGAAAGTGGGGATGATGTAGATTCATTTCATGTATTTATGTCCTATTGCTGACTTATCTCAACCAGATCCAAAGTTTTTTTGCTCGAGGACGAGCAAGGTTTAAGCTTAGGGGAGTTTGATGCATGGGTTTTGAGTCACTTTTATAGGCTTATTTTATATCTGTTTTATGCATGTATTTGTCATTTTCTTGATTATATTTGAATAATTCACTATAGTTGGCCTTTAAACTCTTTTTGCATCAAATTATACTTCTTTTATAATATTTATATGATTTTATATAATCCCCGGACTTATACACATGTTTCGGCACTTTTTCAGGCACTTTTGCATTGTCCGGAGTCGATACTATCGACCCCCAGGTCGATAGTATCGACATTTCATAAAAAAGCAACCCCAAAACGCGATCTTGGAAGGAATAACCTGTGCCATGGTTGATACCAATGACCTTGTGGTCGATACTATCGACATCGTCGGGATATGGCGATTTTCAGCACTAAAACGGAGCGTTTTAATCCGACGGTTGAGCTTTTTCGGAGACGTAAAGTGGTCCTATGACCTAAGAAGAGCACGGACGGCCCGAGGGGGAGTGGACATTGGGTTGCACAACATTCAAGAAGGAGAGAGAGAGATAGGAGACGAGAGACGAAGGCCGTCAACCGAGCGATCCGGGCACCTCCGACGGGCGATTTTGCTGTCGGAAGACTGCAAAACGCACGTTTCTCGAGGAGGATCTCCAGGAACACCTTTGTATCAGGGGTTACACGAGTTTGCTCCATGTTTCCCATGTTTTTCTTCTCTACTCCTCTGTCTTTCATTGAGATGACCATGCGGGGCTAATCCCCTTTGTCTTTAGGACCGGGAGTAGCCCGGGGATTCATTGTATGACAATTTTATAATAGTAATTCATATTTTATCTCTTAAATCCATGGTATAGCTTCGTTTTCTCCATATATTGTTATGCTTGATCACCATAATAATAACCTAACGCCCTCAATCACTTCGACAGAAGGATTAACGGCTGAAAAGAGATGAAATCTACATTAATCGATAAATCCCTTGACCAAGGTGGTGTAAAATTAATGGTGGATACTGAGAGATCGTTCATAATGCACCGAGTTTAGGGTATAGGTTACTACGACGGTGGAACCGACCTAGACCTAGGTAGTGAATTGCACCACGACAGTGGGCAATTTTGTTTTCAGGCCACTACCCGGAAAGAGAGATAAAATTGAGTATCTATATAGAATTTAATACAATGAAAACCCGCGGTGAAACCGCAATCCTAAAGATACCCTTTTGAATTGATTAAATTAACATTTTAATCGATCGTTTGTTTCGTTTTTGTTTTTATTTTCTTTTAATTTTAACAACAACCCTCAATTTGTTATTCGGCTTAGCTGATCGCAAATAGTTAGTAGGAGTCTCCAACAATTCCGAGTATCCCTGCATTCGACTCGGGCCTCACAAAGGCCTGTACAACTCGACGCGTTCACTTGCGTTTTAGCACATAGTAAAATTGCGTCAAGTTTTTGGCACCGTTGCCGGGGATACGGCGAATTGTTGGCACTTCAAGTGCTACGCGCGGCCACTCTTGGCCACAATTTTTTTTTTTTCATTCAATTTCAAATATTTTTACATTGTGCTTTAATTGTTTATACTCGTCTAAGCTTAGTACTGAACTCGAATTTTCTTATTTCAGGTACTGTGTATGGTGCAGACGCGCAGTACTGACTACGCGGAACGCGCACCCGAGGTTCCGTTTTCGGGACCTGAGGACGAGGAGCATTCCGAGCAAGAGTACCAAGAAGAGATAGATTCTGAATCTGAACCAGAAGAGATGGCCGAGCCACAGACTATATGGGACAAGATCAAGGCTTCTTCCTCATCAGCTTCAAAAGGGCCTATAAAGAAGCAAGCAATCAACATACCTACATATAAGATTGATCCGGCGTTGATAAATCTGGTGAAATCAAATGCTTTCCATGGGCTCAAGAATGAGAACCCCGTCACGCACATCAACCAGTTTGTTGAGAACTGTGACATGGTAAAAATTGATAGGTTTCCACAGGAGGCACTGTATCTCAAGCTTTTCCCGAGTTCATTGGCGGGAGCCGCGCGAGAATGGTTACATAATTTGGATGATGAGTTTGTGGAGTCCTGGAACCATATGGTGGAGGTCTTCTTTGAGAGGTTCTTCCCTCCTGAGAAGACTAATGACATGATCCAGAAGATTCACAACTTTACCCAACAGGCCGGTGAGACATATTCTGAGACCTGGGAGAGATTTCAGGTCATGATGAGGAGGTGCCCGCATCATGGAATGGATAAGGAAACACAGGTGAAAATCTTTTATTTTGCTCTCTCCGAGCACGATAGGAGCAACCTTGATTCAGCTGGGTCAGGATTCTTTTTGAATAATACGGACACCAGATGTTGGGAGATTTTAAAGAACATGGCTAGGAAACAGTCATGGGGTGACAGAGGTGCTGTGGAGCAGGTCAGAGTTGCAGGTGAATCCAAAGTAATTAAGGAGCTGAATGATAAGTTAGATCTTCTAGCCAAGAAGCTGCTATCTAAGGAAGATGCATCTGAGGATGAGGAAGCCCAAGTGAAATTCATGCAACAACAGGGCTATAGAAACAATGACTATGCATGGAGGAAGGATAAAAAGTTCTCATGGAAGGATTCGAATAACTTTCTGCAAGATCCGGATGCCAAGCCACAATCTAGAGCTAAAGATAAGAACACCGAATTACTCAGTCAGATGGTGCAGCAGAACCAGGAGATGATGGCTATGTTTGGTAAACAATTGCAATCTCAAGGTGATATTCTAACCAAATTTGGGCAGACGCTACAAAGCCATGGAGCACAAATGCGGGCATTAGAAACCACCGTGGCACAGATTTCTAGTGAAGTGGCAGCCATCAAGCATGCCAATCAACAGAAACCGGCCGATAATGCAAACGTGGCCCAAGCACACCATCAGGTCAAGTATATGTCTGTGGTAAGCAATGAGGAGGAATCTCAGGTGCAAGAAGCTAAAGAAGAAAGAAAAATGACTTTTAATACGCATGCGTCACCGGAGATACCGTATCCACACACTTACTATGGACTGCCGGGCGGAAACCCGTTCTTCAGAAAATCACAGTGAGTTATGAATATTGCATCTCCATCTAGGCAGGAAGAACAATTGAAGGTTGTTTGTGCACGTGTGGAAACACCGAATGCGAGAGAGGAACCACAACAAGCTATTACTGTTGATGATGTCTCGCCAAAG
Organism: Alisma plantago-aquatica; assembly: GCA_963693085.1. Classification (NCBI taxonomy): domain Eukaryota; kingdom Viridiplantae; phylum Streptophyta; class Magnoliopsida; order Alismatales; family Alismataceae; genus Alisma; species Alisma plantago-aquatica. Next base: position 1,485,846,776 of record OY856410.1, on the reverse strand, counting down.
CCCATGTCAGAGGGAGTGATTGAAGCAAGCTTAGGGGAGTTGACCCCAAAAAGCTCATATGTGCCACCTCACAGGCGTGTTAATGCAACAGATGTGTCAAATCTAGTCAATCCGAAGTCAAAGAAAGAGCATCGTCATTTTAGGAAATTCTTGGAAATATTCCAAAAACTCCACATTAATATTCCATTAGTAAAGATGATCGAGAAGGTTCCCGCCTATGGGAGGTTCATCAAAGAAATCATCAATAAAAAGAGGCGGATAAAAGACGATGATATTTGTCGGATGAATGAGACGGTGAGTTCTATGATTCACAGGAGTTCGCCAAAGAAGAGAAAAGACCCAAGAGGTTTTTATATCCCATGTTCAATAGGTGACCAACATTTTCCACAAGCACAGTGTGATTCAGGCGCCAACATTAATCTTATGCCTCTGTCCACATTTCAAAAGCTTGGGTTGAAGGAGATAAAGAAATCGGCAGCAACGATTGAGTTGGCAGATGGGTCCATTGTAAGGCCATATGGAGTGTGCGAGGATGTACTCGTCAAGGTAGACAGGTTCATCTTCCCGGTAGATTTTGTTGTCATGGACATGCCACAGCTCCAAAGTTGCGAGATGCTATTGGGAAGGCCGTTCCAAGCTACAGCTGATGTCATCACTGCCATTGGGAGAGGTACATTGGCCTTGGGGATTGGACAGGATCGAGTTCAATTCAAATTGCCACATGACTCATTGGGGACATATCTTGACAACCCAGGTTAAAGGTATCTTTATGTCAAGCCTAGGACATTAAACAAGGGCGCTTGTTGGGAGGCAACCCAACTTTAGGTTCAATTTTATGTTTGGTTATGTTCTTTTATGTTTATGTACTTAGTTTTTGCTTAGGTTTTGATAATTTTTGTAAAAATGGCACCCTAACTCGTGTTTTGAAGTGTGCAGAATGTTAAGGTTGATACTATCGACACCCATGTCGATAGTATCGAGTTTGGAGAAGTAAACGCTGAAGAAAAGTCGATACCATCGACCCTAGGGTCGATAGTATCGAGATTCCTGAAGATTTACGGAAAAATTGGTGCCAGTAAAGTCGATACCATCGACCCTAGGGTCGATAGTATCGACACTTTTGAGTTCCCAGGCTTTTAGATGCGTCGATTCAACAAAATCGCTGAGTCTGGGTCGATACCATCGACATTGGTCGATGGTATCGACACCTGCAAGACAGCTACATAAAACAGGCCGTAAAAGGTATCGAAACGAGATTTTTTCGAACCGTTTTTTGCAGAGGAAAGATGGATGAAGCAAGTCACGTCTTAGAACCACTAAGACACAAAAATGAGCCACAAAAAATAGGGAGATAGCAAGCATCACTTGGTCTACTTGAGCATCTAACCATCCTTCTTCACCACACTTCAAAGCGAACGGTACCGCTGTTCCACCTCTTAAGTGAGAATGTTGACTATGAGGCCATAGTCATATTCAAGCTTGGGGGGGTGTTGGAACCCTCTATATTAGTTTTTACTTACTTATTCTAGTTGCTTTTATTTTTGAATTATTAGTTGTTTTTATTTCTAGGTTTACCGCTTTTGTAGGATCCACATCTATCTAGTGTAATTTGTGGAGCAATAAATGCATGGTTTCAATTGCAAGTTTTACTCTTGGGTTGTGGGCACATGAAAATATGAGCAAAATATGAGCATATTGAAAACTTTTTGAGCTTATTCTTGTGATTAATTGAGTGTCATAACTGAGGAAGTGCTTGGGTGAGTCAGCTTCAGGACACGGGGACATGAATGGCCATCTTTATTGTCCAAGGAAAAGTGATTGACAAGGATGTTTGAGCCCAAACCGACCAAACGCTAACGTGACCTTAGACTAAAGTTTAAGAGAGAAATCCTTCAGTTACCATGTACACAGGTCTTTAGAGAGGGACATATGATATTTTCGGAAGGTTCTGTCAATTAGTCTTGTGATCTGATCTACCGCAATTTCATTCACACTCCACCATAAGAAATGGGAGCACATTACTGTCTTTCACTCTTTGATTGCATACCATGTAGACAGGTCTTGCATTACAACTATTTTCACATTTTTTGCATGAGAATGAAAAAAAAAGATAGAGTAGTTATACATGCACATTATCCTTAGGTGCATGTCATAGTAGTTGCATAACTGTCATTATGTAGTTGCATTTACATCTTTTGAGCATATTGTACACCATGTATCTTATGTTACTCTGAAAACATTAAAGGTGATGAACGTGTTCCATACCCTCCAAATAGAATGCTTCAGATGCACAAGTATGTAACAAGAAGTGAGCCCGACATATAATTCATTGTCATCAATGAAAATAAGGGCTTGAAAAAAAAATTGAAAAAAAAATTGAAAAAAAGAGAAAAAAAGAATAAAAAAAGAATTGAGAAGCAAGTAGGAATGAGAGGGAGAAAGGAACATGTTCTCACTTACATACTAAGAAGAATGAGCACATGGTGTAGTTTTCTTAGATATTCCATCTCACCTTGAGACGGAATGATAGTGCATGCATCATTCCACCAAAAATGTAACATTAGGACATTTTCACTTGCATTTTACATCATGACAGGTCATTAATTTTTGTATTGCATGATTGACTATTATGTGCTTCCATCTCTTCCACAACCACCTATCCCATCCACCCGTTGCTCTAATCGGTAGGCCACCCATGATATTCTCCTCATTCATTAATATCAGGAGATCTGCTTCCATTTAGATGATAGTTAGGAAATGAGCAATGTAGATAGGAGATCACAAGATGCATCAAGTATGGACCTGATGAGTTTATCATATTAACTGCTTTAATTGATAGTGTTTCACGGATTGGGGGATAGACATCTTTTACATAGGTCTTTGGTCGCCTGGATGGCAGTTAGTGTTCAGTGGTCAATGAGGGCCGGTTTGTGGAAAGAAAGTGGGGATGATGTAGATTCATTTCATGTATTTATGTCCTGTTGCTGACTTATCTCAACCAGATCCAAAGTTTTGTTGCTCGAGGACGAGCAAGGTTTAAGCTTAGGGGAGTTTGATGCATGGGTTTTGAGTCACTTTTATAGGCTTATTTTATATCTGTTTTATGCATGTATTTGTCATTTTCTTGATTATATTTGAATAATTCACTATAGTTGGCCTTTAAACTCTTTTTGCATCAAATTATACTTCTTTTATAATATTTATATGATTTTATATAATCCCCGGACTTATACACATGTTTCGGCACTTTTTCAGGCACTTTTGCATTGTCCGGAGTCGATACTATCGACCCCCAGGTCGATAGTATCAACATTTCATCAAAAAGCAACCCCAAAACACGATCTTGGAAGGAATAACCTGTGCCATGGTCGATACCATCGACCTTGGAGTCGATACTATCGACAGCGTCGGGATCTGGTGATTTTCAGCACTAAAACGGAGCGTTTTAATCCGACGGTTGAGCTTTTTCAGAGCCGTAAAGTGGTCCTATGACCTAAGAAGAGCACGGACGGCCCGAGGGGGAGAGGACATTGGGTTGCACAACATCCAAGAAGGAGAGAGAGAGATAGGAGACGAGAGACGAAGGCCGTCAACCGAGCGATCCGGGCACCTCCGACGGGCGATTTTGCTGCCGGAAGACTGCAAAATGCACGTTTCTCGAGGAGGATCTCCAGGAACACCTTTGTATCAGGGGTTACACGAGTTTGCTCCATGTTTCCCATGTTTTTCTTCTCTACTCCTCTGTCTTTCATTGAGATGACCATGCGGGGCTAATCCCCTTTGTCTTTAGGACCGGGAGTAGCCCGGGGATTCATTGTATGACAATTTTATAATAGTAATTCATATTTTATCTCTTAAATCCGTGGTATAGCTTCGTTTTCTCCATATATTGTTATGCTTGATCACCATAATAATAACCTAACGCCCTCAATCACTTCGACAGAAGGATTAACGGCTGAAAAGAGACGAAATCTACATTAATCAAGAAATCCCTTGACCAAGGTGGTGTAAAATTAATGGTGGATACTGAGAGATCGTTCATAATGCACCGAGTTTAGGGTATAGGTTACTACGATGGTGGAACCGACCTAGACCTAGGTAGTGAATTGCACCACGACAGTGGGCAATTCTGTTTTCAGGCCACTACCCGGAAAGAGAGATAAAATTGAGTATCTATATATAATTTAATACAATGAAAACCCGGGGTGAAACCGCAATCCTAAAGATACCCTTTTGAATTGATTAAATTAACATTTTAATCGATCGTTTGTTTCGTTTTTGTTTTTATTTTCTTTTAATTTTAACAACAACCCTCAATTTGTTATTCGGCTTAGCTGATCGCAAATAGTTAGTAGGAGTCTCCAACAATTCCGAGTATCCCTGTGTTCGACTCGGGCCTCACAAAGGCCTGTACTACTCGACGCGTTCACTTGCATTTTAGCACATAGTAAAATTGCGTCAAGTTTTTGGCACCGTTGCCGGGGATACGGCGAATTGTTGGCACTTCAAGTGCTACGCGCGGCCACTCTTGGCCACAATTTTTTTTTTTCATTCAATTTCAAATATTTTTACATTGTTCTTTAATTGTTTATACTCGTCTAAGCTTAGTACTGAACTCGAATTTTCTTATTTCAGGTACTGTGTATGGTGCAGACGCGTAGTACTGACTACGCGGAACGCGCACCCGAGGTTCCGTTTTCGGGACCTGAGGACGAGGAGCATTCCGAGCAAGAGTACCAAGAAGAGATAGATTCTGAATCTAAACCAGAAGAGATGGCCGAGCCACAGACTATATGGGACAAGATCAAGGCTTCTTCCTCATCAGCTTCAAAAGGGCCTATAAAGAAGCAAGCAATCAACATACCTACATATAAGATTGATCCGACGTTGATAAATCTGGTGAAATCAAATGCTTTCCATGGGCTCAAGAATGAGAACCCCGTCGCGCACATCAACCAGTTTGTTGAGAACTGTGACATGGTAAAAATTGATAGGTTTCCACAGGAGGCACTGTATCTCAAGCTTTTCCCGAGTTCATTGGCGGGAGCCGTGCGAGAATGGTTACATAATTTGGATGATGAGTTTGTGGAGTCCTGGAACCATATGGTGGAGGTCTTCTTTGAGAGGTTCTTCCCTCCTGAGAAGACTAATGGCATGATCCGGAAGATTCACAACTTTACCCAACAGGCCGGTGAGACATATTCTGAGACCTGGGAGAGATTTCAGGTCATGATGAGGAGGTGCCCGCATCATGGAATGGATAAGGAAACACAGGTGAAAATCTTTTATTTTGCTCTCTCCGAGCACGATAGGAGCAACCTTGATTCAGCTGGGTCAGGATTCTTTTTGAATAATACGGACACCAGATGTTGGGAGATTTTAAAGAACATGGCTAGGAAACAGTCATGGGGTGACAGAGGTGCTGTGGAGCAGGTCAGAGTTGCAGGTGAATCCAAAGTAATTAAGGAGCTGAACGATAAGTTAGATCTTCTAGCCAAGAAGCTGCTATCTAAGGAAGATGCATCTGAGGATGAGGAAGCCCAAGTGAAATTCATGCAACAACAGGGCTATAGAAACAATGACTATGCATGGAGGAAGGATAAAAAGTTCTCATGGAAGGATTCGAATAACTTTCTGCAAGATCCGGATGCCAAGCCACAATCTAGAGCTAAAGATAAGAACACCGAATTACTCAGTCAGATGGTGCAGCAGAACCAGGAGATGATGGCTATGTTTGGTAAACAATTGCAATCTCAAGGTGATATTCTAACCAAATTTGGGCAGACGCTACAAAGCCATGGAGCACAAATGCGGGCATTAGAAACCACCGTGGCACAGATTTCTAGTGAAGTGGCAGCCATCAAGCATGCCAATCAACAGAAACCGGCCGATAATGCAAATGTGGCCCAAGCACACCATCAGGTCAAGTATATGTCTGTGGTAAGCAATGAGGAGGAATCTCAGGTGCAAGAAGCTAAAGAAGAAAGAAAAATGACTTTTAATACGCATGCATCACCGGAGATACCGTATCCACACACTTACTATGGACTGCCGGGCGGAAACCCGTTCTTCAGAAAATCACAGTGAGTTATGAATATTGCATCTCCATCTAGGCAAGAAGAACAATTGAAGGTTGTTTGTGCACGTGTGGAAACACCGAATGCGAGAGAGGAACCACAACAAGCTATTACTGTTGATGATGTCTCGCCAAAGCCCATGTCAGAGGGAGTGATTGAAGCAAGCTTAGGGGAGTTGACCCCAAAAAGCTCATATGTGCCACCTCACAGGCGTGTTAATGCAACAGATGTGTCAAATCTAGTCAATCCGAAGTCAAAGAAAGAGCATCGTCATTTTAGGAAATTCTTGGAAATATTCCAAAAACTCCACATTAATATTCCATTAGTGGAGATGATCGAGAAGGTTCCCGCCTATGGGAGGTTCATCAAAGAAATCATCAATAAAAAGAGGCGGATAAAAGACGATGATATTTGTCGGATGAATGAGACGGTGAGTTCTATGATTCACAGGAGTTCGCCAAAGAAGAGAAAAGACCCAAGAGGTTTTTATATCCCATGTTCAATAGGTGACCAACATTTTCCACAAGCACAGTGTGATTCAGGCGCCAACATTAATCTTATGCCTCTGTCCACATTTCAAAAGCTTGGGTTGAAGGAGATAAAGAAATCGGCGGCAACGATTGAGTTGGCAGATGGGTCCATTGTAAGGCCATATGGAGTGTGCGAGGATGTACTCTTCAAGGTAGACAGGTTCATCTTCCCGGTAGATTTTGTTGTCATGGACATGCCACAACTCCAAAGTTGCGAGATGCTATTGGGAAGGCCGTTCCAAGCTACAGCTGATGTCATCACTGCCATTGGGAGAGGTACATTGACCTTGGGGATTGGACAGGATCGAGTTCAATTCAAATTGCCACATGACTCATTGGGGACATATCTTGACAACCCAGGTTAAAGGTATCTTTATGTCAAGCCTAGGACATTAAACAAGGGCGCTTGTTGGGAGGCAACCCAACTTTAGGTTCAATTTTATGTTTGGTTATGTTCTTTTATGTTTATGTACTTAGTTTTTGCTTAGGTTTTGATAATTTTTGTAAAAATGGCACCCTAACTCGTGTTTTGAAGTGTGCAGAATGTTAAGGTTGATACTATCGACACCCATGTCGATAGTATCGAGTTTGGAGAAGTAAACACTGAAGAAAAGTTGATACCATCGACCCTAGGGTCGATAGTATCGAGATTCCTGAAGATTTACGGAAAAATTGGTGCCAGTAAAGTCGATACCATCGACCCTAGGGTCGATAGTATCGACACTTTTGAGTTCCCAGGCTTTTAGATGCGTCGATTCAACAAAATCGCTGAGTCTGGGTCGATACCATCGACATTGGTCGATGGTATCGACACCTGCAAGACAACTACATAAAACAGGCCGTAAAAGGTATCGAAACGAGATTTTTTCGAACCGTTTTTTGCAGAGGAAAGATGGATGAAGCAAGTCACGTCTTAGAACCACTAAGACACAAAAATGAGCCACAAAAAAGAGGGAGATAGCAAGCATCACTTGGTCTACTTGAGCATCTAACCATCCTTCTTCACCACACTTCAAAGCGAACGGTACCGCTGTTCCACCTCTTAAGTGAGAATGTTGACTATGAGGCCATAGTCATATTCAAGCTTGGGGGGGTGTTGGAACCCTCTATATTAGTTTTTACTTACTTATTCTAGTTGCTTTTATTTTTGAATTATTAGTTGTTTTTATTTCTAGGTTTACCGCTTTTGTAGGATCCACATCTATCTAGTGTAATCTGTGGAGCAATAAATGCATGGTTTCAATTGCAAGTTTTACTCTTGGGTTGTGGGCACATGAAAATATGAGCAAAATATGAGCATATTGAAAACTTTTTGAGCTTATTCTTGTGATTAATTGAGTGGCATAACTGAGGAAGTGCTTGGGTGAGTCAGCTTCAGGACACGGGGACATGAATGACCATCTTTATTGTCCAAGGAAAAGTGATTGACAAGGATGTTTGAGCCCAAACCGACCAAATGCTAACATGACCTTAGACTAAAGTTTAAGAGAGAAATCCTTCAGTTACCATGTACACAGGTCTTTAGAGAGGGACATATGATATTTTCGGAAGGTTCTGCCAATTAGTCTTGTGATCTGATCTACCGCAATTTCATTCACACTCCACCATAAGAAATGGGAGCACATTACTGTCTTTCACTCTTTGATTGCATACCATGTAGACAGGTCTTGCATTACAACTATTTTCACATTTTTTGCATGAGAATGAAAAAAAAAGATAGAGTAGTTATACATGCACATTATCCTTAGGTGCATGTCATAGTAGTTGCATAACTGTCATTATGTAGTTGCATTTACATCTTTTGAGCATATTGTACACCATGTATCTTATGTTACTCTGAAAACATTAAAGGTGATGAACGTGTTCCATACCCTCCAAATAGAATGCTTCAGATGCACAAGTATGTAACAAGAAGTGAGCCCGACATATAATTCATTGTCATCTATGAAAATAAGGGCTTGAAAAAAAAATTGAAAAAAAAATTGAAAAAAAAGAGAAAAAAAGAATAAAAAAAGAATTGAGAAGTAGGAATGAGAGGGAGAAAGGAACATGTTCTCACTTACATACTAAGAAGAATGAGCACATGGTGTAGTTTTCTTAGATATTCCATCTCACCTTGAGACGGAATGATAGTGCATGCATCATTCCACCAAAAATGTAACATTAGGACATTTTCACTTGCATTTTACATCATGATAGGTCATTAATTTTTGTATTGCATGATTGACTATTATGTGCTTCCATCTCTTCCACAACCACCTATCCCATCCACCCGTTGCTCTAATCGGTAGGCCACCCATGATATTCTCCTCATTCATTAATATCAGGAGATCTGCTTCCATTTAGATGATAGTTAGGAAATGAGCAATGTAGATAGGAGATCACAAGATGCATCAAGTATGGACCTGATGAGTTTATCATATTAACTGCTTTAATTGATAGTGTTTCACGGATTGGGGGATAGACATCTTTTACATAGGTCTTTGGTCGCCTGGATGGCAGTTAGTGTTCAGTGGTCAATGAGGGCCGGTTTGTGGAAAGAAAGTGGGGATGATGTAGATTCATTTCATGTATTTATGTCCTGTTGCTGACTTATCTCAACCAGATCCAAAGTTTTGTTGCTCGAGGACGAGCAAGGTTTAAGCTTAGGGGAGTTTGATGCATGGGTTTTGAGTCACTTTTATAGGCTTATTTTATATCTGTTTTATGCATGTATTTGTCATTTTCTTGATTATATTTGAATAATTCACTATAGTTGGCCTTTAAACTCTTTTTGCATCAAATTATACTTCTTTTATAATATTTATATGATTTTATATAATCCCCGGACTTATACACATGTTTCGGCACTTTTTCAGGCACTTTTGCATTGTCCGGAGTCGATACTATCGACCCCCAGGTCGATAGTATCGACATTTCATCAAAAAGCAACCCCAAAACACGATCTTGGAAGGAATAACCTGTGCCATGGTCGATACCATCGACCTTGGAGTCGATACTATCGACAGCGTCGGGATCTGGTGATTTTCAGCACTAAAACGGAGCGTTTTAATCCGACGGTTGAGCTTTTTCAGAGCCGTAAAGTGGTCCTATGACCTAAGAAGAGCACGGACGGCCCGAGGGGGAGAGGACATTGGGTTGCACAACATCCAAGAAGGAGAGAGAGAGATAGGAGACGAGAGACGAAGGCCGTCAACCGAGCGATCCGGGCACCTCCGACGGGCGATTTTGCTGCCGGAAGACTGCAAAACGCACGTTTCTCGAGGAGGATCTCCAGGAACACCTTTGTATCAGGGGTTACACGAGTTTGCTCCATGTTTCCCATGTTTTTCTTCTCTACTCCTCTGTCTTTCATTGAGATGACCATGCGGGGCTAATCCCCTTTGTCTTTAGGACCGGGAGTAGCCCGGGGATTCATTGTATGACAATTTTATAATAGTAATTCATATTTTATCTCTTAAATCCGTGGTATAGCTTCGTTTTCTCCATATATTGTTATGCTTGATCACCATAATAATAACCTAACGCCCTCAATCACTTCGACAGAAGGATTAACGGCTGAAAAGAGATGAAATCTACATTAATCAAGAAATCCCTTGACCAAGGTGGTGTAAAATTAATGGTGGATACTGAGAGATCGTTCATAATGCACCGAGTTTAGGGTATAGGTTACTACGACGGTGGAACCGACCTAGACCTAGGTAGTGAATTGCACCACGACAGTGGGCAATTCTATTTTCAGGCCCCTACCCAGAAAGAGAGATAAAATTGAGTAGCTATATAGAATTTAATACAATGAAAACCCGCGGTGAAACCGCAATCCTAAAGATACCCTTTTGAATTGATTAAATTAACATTTAATTGATCGTTTGTTTTGTTTTTGTTTTTATTTTCTTTTAATTTTAACAACAACCCTCAATTTGTTATTCGGCTTAGCTGATCGCAAATAGTTAGTAGGAGTCTCCAACAATTCTGAGTATCCCTGTGTTCGACTCGGGCCTCACAAAGGCCTGTACTACTCGACGCGTTCACTTGCGTTTTAGCACATAGTAAAATTGCGTCAGTCATCTTAATAGGATTAAACATCTTGAAGCATAAGGATGGCTCATAACTCATAAGATGATTTTTGAAAAGGAGTTGTGCAACCATCTACATAATATTTGCATTGGATACAATAGGTAATTGTTACCTACCTAAACAACCAGTCAAAGTTGACTCATAACTTGTATTATGGATCTTGGATCACTAGAAGATTGCTCAATGTAATATTTGGAATTAGTAGTGAGAGATATTAACTTAATAAATATAGTGAAGTCCTGATATGAATATAAAAAATAAACCCATATGTTGATTTAACCACTAATTGTATCACATTAACTTTCATCACATAAATTAGAGGACTCAACAAAAGTCACAACCCCAAAAATATTTTACATTATAATTCCATTACCGTATTTCAAATATTGAACAATTTAATTTAAGTTGAACCTTAATAGTATATTCTATAAATATTTATTTATATATATAAGTGCCAACATTTGAGGTCATCACAATTAGCATATATAAAAATATAGGAAAATAATATACTATTTTGCATTACCTTATAGGTTTGCATAAACTACATATAGACATGAATACATGGCATTTGGTGCTAGGTATAGTTGATTCCATGTACTCTTATACCTATACAAGACATATTTTTATCCCCAATATGTCTTGTGATTTACATAAAATCCTATAATTAAAAGGTTCTATTTTAAGGGAGGACAACACCTTGGAAAAAACATAGATGAAAAAAAGAAAGTCAAGCAAATAATAAGAAATGAAGTTAGGAGGATAGGGGCGCAAAATGTCCCACATAAGTGGTTGTCTTTGCACATTTTTAAAGACAAGCTTAGAACGTAAGTATACATTATGAATGACACCCATCACCTGCATTTCCATCATAAAGATGAGGCATTGCATTCCATGAATTCTTAGTTTCAAATTTCAACATTAATCATTAGCAAGCATCTCAATCTTCATTATAGGTTTACACCACATTCTGTTTCACTATATCTTTTTTGGTTTTTAATGAAGTCCTAGGCTTGTTTTCCATCTTATGTCTTTTGTCTTATTATACATGCTAATATACAGAATGCATGATTTATTCTCAATAAACCCCATTTGATGTGAAATGGAAAAATGAGTATTTTTACATTATTTTATAGGTACTTCATTGATAATGGTTATAATTTGGAGAAGGAGGTAGATCCAAGGACCTCACTATGCATGGAGAACCCCTAGGAGCCAACCAAATCAACTCCTACCTACCCCAAGTGCTCAATATACATGTTGGAGCAATTGGACTCCATTGTTGTAGAATAGAAGTATTGAAGTTCTACAAAAATTCCGCATAGATATACCAACATCTATGAAGAGTGGTTATTACAAGAAGTGATGTAAATCCTCCAAGTCCTAAATGAATCCTTCACAGGTAAACTGACAATTCACTCTTAAATAGTCATTCCACAAACCACCAAAAGGGTCGTTATATGGTCAAAATGGACTGGTGTGGCCATCAGTCACCATTATCCCTTAAACAATGTTACCCAACCATCATAGCCACAATGACCATTGACAAATGCATATTCATCACAATTTCATTGCACTTATGAGATTAGTTTTTCTCATTTCAAATAGTTACTATGTTATTTTTCTTAGTTCTATTGTTTTGCTTTTGTTCTCAAACTGTAATATTTAGATAAAAATCTCACTCTTATGCAGGGAAAAGCACCACTGATATAAAACGCAATACTGAACCTTTCCCCATTCCATATCTCAAGTAGGGGAAATTAGAAGGCAAAAGGAGGTAATTAAACATGTTTAGGTAGGCCATCAAACATCTAGAATTTGCAATCAGACAATTGGACTAACTAGCCAAAGGTGTCTCCCTAGAATTATCTAGTCGGAACACTCGCTTCATCGATCTAAAACTTGAAATTAAATCCACCCAAAGTATGTGATCAATAAAGTACTAAAAAAATAATCAGTCAGCTGATTGGGTCTGCAAGTCAGCAATTTTGAATTCATTTTAAAATTCTTTCCAAGTCACTAAATATCAAGATTTTGGAGGCCTCCCAATCAGGCAACTCACCTTACCAATTTGACAACTTGCCTATAGCATAGTATCCACAAGAAGATCCCAATTGGCCAACTCACTTCACCACTGTCAGGTAGTTGTAATTCAACTCCAATCACCCCACAAAGTTAGTAGAATCCATGATTTAAGTACCCAATCAGTCACCCAATCCAAAATCCTAGTCAACTGATGGGAAGAATGGCAGACAAAAGACAAGAAGACATGATGCCTAAACTCTAGTCCACTGAATGGTTCCTCCAGTTGAGAAACTGACATGGCAAACAAGCATAAAGAAGGCAACCTCTGACCCAACCATATTAGAATTGGTGGGTCCTAGACCATGACAAAAAAATTTAAATATGACGTAAAAACATGGGGTTCATACACATTTAGTCCCAATCTCATTTTTAGTGCAAGGGCCAAAGGAAGATGGATGAATATCATCATCTTCATGGAGTTTTACATGCTTGCTACTGCTGGAGTGGAGAACTATAGTAAGATACCACTAGCTTCTCACTTCCTTGTTCTCAATGACATGCTTTCTTCTCTTCTCTGTTGTATTTGTGCTTTCTCTATGGATATGTGTGAGTAGCCTCAATTTCTGGGAAACGGGAGTAGCCTCATCACCCATAGGTTGTTCTAAGTATTATCAAACTCAATATTTTTAGATATTAAGATTGTTATTCATTCATTTACTTTCTTGTTTTTGTATTCATAATTCAATTAGCATGATTGATATAATCCTAAATGTATAGACCACAAAGTCTAGGATTATAACCTCAAATGAATGCATAGGATTTGGGATGCGATCCCAAAGATGATTGGGTTATGATCTGTAGGTAATGAGAACCTGATCCCATAGAAAACCCAGTCCTTGCACAATTCATGTTTAATAAGGAGACGAGTTACCTTGGTCCTACTCTAAATTAGTTGTGATTACTGAGTTGTAATTGTTAAGTAACTATGTAGGTAATGTTTATGAAATCCATATGTCCTACTATCATTCATATATTGTTTTCAATCCAAATTTCAATCATTTCCTTTGCAATTGTAATATTAATGCAGCTTTAGTTAATAATCAAAATCAATATTTGTTTCCAAATATGATGACAAAAAGACATTATTTTCTAAATATTGTTTTTAACCCTTGGTTTGTAAGAAATTTCTAAAATAAGTTGTCTCTTGGGTTCAACAGTTTTGCTATATTGTTATTGAGCCATCTTCTTATTGGTGAGCCATATTGCATTTTTGAAAACAATTAAAGCATGAGGTAATATATCATAGGAAATTTGTAGTGCATTAAAACTCATTCAAATTTTGGCACCGTCACTAGATGCATCAATAGATTACGAACCCCATGTTGGGTTTTAGGGGAGATAGAGAAGGCAGCGGAAACAAAATTTTTTCCCTCCCAAACCCAGAATAAAGGAATCACATCAACATCTATACAATAGGAAGGATGGTTTGTAGAGGCGTACCTTGTCCCGAAGCTTGCTCGGCGACATTACCTCATGGCTTGTGTGGTCTTCAGCTCCGGTCTTGGACGGTGTCTGTGCAGCTCCTGGTCTCACCGGGACTGTCGGGATTGACAGCTATCCTCTGAGCGGCAGAAGTCTCCCGCCTCTGAAGTAGTCCACACAGACCACCTGGAACTCCGATCTCCTTGTCCCACAAGGAATCAGATGGAGTCACACCCTCATGTTGGCGTACTAGTCACCAACACACTCTCTTGCAACCAGTTGCTTTTCTACAGTTGTCTTTCCCTTGCTGTGCCTCCCTAATCGGGTAGCACTTGCTCGGGCTCTCTCTCGGTTACCAAAACCAGAGAGAACGACAACTTTGCAGAGCAACTGATCTCTGAGTTGTTCTTCCTGAGAAGCCCCCAATACCCTATATATAGGAGGGTCATGGGATAGGGTTCTCTATCCCGAGCAATGTGGGATTAAAGCAGGAGTAGAAGGGTTCGAGATTTTCCACAGAACAAGCAACTTGCGCCAGCTGAACCGATCGTTTCACACCCTGAAACGATCGTTTTAGGCCCTGAGCCGATCGTTTGGGACCTGAGCCGATCGTCTGGGGCTCTAAGCCGATCGACTGGAGCTCTGAGCTAATCGGTTTGTGGTCCTAATCCAACTCAAATTGACTTTCAAATTTGTCTCCGATTAATCAAATATTAATCCTTGTCCAAATCGAATTAGTACAAGTGAAACAAATTGTATTTGCAAAATAGTCTTCTGACATTCCAAACGATCTCGGTTGGTCACATGAGCCGACGGTTCAACATTTGAGCCGATCGGTTCACCAACCTGAGCCAATCGATTCATCTCATGAGTAGATCAGTTCAGGCAGCATACTTGTGCAAATCAGTCAATCGCAGTTTCAGTCAATCCAATACTCTAATCAATTGGTCCAACACCTTGAACAATATGATATTGAGCTATCAATCGATTGAGTGTTTAATTTAACTACTAACCTCCTTTAGTAATCAATCTAAACTTCGTTATGTGGATAAACTCCTCTTCCAGGTTAAATCCTATGTGTGTGACCCTGCAGGTCCATTTCACGTTGGCAGTGTAAGTCCATAACATTTATGACTTCAGAAGCAAAGAGCGGTGCCTAGTCACACATCAGTGCTACCCAAGTGAAATAAAAAAGTTGGAGAACAACTTTCAATCCTACAATCCTTGAATGGTGTTACAGTGAATGTATAATTCCTTTGTCACTGATATCCCAAATGAACTCAAGGCATGGAACATTCATTCTTTTCAACATTCATTCACTTTCTTGATCTTAGAGTAGATTGGAGGAGATATGTATGACATCAATATCACATACTAATTCACACATGTGTGCACACACCTATCTCAATCCTACTCATCAAGTGGCCATGGATATCAAACTCCCTCAGGAGGGACAAATCCCATATCTATCACTCACCCCTCAAAAGCCCCATGTGTCAAAGCCACCCAATCATCACCTTTATAACAACCCATGTTTCAGGACTGCGTTTGATGATGTTAAAGTGTAGCCAACGACATGTGTTGAGTGTAGTGATTTCAAGTCAAAGAATCACACTCACCACCATCACTGTGAGAACTGACTGTGAATACCATGTCTAGTTCCATGTGTCAAACTCACGGTGGGTCTGTCCGGTATACTTGTTCTCTAACAAGTACCTATGTGTTTGGTTTGATATCTCCATATCATGACTAATGAGATTCTGTCATCAACCAACACCACAATCTAGTCTTGTGTGTCATTGTTGTCTATCTACCTTCCACAATGACATCTGACTAGGGACATAACAAGAATGTACAAACTCTTAGTATCCGTATGATCTCATCGTTCAGGTCCTGAACCTGAAGGCATACATCATTGAGTACTGTCATTCTCTAGACATTCAATCTGTTCTATCAGTATCTCATATGATTGAACCAGAAAGAATTGGAAGCTTGCCTTTGATGTTTATCAAATCAATCTTAATGTATCCCACCAATCATCCCATGATTGGCTCTCAAGGCATACATACCAACAGACTCCCACTTGCACTGTGAGCCAATCACCCTTGAATCATATTCATTGTGATATTCAAACATGTCCCACATGTTACTGTGCTCAAGTGCTAACATAGTGAGTTATGGCAACACCTTGCCAAAGTCGGTATGAATTACATGTCTCTCATCTCTTCGCTGTACGTCACACATATGAGATGGAGTCACTGTAATATGCGATCTAGTATTCGTTTGCTAACGTTTAGCCACATTGTATGATCAAGCACTTCTAATTTGTCATCAATGACTGGAATAACTAAAAGTTCATCCCATGAACTTCCAGATCCATATAGTATCCACTGCTGTTCTCTAATACACAAATACTTGACATTTCCTTTTAAATAAATTTATTGGAATGTTTCCAATTATCAACAAACATTCACTTATATATATATATAACCCATATATATTGCAATTAATTTTCTGTCCTTTTTGGAAGTTTGCATCAGTGTAACTCTTTACCGTGAACCCTTCCTCATTTCCATAGAACTAGTACTTATCAAGTACTTATCAAGTTCTTTATGATATTCCAGTAACCCTTACTGGAACTAGACAGACATCCACTCGTCATGTCCCACATATGAGTTATCAGGATGAGCATATCATATTGTCATGTCCTACATACAATATGATGAATGCATTTAATTCTTTCTCTGTCCATACATGTAAGATAATGGGATGATTACATACATGATAGATCCATATCTATTCTTAGTGTTCCCATTCTTCATAAGAATTCGACACATGGCCTTGGGATACCAACTCCATGTAGCATGGACAAGTTTTCTCCCACTCAATCTATGCATACTAAACTATTCAGTATAGATTGCCAATGTATGCTCTCTCTTTTCCGGTCAAGAGGTTTTCGAGAACTATCTCTATAGATCTCTATTCCTATCACATAGGAATTGTCTTTGTCTTTCTTAAAGATAATTTCCACTTTGGATTTCCGTTCTAGAACATTTCCATTTCACATCGACATGTGGAATGTGAATACGCTCCCACTAAATCATAGATCCCTTCTTTATCTTTGACATATCAATCAAACCCTTTGACTATATCATCAAAGTAAAGATCACAATTCTGAGTTGCTTGTACTTAATCAATCACATTGATTAGTCCATTGTAACTTATAGAATTCATTTGCATTAATGGATTCATAAACCTTATAGGTTGTGTCATGTATACATCCTTGTTTTATTCCTTATAGGAATGT
Source organism: Alisma plantago-aquatica (assembly GCA_963693085.1). Lineage (NCBI taxonomy): Eukaryota > Viridiplantae > Streptophyta > Magnoliopsida > Alismatales > Alismataceae > Alisma > Alisma plantago-aquatica. The sequence continues at coordinate 1,485,829,281 of OY856410.1, read as the reverse complement.
AGTTTTAGTATCCGTATGCCAAATCTCTTAGTCATTAAGTTACAATCAACAAGCATCATCCTTCTCAAAATTTTATCCATGTATCTTAACGCTTAAGAGTTATTTGCACTTATGGATTTCATCCCAATGGGTGCTACCATCAAGGTCATACCTTATGGTTCACATGGAAGTCATTTAGGATGAAATGGTCATAAACCATAACTCAAAATCTAGTTCCTCATATTTGTCCAGATGGTTGACTCATCACATGACCAACTCATCACATAGAAAATTGAGGTGTTTCTGTCAAGGATATAAGGACTCACAACCCTTTGTGATTCTTAATGTCCTTTATTAGTGTGGGGTATTCTTTTTTAAAGAAGAAATTAGTTATTTGATAATCATCTTCTAATTCCTTAGAGTATGACTCCTTTTGATTTAGACATCACTATGCCTTAATATGAGTTTACTATGATACACTATCATAATCACTCACAAAGTTCTGAAATGTTTGGTCCAAGTATTTCATTCATTGATCTCATCAAGAATTAACACTTTACCAAATTTGTACTTCATTTATGATATTCTTGAACACTTCAAGATATTCATATTGGTATTTCTCTAAACACCGTTTGAAGTATTAGAATTAACTCTAATAGGTATTTAAATACATCTCATGTATTATACCTAATAGGACAATCATTCTCCCACTACTATTAGTGAAGATTGATTGATCATGTGTAAGAGATTCATGTCTCTTACTGGTTCTCTAACCAAAAGAGTCTAGATTTATCCATCATATGGAAACTAGAAATGAATTTCTCATGATTTATGCTAATTTGATTGTTTGAGTTATCAATAACTTTTAGGTATCATTTTATCTTATGCATACAAATAAGGAATTGCCACAAAGATTGAAACATCAACTTTATTAATTGCTATCATTGTCATACAATATGCAAAAATAATGTGTTTCTATCCATTGGAAAATATGAAATAGCAGTTCATAACTCTATTACACGCCTTTAAGGCTGAAAATAAACTAAAGTACTCCTATCTATGGCGGCAACACTTACCCCATTAATTGAGTGCTTTACATTTTATATCTTGGTATCATATACCTAAAAAATGTTACAAGTTTATTTCATGACACCTTTAGGTGGAGACACCTATTGCCTCCTTCTTCTTTAGTTCTTCCAGATAGAGTGGACAATTCCTTTTCCAATGTCTTGGCTTTTGACAATGGTGGCAATTGCCTCTCTTAGTCATGCCTCCCTTGGTCTTGAGAGATGAAGACGCCTTGGGCTCCTGGCTAGCATCAGAACCCTTCTTAGCTTTGCCCTTGCCCTTACGCTTGGACTTTCCTTTCTTGCTGTTGATCATCATCACAGACTTAGGCTTTTCCTTCTTCATCTATGTCTCAGCTGTCCTCAACATGCCCAACAACTTTGTCAACGGCTTGTCAAAGTTATTCATGTTGTAGTTCATCACAAACTGACTGCAGGATTCTGGCAATGATTGCAGTATCACGTCAATAGCCAACTCTTGGCTCAGGGGAAATCCAAGTCTCGTCAGGTTCTCCACATACCCAATCATCTTGAGTGTGTGAGGACCAACTGGATCTCCTTCTGTCATGACACACTTAAACAACGCCCTAGAGACATCATATCTCTCTTGTCGTGCTTGATCTTCATACATGTTCTTGAGATGCTGGATCATCTCAATGACACCCATGTTGTCATGTTGTCTCTGTAACTCATGGTTCATAGAGCACAACATCAAGCACTTTGCATCAATGGCATCATTAGAATGCTTCTTGTAAGCATCCCTTTCTGCCTTTGGTGCGGTAGGAGCAGGTTCCTCTGGAATTGGAGTATCCAGGACATAGAGCTTTCACTCTTGAGTGAGAACAATTCTCAATGTCCTAAACCAGTCGTGGAAGTTAGTCCCATTCAGCTTGTCCTTTTCAAGGACCGATCACAACGAAAAGTGATTGTTGTTTGTTGTCATTTGAACTACAAAAAGGAAATATATTCAATTTAGTCCAAAACTTAATTTTGACTTATTTGATTGATTTGAAAGGTTAACGATATAATTAGGTCTTTAATTAATTATCGCTCCCACTATTGTGTTCAAATTGATAGCCCTCACCATCAATTCGGCAGGTTGTAGTGTACAATCTTCTAGTGGGTCAAGATCCTGAAATCCTCTAAGCCATGGACTAGCTAAGGCTGTCACCCACAACTTAGATCTTCCCGGTAGGAAACTTTTTCCAATTGCATCATATGCAACTCTTGAAAGATGTCATATGCAACTCCTTGACATGATCACCTCCATGCCTCAAGGTGCTAGATCCTATCTAAGTCACCTTGTTAAGTTCGACCCAAAGCCAACACGATGAATATGCACCCTGCTAGGACTGACCCACATATCCATCCTTCACGCTTCTACGAGATAGACGGTGCACTACGCTAGGGCGTGCCTACACTTGGCCGATCAAGCTTTTCACGTGTGTCACATTTGGAAGGCATCTAAAAATTTAATATTTAATGAGGGATTTGGTTTTTATAGGTACATATACATATCCAATCACCAAAATATATAGTATGTATCATATACATGCTATATCCCACAAAAAACATGTAAAACGATAAAAGCGATGATTATGGCCATCCTAATGTGATTCCTCGAGCCAAGAGGAATCACGGTCATCTAGGTCTACATTACATGCAACCTGTACAAGATGTATAGCCGTCTGAGTTGATCGACTCATCGCATGAATGACCTGCTCACCCTGGCCGGTTGTCTGGGTGCCACTAGCCGATCGGTTGGCTCCTCCAACCGATCAGTTCGTCTAGTCGTCGTGCATCTCCTCATGGCCACCACCCGATCATCTCACTCCTTGAACCGGTCATCTAGATCACCAACCGATCAGTTCACTCCTTGAACCGGTCGTCTCATTCGTCGTCAGATGTCCTCCGTTCTTTGACATAATAGGAAATAAAAGATCTATCCTATTTTACATTTGAATTGGAAAACCCCGAGTTACATTCAGGGGGAGCAAAGGTAGGAAAGAAATCTCAAATTATTTCGAGTTACATCAGGAATAGAGATAGGGAATTGGTGCGTAGACCGAGATGCAAGCAACCACACACAACCAAGCACACATACATAGGGTTTATTGGTCATAACCACGCTATACATCCACCACAAAACTCATTTAAGGGCGATGCATATCGAGTACATTCATATTACATATCATATATGTATATTGGGATTTGTGGATTTAGGATTGGACATTCATAAAGACAATTTTATTCACATCGCATGCAATAAATAAAGGCGACAAACCAAAATCGATCATATCGATAATCCTAAAGTATAGACCAGTTGACGTGGCTTTGATACCACTGTTGGCTTTTAGGGGAGATAGAGAAGGCAGCGGAAACAAATTTTTTTTCCTCCCAAACCCAGAATAAAGGAATCATGTCAATGTCTATACAATAGGAAGGATGGTTTGTAGAGGCTTACCTTGTCCCTAGGCTTGCTCAGCGACGTTACCTCACGGCTTGCATGGTCTTCACCTCTGGTTTTAGACAGTGTCTGTGCAGCTCCTGGTTTCACCGGGGCTGTCAGGATTGAAAACTATCCTCCGAGCGGTAGAAGTCTCTCGCCTCTGAAGTAGTCCACACAGACCACTTGATACTCCGATCTCCTTGTACCACAAGGAATAGGAAGGACTCACACCCTCCTATTGACATACTAGTCACCAACACACTCTCCTACAACCAGTTGCTTTTCTGCAGTTGTCTTTCCCTTGCTGTGCCTCCCTTATCGGGTAGCACTTGCTCGAGATCTCTCTCGGTTACCAAAACTAGAGAGAATGAAAACTTTGCAGAGCAATTGGTATCTGAGTTGTTCTTCCTGAGAAGCCCCCAATACCCCTATATATAGGAGGGTCATGGGACAGGGTTCTCTATCCCGAGAAATGCATGATTAAAGCAGGAGTAGAAGGGTTTGAGATTTTCCACAAAACAAGCAACTTGTGCCAGCTGAACTGATCGTTTCACACCCTGAAACGATCATTTCAGGTCCTGAGCTGATCGTTTGGGACCTGAGCCGATCGTCTAGGGCTCTGAGACGATCGGCTGGAGCTCTGAGCCGATCAGTTCGTGGTCCTGATCCAACTCAAATTGACTTTCAAATTTGTCTCCAATTAATCAAATATTAATCCTTGTCCAAATCAAATTTGTACAAGTGAAACAAATTGTATTTGCAAAATAGTCTTCTGAATTTCCAAATGATCTCAGTTGGTCACATGAGCCGACCGGTTCAACATTTGGGCCGATCGTCTAATTGCACATGAGCCGATCATCTCACCAATTGAGCCGATCAGTTCACCAACCTGAGCCGATCTGTTCATCTCATGAGCCGATTGGTTCATCTCATGAGCCGATCGGTTGGGGCAGTAGACTTGTGCAAATCAGTCAATCGCAGTTTCAATCAATCCGATACTCTAAACAATTGGTCCAACACCTTGAACACTATGATATTGAGCTATCAATCGATTGAGTGTTTAATTGAACTACTAAACTCCTTTAGTAATCAATCTAAACATCGTTATATGGATAAACTCCTCATCCAGGTTAAATCCTATGTGTGTGACCCTGCAGGTCCATTTCACGTTGGCAGTGAAAGTCCAAAACATTTATGACTTCACAAGCAAAGAGCGGTGCCTAGTCACACATCAGTGCTACCCAAGTGAAATAGAAAGTTGGAGAACAACTTTCAATCCTACAATCTGTGAATGGTGTTACAGTGAATGTATAATTCTTTTGTCATTGATATCCCGAATGAACTCAAGGCATGGAACAATCATCCTTTTCAACGTTCATTCACTTTCTTGATCTCAGAGTAGATTGGAGGAGATATGTATGACATCAATATCACATACTAATTCACACATGCGTGCACATGCCTATATCAATCCTACTCATCAAGTGGCCATGGATATCAAACTCCCTCAGGAGGGACAAATCCCATATCTATCACTCACTCCTCAAAAGCCCCATGTGTCAAAGCCACCCAATCATCACCTTTATAACAACCCATGTTTTAGGACTGTGTTTGATGATGTCAAAGTGTACCCAAGGACATGTGTTGAGTGTAGTGATTTCAGGTCAAAGAATCACACTCACCACCATCACTGTGAGAACTGACTGTGACTACCATGTCATGGTTCCATGTGTCAAACTCACGATGGGTCTGTTCAGTATACTTGTTCTCTAACAAGTACCTATGTGTTTGGTTTGATATCTCCATATCATGACTAATGAGATTCTGTCATCAACCAACACCAAAATCTAGTCTTGTGTGTCATTGTTGTCTATCTAACTTCCACAATGACATCCAACTAGGGACATAACAAGAATGTACAAACTATTAGCATCCGTATGATCTCATCATTCAGGTCCTGAACCTGAAGGCATACGTCATTGAATATTGTCATTCTCTAGACATTCAATTTGTTCTATCACTATCTCATATGACTGAACCAAAAAGAATTGGAAGCTTGCCTTTGATGTTTATCAAATCAATCTTAATGTATCCCACCAATCATCCCATGATTGGCTCTCAGGGCATACATACCAACACCCCATTCTTTTGAATAATCAAGATTTTTCTTTTTCAATTGAAAATCATTCAAACCCACTTGATTTTTCCCCTCAAGTCTAATCTTGTTTACTCCCATTTCAGGTAGTAGTGGTGCATTTGATGCTCATAAATCATGGAATTAAAACCTCCACATTCAATTTAGAGATCAAAATGACCTTGCACCTCTTGAACCAAAAATAGCAAAATAGTATGGACAGGAAAAAATCAACCACATGGTGAATTTGGCACTTACATCCTAGAGAGAGGATCTTGTGCAAGAGACACGAGCCACTATAGTAGAATAGAACATGGTCAGAGAGGCTGCCACCCTTGAAGCTGAATGAAAGAAGAATTTGAGGGACTTTTATGACCCTACATCTACTAATTCACATGATCCAATGGTCCTTTATTCTATCATCACCCTATTGTTTGAGGTTTGCTCATAGTGGATCACCATGTTGCAAAGTAGTGCTTTCACCGGTAATAGAGGTGATGATTGTTAAGACCACTTGAAGTGATTTTCAGATCATTGTGCATTGACTAAGCAACCCAAAGCATGACAAAATGATTTTAAACTTTGACTATCCTAGTACTCAGGGTAGACAAGGTGATAATTTGGTACAATGTCATGGAGGGGGACAACATCACCACTAGGGAAGGTTTTCAAGACAAGCTTCTACATAAGTATACCTCCATCATTCACCTATCAAATCAGGGACCAGACCACATAATGCAAAAATCAATTCTTAACGCAAATTCATAGTAGAGTCTCTAAAGAAACTATCCTTGAATATATATAGTCTTGAATATGATTTCAATGCCGTTGAGAGAAGAGGACATCCACAACAATGCAACGATAAGTCAACTCTACAATCTTTTCTGTGAAGCATGAAAAGGTCACAACTACTCCACCCACAACTTCCATGTGCTCTAAAATGTCATGGTGAACAATGCTAGGTAAAAGATTAGGAAGGGAAAATCAAAGACCTTAACTCAATACACAATGTCACAAGGTTACTATATTCCCAACATGGATAGAGACCACCCTATTTATTTGAGATGGATGTTGTTGTGATGTGCTACCTTCTCCTATTGGGATTGTAGTAACCTTTTCATGGGACAATGATGACACCATAATAGTTGAGAAGGAGTAGGCAGTGGAAAAAGCTCTCAATGTAGATGCAAGGAATACACATGATGTTAAGAAACTACGTAGTGATGTTATTGATCTAGACATGCCCATTTACAAACCATTACTCCCATATCAAGAACGTCTATGGTAAAAAATCTAAGTACTAGGTGCACAAAGTCAAAGGCATCTATGAAGAAGCTTCATGTGGACATCTACTTCTTGGATTCTCTTTCCGAGATACCAACATGGTCAAGGTACTTGAAGACTCACTTTACCAAGACATACATTACTGAGTAATACAAAAGTGTGAAGCAATACAGGAAAATTTATATGATAACATCAATAAGATGTTCAAGAAAACGAAGGGTATCGACACTCTTCTGGGATTGGCTTATATCTTGGAGACAACAAGTGCAAGTAGGGACAAGCAAATTTGGGTGCTAGCATTTCAATCTTATCATGCAATCATTTCCAAAGATTGGGATTCACTGGGTGACTCCCAACAACCATCGCCATTCAGCTAGTTGAGTGCTTTTTGTAGTAGTCTATGGGAATAATAAAAGATGTTCTGGTCAAGGTTGGCAAGGACACTTGTCTACTTATGATTTTGTGATCATGAAGATGTAGAAGGATCTTATATATCCTCTCAGCTCTGGCTGCTTATTCCTAGGCATAGTCTGATCTCTAATTGATGTAGAATCAGGAACCCTTCTTCCAATGTTAGGGAGACATACACTCGAGTTTAGGGTGTTGTACATCTTCAAGGGGACTAACATTCACAATGAAGTATTTTATCTTAAGTGCATTGATAAATAATCTCATATTAAATAGGAAAGTGAATAATCAAATAAACCCTTGCAAACATCCCTCAACATCCCAGATGGTTCAGATTTTGATAACACACAAGTTGTTTAAAGTTGGTTTCACCTGGACACCTATGAAGAGGAACTAAATGCTGAAACCAAAGATCTAAAAATGATATCAGTGGTTGAAGAAGAGGCAAAAGCACACAAAGGCAGCATAGATGAAGACTTTACCTGAGGGGCTAAAGTACGTGTTCCATGATGAGCAAGATTTTTTTCCTGTGATAATCAATTTAGATCTCACTCAAGAGTGGGAAGACAAATTGATGACTAAGCTAAAGAAAAGGAAGGCAGTCATGGGATACATCACAAATGATTTGACATGTATTGATCAATCTATTTGTATGCACAAGATCCCAATGGTGGAGGAAGATACACTATCTAGAGAACCCCAATGAAAATTGAATCCCTCTATGTAAGTGATAGTTCTTCTAATAGTCATAAAATTGCTCACATATGGGATCATCTATCCCAATTTAGATTCTCCTAGGGTAATCCTGGTGCATGTTGTTCCAATGAAGAGTGGCACCATAGTTGTAAAAAATGAAAAGAGGGGGCTTATCATGGTTGGGATGATGTGAATTCACTATAGAGAGTTGAAAAAGGCTACATGAAAAGACCATTCCCCCCTTTCTTGATCAAGTTCTGGAGCGGTTAGCACATTACGAATTGTTTTTCTATTTGGATGATTACTCACCTTTCTATTAGATTCCATTTCATCCCAATGATCAAGAAAATACCACATTGATACATCCTTTTCGCACTTATGCCTTTAAAAATATGACCTTTCGATTGTGCAATTCCCTTGCTACTTTCTAGCATTTCATGGAAGTCGTTTCTGCCAGAATTAACATATTCCATTATGGGAGTTTTTATGGATAATTTTCTATAAATGGTGAATCTTTTGACTTTTTTTGCACCACATTTATCTTGTTTTGGAAAAATGTGAAGAATCAAAATTGGTGCTGATTTGGGAGAAGTGCCACTTCATGGCAAACAAAGGCATTGGTCTCAGCCATAGAGTGAGCAATAGGGGATAGAGGTAGACAAGACAAAGATTGAAGTTATTTCCAAACTCACACCAATATCTATAGTGAATGAAGTTTGTGCCTTCTTGGGGAATGCATGTTTATATCATAGTTTTATCAAATATTTCCAAAAAGATTGCAAAATCAATGAAAAACTTCTTTTTACGGATGCTACTTATCATCTGATGCTTCAAGAATGGAAAGTTTCATAAATTTGAAGGGTTTTCTTGTTTCCACACCCATCATCCAAGCACCGGATTGATCTCAACATTTTTTGATCATGTGCGATGCCAAGATTTATGCACTAGGAGAAGTTCTAGGATAGAGCATTTACAAGAGGAATCATGCCATATACTATTCCTCAAAGATGAAGAACAAAAATATTATGCCGCAACCCAAAATCAACATCTTTCTACCATGTACACCTTTGATAAATTCCAATCATATCTTGTTGGCTCATGGGTGATTGTCCACACTGACCATGCTTCCTATTACAACCTCGATTTTGCATGTATTTTCATAATTGAAATGTAATGATTTTATGAATTTGGACTTAATTGGAAAGGTTGTATGCTTTGCTTCAAGGAAGGGACTTCTTTGCAAATCTCCCTTTTGATAGGAATTTCGTGGTTCCTATTATTATATTAATCCAATAATGGATATAAAAGAGAAGAAAAGAAGAAAAGTTAAAGATAATGGATATTAAGCAACATATCTATGAGAAACACATAGAAATCTCTAGAAAGTGGCATTTATGGCCACAATTGAATGAATTTCGTTTGCAATATCCTTGTTGGTTGTTTAGTGGCTTTATTGGCTATTGAGCCCCATTACAAGAAAAAGAAAGATAAAAGAAAAAGGAAACTATTTAATAAAAGGAATAAGGAAGAGAGAAAAGAATAAGGGGAAAATGCAAAGGAATATTTCCCAAGGTGGGAGTTCATGCCTTTAGGGGGTCTTGAGGTCCAAGGAATCTAATATGATAATTTAATGGCAAAGGAAAGAGAAAATAGGTGAGAAATATATATATTTAAGTGATAACTTGCAACTAGAGAAAGGGCCCCGATTTCTTTAGATATTAAGCCCAAATTTGGCATGATGAAAGATTAAGTCATTAGTAAGATTCCCTCAGAATTTGGGATAAAACGGAGCTATGGATTAGGGGTTGTGATTTTTCCAAGTTATCCAAAATAATAAGGAATTATCTTAAAAATAGGAAATTCATTTTCCTTTGTGGTTGAATGCAAGGAATGAGGGCCGTTAGATCTTAATCCAATGAGCGTTCCAAAGGAACTGGGATACATGCCACAAACTGAGGGATTTTTCCCTTTGAATTTCTCATAATCCAACACATGTGCAAGCTTGGAAATTGTTTAGTTGAGTCCGGGAGGGAACCCCGAACTTTCTCGACCCTAATTTGTCGAGCCCTCAAAGAGTCTAGGAGATACGCCCAAATCACCCGAAGGTGAGGGTGGTGGTCAGTTAAGAAACCCTAAGAGGACCCCTCCTAGCCCTATAAAGGGACCCCCTCTCGACTCTACACCTCACACCGATCTTGAATGACTGCCTCACGAGCCCCGATCTTGTCCCTGTCCTTGGATTACCCTCGCTCCGATGAGAGCTCCGCCGTGGCACCGCCACAGGCTCACACGAAGAAGAGAAGGAGGAATAGGAGCAGCAGCCATTGGATAGCGATCCACCTTGATCCCGCGAAGAGATCCAATGATCCGAGCAACGATCGACTAAGTTAGATTGCTGATGATGCGGAGCATCAGATCCAAACGGTGGACCAGCGGACTACTGATCGAACAACCGAATTTTTTTGGTAAATCCTCCTCTGTGCTCGAATATTCCAAAAAATGCTTTTCCTTGTAAAAATCATAGAAATTCATAGAAAACATTGATGATAAAAAGTTATATATGAAAGTTGATAAAGAAATGCGAGGACTAAGCTAAAAATAGTTAGAAGGCCAGAATCTGTATCTTTTTGCAAAAGTGTATTATTTTGATGAAAAAGGTAATAAAATTCGGTTAGAAACCCTAATTGATGATTTAAGAAGTAGTAATAGGTTAATTTGAGTATTATTAACCTGTTATGTGATAATGTTGCACCTTAACCTGGTTGGAAGACGAAATTGCAAGATTTAGAGTTTTAAACCTAATATGATGCGTAATGCACTTAGAAACCCTTAATAGGGGAAAAGGAAAGAAAAGAGTATTTAATCTCAAATTAGGGTTATATGTTGTCAAAAGGTAACCTTAATATCTTTCATGAGGAGTAGATGAGATAATTAGGGTTGTGAGTAATTTTATAAAATTAGGGTTTAAAATAGTAAAAGTGAAGTGAAACCATAATTGTTATCGAAACCCTAAAAAGGTCTAGTAACCCTAGGAAGCAACTATGTTTAATAGACCTTGATGGTATGATCAATGATAGGAAAATTAGATGTATATTTTGGGATCATCTTGTGTACTTGCTTGTTTACTGGATTTCTTGCTTAGTTGGATTATTTCTGCACTCAAGTCAGCCTGACAGGTATGTGGTTAATTATGGTTATTCACATTAGTTTTCTGAAGGTTTTCTAGATGATTAATCACATTGGATGCAACCTATCAGTTTGGATGTTCATACTTGCAAATCATAACGTCACTATGATTATCACAATTATTATATAAGTATGTATTCTTACACCTACATGCCACCCTGATGGATGATGTAAAAAGGTCAAGCCCAAGAGGGAAGACCCATGGGCACCATGAGTGGTGACCCCAGACACCAAGCTCAGGATAGAGAAGGTGGTCTTTATTGCATGACTAATGGGCACCATGAGAGGTGACCCCAGGCACCAAGCTCAAGATGGAGAAGGTGGCCTTAAGTCAATGACAAAAGAGAAACCCTAAGGAGGGTATTCCAGGGTTAGGGAAAAAGCGGTGGAGAATGTCACATTGAAAGAGTAAATTGGCTTGTTAATTAACTTGATTGTGATATTTAGATTGTTAGCCATATATGTGAAATTTTGGTGGTCCACACATACCGACATATTCATTTATGCTGACCGAAATTTTGTTTGTCGGCATTTTAGGTACAAGTTTGAAAAGGACAAATAGTAAAGTGGCATATTATGAAAATAAGAATTAAAGTGCAAGGAGGATTAGTTAGATTAGATTGAAGCAGTGGATAGAAGTTAGATATCCAAAGTGTTTTTTAAAAAAGGTATGCAAAGTTTTATGTTATTCCAACTTTCAGTATAGTTTGGTAGAATTTATAATAATTATTAATTATTTTTTGAACCTTTGATCTGGGAAAATGGGATAACGACTCTGACCTCTTGGTCTCCCTTAATTGGGGGTTATCGGGAGGTGGGGTCATTACATTTGGTATCAGAGCTTTGGTTCCTCATTTAATTTTTAGTAATTATTAAATTTTACAAATTCCATCGAACCGAGGGAGTTATTAGAGGATTTTCTGAGAGATAGAGGTGTCTAGAAAAGGATCACGTTCAGGGGCTGGAAATATTTTCCTCTGCACCGCTAGTCGGAATATGAGGACTCCCGGATCTGTGTGACTGCCTGGCCAATGTCTTAGGATTTGACTCAAAATAAGATACCTTTAGGACTCTCTCATCTATTTTCATCCCTTCTCAACCCTAATTCTATTAAGATCATAAGGTTTAGGGTTTTCTCTCTCTTCCTCACCCTCTTGAGGATAGGGTATGCATAATAAGGTTAAGGAATCCTCCACAAAAATTAATTAAAAGCATGTAAATAAGATGTCATGGACATAAGCTTTATAGTTTAAGCAGAAACTAAAGATTAGTTGCATGCTTAGGTCGTATGACATTTGTTGTCATGCCCTCAGGAGAGACATGAGGTTAAACCCTCTTGTCAGGAGGACGAAGTAGAGTTGGTCTTGGAGGCAGAGATCCCCATTTTTGATAGAGACCTGGCGCATCCTCTGAGGATGATGTTAACCCTAACCCTAAGTGGTGGTTAGAGAGGGATGACATGGCGAGTTAGATGTCATGGTAAACCATGTGTGTGGGTGGACATGCTTTTGGATGCCCATGAAAATATGAGCCATGTGAGGTTGTTTGACCTAGTACCTTTGGCAATCCAACCCCGTGAAGGGTCATGCACGTTAGGGTGAAGGATAACTCCTTCATTGATGAGGTTAGAGAAGAACAAATAGAAACCGTATGGGCTTATACAAGTAGGGCATAACATGCACCCAAGGTACGTCAGTAGTGCTGGAAGTAGGTTAAAACTGAGGCTAGAAGGGCATGATGGATAACTTATGAGATAAGCATGAAGAGTTATGGATAATCTTGAGCGAACATAAGTTTGAACAAAGGTTTCACCCATGTAAGTGTATGCATGTGAGCTTAATCCACCCTTTTAGAGAGAGAACCTCTAGTAGTAAGGTTGTTTGTAGGGTTAGCTCTAGAGAGAGAGAGCAGGACCCAAGAAAGAAGGTTGGGAGCTTAGACTTTGGGATAGGAGGAACCCTGAGATGCCGGGTATGTTATGACCTAAGTGGATGGTTGTGGTTGCCTCGTGCATGGTCCTTATGGTTTTTTGAAGAACTAAACCCTAGAGGAAGGATGAGGCTGCTGGTACATATGTACCGATGATATAAGTGCTTTTCTAAGGATAGGAAGAAGAGTTCCTTAGACCTTGAGGAGGTTTAGTAACAAGTTGTGAGGCCTTATACCTAGTTGGTTGTCCTTGAGGAGGACTCGACTCTGAGGTGTTGTTCAAGTGTAAGGATAATAGGACGTGCATGATGCACCTCGTGCATGCTTGGTTCATTGTTAAAAGGTTGAGTATGCAGTGGTACATCAGAAAGGTGAACCTAGACCTAAGAGGGGAAGTAGTAGTTCCTGGTTCCCCTAATGTTCATGACGAGATATGCATTTTTATAGATTCGAGCATGGAACTCCTCATGTTTTGAGGAAAAGGGGAAAACCCCTGGATTAAGGTGTATGTTTGATGAACCCCTCACATATAGGTGGGTGACATATGTATGTATGATGATGGTCCAATGTTGAGGAATGAGAACAAGTAGGACCAATCATGGAGACCTAGCATGGTTTAGCAAGTGGTCTGCTCGTTAGATATGTGCCTTAGTAGCTTTCTAGGGCTAAGCATGCTCATATGGGTGTAAACCGTAGACGTAGGGACGTTTGTGACCTTTGTTGCTATCAAGATATAGTTTCCTCCCATCCTGGGAGAGGGACCCTTTTGTAGGGTATGGTTAAGCTTTTGTTGGGTTTTAGGTAACCTTAATAGGTCTCATAGGATCTTGAGAAGCTAAGTAGAGAGTACATCGTATGAGAATGAACCCACAGACCCATATATAATCATCACTAAGTGCATGTGGATGTGTTACCATGGAGGTTGAAGTGGCATTTTATCACACTAACAAACTCACTCGGGGTTGAAATCCCCGAGCTTTTACCAAAACTAATGTGCAATAATACCACTCATAAGCGGACGAGTCTTATCACAGTATAGTTAAGGATCGAACCCAAAGGACAATGTTTTTAAGAATCTTGTTAGTCGAATCTAGCTCTTAGTAAGACTAATATTTAAAACGATTGATTTGGTTGAGGTTAATTAAACTAAATGCAAGAAAGTAAAAGAGCAGAATTAAAGTAGGATTTAGATCAATGATATGGAATTGGTGGGATGGTACTGGGTTTCACCACCGTTACACATGCAAACACATTCAATCGCAAACAATCCAGGCAAGATATAACAATCCAAATAGAGCTGCTACAAAACCCCCCATACGGGTGTTAGGTTCGCGTAAGCATCACCTTAGGCATGAGATATCTTGTAACCATCCGAGTCACTTACTTACAGCTCCAAAGATACAAAAATCCAACGAAAGTTGTGGGCCCCCTATACAGGTGTTAGGAACACATAAGCATCACTGAAGGCTAGATGGCTCGTCCCCTCATAGATCATACACTTACGACCTTGAAGAAATCCCATTCTATTTCTAGTTTGAGAGTCAACCGCATTAATCGATAGGCAAGCAGGAAATTAATATATAAGCAAACATCGACGGTTAACAAGAAGATAAAAAATCCAACTAAGGTTGTGACCCCCCTATATAGATGTTAGGTGCACAGAAGCGTCACCGAAGGCTAGATGGCTTGTCCCCTCACAGATCATACACTTACGACCTCAAGGAATCCCATTCTATTTCTAGTTTGGGAGTCAACTCGTTAAACAACGTTCAGTCCTACATATAGAAGTTCTCACAACATAGGAAGAACAAAGATGTAAGCAAGAAATTAATCAACCTACAAACATAAAGAATAACAACGAAATGGAAAGTTATATACATTGCCAAGGAAAGTTTATCAAAAGAACATGATTGCATGGGTAGCGGGGATAGTCCCCGCACCCCAGCAAAAGTGGACTACTCGCTCATGATGCGAGAGATAAGAAGAATAAGAGAAAGGGAAGGTTCCACCATGAGCATGATGAAGAAGATGGTCACAACTCACTGAAGATGATGTGGTCTCCTACGTCGTGTCAGGGCAGATCTGAACGAGGAGGAAGAACCACCAAGGTAGGCTGGGCAATCCTTCTTCTTTACCTTCTCTCTCTCCTTCTCTCCTTACTCGACGCAAAGAGGAGTAGGTGGGCATGTGGAAGTTGAGGCTGGATCAGACCTTTGGCAGCGTGTTGGCGTGCTGCCCCCCCCCCTCAAATGAGGACCCTTGTGGTCCTATTTATAGGGTCGGGATTGGCCCTCATGCTTTTGGTGTGAGTTAGGCCCCAAACGTTTTGGAGACCGTTTGACGTCCAAACGGTTTTGAAGACCGTTTGACGTTCAAATGGTCTTGGAGATATTTTGCTTCAAACGGTTTAGTCAAACGGTCTGGGGACCGTTTGGATGGCCAAACAGTTTTGGAAACCGAATGGCATCAAACGGTCTTGACTTTAACGATCTTCCTTTGACCGGTCTTGTGTTTTTTGCAAACCAAATGGATCCAAACGGTCTTGAAACCATTAGGATCCAATCAGTCTTGGGTTCTATCTCCATTCAGTTTTGGTTGCACAACCGGTCTTGGGATCGAATGGCTCCAAATGGTCTTGGGACCAAATGGCTCCAAACGGTCTTCAGACCGAATGGCTCCAAACGGTCTTGGGACCGAATGGCTCCAAATGGTCTTGGTCGAAGTGGTATTGAATGATCAAACAGTTTTGATTGTTCAAACAGTCTTTATCCCAAATGGTTTAGAGTATCCAATCAGTCCTAGGTCCAAACCGTCACGAAACCGTTAGATGACATCCGGTCTTGAGACTGTTTGGCTTCATTTGATCTGAAACCGTATGGACTCAAACGGTCTCAGGATCATTTAGGCTCATGCGGTCTTGAAACCGAATGGGCTTAAACGGTTTTGAGACCGTGTGGGTGAATATCTGAAACCGAAAGGTCAGAACCATTAGAGTAGTCCGTTTGGTCAAGATCAAAAGTGGGAGGTTCTTCGGTGAATTCCATGTGATGATAGAACTTGATTTAGACCTGCATCAAATCAATATAATTTTGATCAAAAAATCATAATTATTAGATTTATTTAGAGAACTTGCAATATGTGAGATTTAAGAGATAAATCGAAAGTATTGAATCAAATTGGTTATAAAAAGGATGACTGAAAATCAGGATGAATATGCATTCAATAAACACCCCGAACTTAAATGTTGCTCATCCTCGAGTAACAAATAATCTAAAACAGTCACCAAGTGAATACTTTCGATCATGTGACTGCTTCCTCTTCACATCACAATTATTTCTTTTCTGCTCAGTATGACCAAGAATCTCAACTTTCTGAGACCACAAAACACATCTTATAATATTTTCAGTTCTTGAGTTCACTTTCCAACCTCACTTCCTCCTTACTTTTTCTAGCAACAAGCATGTCAAAGAGTTTTGTAAGAGTCCAGAGATCCCCGCAGAATGACAAGTGTGCATCTGATCTAACACTGATGTTTTTTAGGGAATTGAAGGCTTTAATTATGCTTTTAGGTAGAAAAGGGGGTGAAGGGTGGTATGGAAAGAAGAAGTAAATCTCTCCTCTATTCGACTCGAGATTTTTATAATTTTTGCAATTTCATTTATTGCATATATTTTTTTGCGAATCTCTCCTCTATTCGACTCGAGATTGCATTTCTTTTTGTGTGCGCTTTGGCATCTTTTATATGCAAATCTCTCCTCTATTCGACTCGAGATTGCATTTTTTGTGGTACGCCCCTATTAATTTGCGAGGGGTATGGAAGAAGAAGATATAGAGGGTAGCGGCATTCCACCCCAAACTTAGTGTTTGACACTATTTTGGCTATTTTTGTTTCTTTCTGATGGATGGAGGGGTACAAAGATGATAGAAGAAGTGTAGAAAAGAGTTCAGATCAGAATGCAACTTGATTTATAATTCAGTGCACCGGGTTGTTCTCTTTATCAAACTCTGCTCAAATAATGACTTAATGAGGATCCAGTGGGGATTCCATGTTGTTGTTCCACTAGTCAGTTAGGAAGCATGATATGTTTGATCCTTATCAGTTTGACATACACTTGCCAATTTTTTTTCATAAAGATCATGATGTTAGGATTCATAAGCTTCACAAGATGATTTCAATCAAAAGGCTAGTTTTCAGAAGAAGGTCCTTCTGAGGATCTGCTTTGAATAAGGAGGGTATAATGATAAATGCATAGAGATTAAAAACATGTCAAATTTTCATCAAGTATCTGTTCAATTTCTTTGGGAACTTTTGAAAATTTTGAAAAAAATTGAAAATTTTGTGGCGGTGAAATCTTAAAATGTGTGTGGGTGGAGAGTAAGATACGTACCACCCACCCTTCACCATGAACTTAGAATTTTACTCGTCCCAAGCAAACTCTAAATCTGAGATGGAGGGGAAAGTTCATGTCATTTGGACCACTGGATGTGGTTGCATTCCAATCAACGCGTTTCCTCCATATGAAAATCTCAAACAAAAAGACCATTCAAAACTCAAAATAGCATCTCACGATGCAATTTTATTTGGTGTAAAATTATCTAAAATGTAAAAAGAA
This sequence comes from Alisma plantago-aquatica, assembly GCA_963693085.1. Lineage (NCBI taxonomy): Eukaryota > Viridiplantae > Streptophyta > Magnoliopsida > Alismatales > Alismataceae > Alisma > Alisma plantago-aquatica. Next base: position 1,485,811,536 of record OY856410.1, on the reverse strand, counting down.
AATTAAAGAAAAATTCTAATTTAAAATTAAAACTAAATATGAATTTATTTATCGGGTTGCCTCCCGACAAGCGCCTTTGTTTTTTTGTCGATGACTCAACTTGATGTCTTCATCTTCATGGTGGTTCCCTTGGATTGGAGAGATCTATTATTCATTCGATGCTTATGTCGGCTGTGGTGAAATATCTTTTGTGGCAAATGGCCAACGCTTGAAAAGATATTTCACCACAGTCGACACTACCACTAATGAATTGATGAATTTGTCCAAACCGACATACCTACCAGAAAGCTGAAGAAATCACGTCGAGCCATCGACGTAAAACAAAGGCGCTTGGGAGGCAACCCGATATTTAACTTAGCTTTTACTTTTAGTTTTGTTTTTAGAAAATTCTGCACCTGGTAGACAATGCATCACAAGATGGAGTCTTAAGTTTTGATAGTTTCCATTTTTGAGATTTCATATGGAGGACGCGTCGCCGAAAGGAATGCAACCACATCTGGTGGACCAACTGGCATGAGTTTTACCCTCCATCTCGGATTTAGAGTTTGCTCGGGATGAGCAAAATTCTAAGTTCGGGGTGGAGGGTGGGGGGTACGTACTCTACTTTCCACCGTCTCCTATCCGTTTTAGACTTAAGATCTCATCGTTGAAATATTGAGCAATTTTTTCAAAAATTTTCAAAATTTTCAAAAGTTCTCATAGCAGTTTGTATAAAAACTTGATGAAGTTTTGACGCTTTTGTTTCAATCAAAGCCATTACATAGCCGGATATCCTATTTTTCTCTGCAGTTTTGAATCATTATACCCTCCTTACTCAAAACGAAGCCTCAAGGAGAACAATTTCTAAAACTAGCCAATGATTAGAAATCATCATGTGAAGCTTATGAATCCTAACATCATGATCAATAGATATGGCAAGTATCTTTCGAACTGAGAGGGATCAAACACGTTGTGCTTCCTATCTGACTAGTGGAACAATAGCATGGAATCTCCACCAGATCCTCATCAAGTCATTATTTGAGCAGAGTATGATAAGGAGAACGACCCGATGCACTAAATTGTAAATCAAGTTGCACTCTAATTTGAACTCTCTTCTACACTTCTTCCATCATCTTCTTATCCCCCCGTCCATAAAAAAGAAACAAAAATAACCAAAATAGTGCAAAACCCTAAGTTCGGGGTGGCACACACACACTCTCTCTCTTTTTGCTTCTTCCATACCCCTCACTACGAAATAGGGGCGTATCAATAAGAAAAGATGCGTTAGCGCACACAAAAAGAAATACAATCTCGACTCGAATAGAGGAGAGATTCACACGAAAAAAAATGCAATCAATGAAATTGCAAATCATACAATAAAAAAAATCTCGAGTCAAATAGAGGAGAGATTTATTTCTTCCTTCCATACCACCCTTCACTCCCTTTTTCCACCTACTGGCGCAATGAATGCCTAAGCTTACCAATATTTTAAAAACACCAGTGTCAGATCAGGTGCACACTTGTTGTTCTGCGGGTATCTCTGGACTCCTAAGAAACTCTTAGACACGCTTGATGAGGGAGAAAGTGGAGAGGAAGTGATGTTGGGAAACGAACTTGGGAACGAAGATATGGTAAGATGTGTTCTATGATCTCAGTATGTTGAGATGCTTAGTAATACCAACCAGAAAAGAAATAATCGTGATGTGAAGATGAGGCAGTCACATGAGTTGAAAGTATACACCTGGTAATTGTTTCAGATTTTGTGTTACTCGAGGACGAGCAATGTTCAAGTTCAGGGTATTTTGATGAATGCATATTCATCTTAGATCAATCATCTCTTTTAGCCTAGTTTTGGTTACATTCATGCATTTATTAGCTTTATCTTCTAATATGTGCATTTATTCAGCTTCATTGCTTTAATGAGATTTTATTGGCCTTATCTTCTTATATGCAACTTATATTGGCTTAATTGATTTTACTCCTATTTTTATTGATTTTTTTTGCACCCTTGTGCAGGTCGTTTTGAGCTTTGGGCCTTATCCCCTAGGCCCATATCCTTTTCTTTTGGGCTTTGCTTAATTCTGATCAGCAACGAGTGATACCCTCTCCTCTTCTTTTCCTCATGCACCTCTCACCAGGATGCTAGGTCCCACCTTCCCAATAATGCATCACAACGCCGCAACCCCACTCTTCTTCCCCTCTAACCGCGATCGCGGTATCTACCCTAATAACCGCGACCTACCCTCCTGCTACAGATCGCGACCGCAATTCCATTATCACGACCAGATCGAGCCCCCACGCCCATGACAACAAACCACCACCCATGGTTTCCCTTCCAGAACCGCGACCTCCACCCGTGGTCTGCCTCTCTTCACCCTCTCATGCCCATGGTCTGCCTCCCTTCAGACTGGTCGCGATCTTCTCCATATAGTATGGTCGTGATTTTTACTAGCCACCTGTCCGCGATCTTTCTTTGCCTTCCCAACAATCACAATTGCGACGGTCTCAACAAACACCACGACCTGCAACAAAGTAGCCCCCACGATCTTCTGCAATCGCGACCTCCAAAAAGCAACCCGGGGTCATTTCCCCTACTTCTCTACCTTGGCCGCTCGCCACCACACAACACCTTGGCTTCAGCCTTGCCTCCAATGACTGTGGGTTTCCTCTCCACCTAAGCCAGATCGTGAACACCTGCTGCACCGCGACTGCCTCCTTCTTCCTCACCGCGACTCCTCTGTAGCCTATAGATCATCACCCTTGTAAGCAGCTACACCTCCGACCGCCGTGACCCAGTAGGCATACACCGCACCCGCGGTATGCTAGGCCATGACCGTAGTATTTCACCCACTCAATGATCGTGACCAGAACTCCCAATAACCGCAGACACATATCCGTGGTCCCTAGATCACAATCCACAGGCTGAGAAAGAAAGAGAACCGCAACCACAGTGTGCTAAACCACGATGTGCTTCCCTTCCGTATCCTCTGTTGCTGCCTGGGACTTCCTCTTCAATACCACGACCATGGTTGCAAAGACGTGACCACGACAAAAAGACCGTGACCTACTACCAAGTAACTGTGAAAGTGGCATGAACAAAAAAATGCAACCATGTCAACAAAAGCCACGACCGCAACATCATTCGAAAAGCCGTGACATGATGCAAAATTACTAAGGTCATGAATCTATGTCGGTGCCCAGCCTGCCTATAAATAGAACATGACTCCAACCCATCAAATCATCATCTCCAGATGATGTTAGGCTATAGGTCTGTCCTGGGCCTAAGGAGACGATCTCCATAGCCAAGAACCTACCCCCGTGGTGGTTTTGTGTCCTGTTCACCCAGATCTGGAGTGAAGACTCAGATCTGCAAGCCACCTCATCCAGATCTAGATCTAGATCTGGATCTAGATCTACTGCATCTACACCATTTCTACGCCGCCATCTCATCCACAAGTTTCTCCTCCTACTGCGAGTGAGGATTACGAGAAGAAGAAGAAGGTGGAGAGAGAAGATCTGCTCCATCTGTCGTGGTGTTCTTCTCTCTTCTTCCAGATCTGCTCTGAAGTTGTGTAGAAGACTATTTCTCCACTGAGCTGTGATCATCTTCTTCACCATGCTCACGGCGGAAACTTCTCTCTCTCTCTTGTTATTCGAGTTCCTCTCACCATGAGCGAGTAGTTTACTTTCGCTGGGGTGTGGGGACTAGCCCCACTTCCCATGCTTTCATATCTTTTTGTTAAACATTCTATGGCATGTATATAATCTTTCATATCATTATTAATCGTCGATGTGTGCTTGTGGATTGATCACCTTCTTGCATTTATCTTGTTCGTTTCCTATGTTGCGTGAACTTCAATGCATAGGTTTTGAATGTCGATTAATGCGGTTGACTCCCAAACTAGAAATAGAATGGGATTCCTTGAGGTCGTAAGTGTATGATCCGTGTGGTGATGAGCCATCTAGCCCACGGTGATGCTTCTGTGTGCCTGACGCCTGTATAGGGGGCCCACAGCTTCATTTGGATTTCTATATCTTCGAAGCTGTAAGTACGTGATCTGGATGGTGATGAGACATCTGATACCTAAGGTGATGCTTACGCAAACCTGACGCCCGTATGGGGGGTTTTGCAGCAGCTCTATTTGAATGGTTATATCTTGCCTGGATGTTTGATGTTTGGATGTGATTGCATGAGTAGCAGTGGTGAAACCTGGGACCATCCCAGTGATTTCCATCATTAATCTTTAATCAACCTTTAATCCTGCTCTTTTACTTTCCTTGCTTTTAGTTTAATTAAACTCAAACCAACCAACCTTGTTCTAAATATTAGTCTTCATTCAACTAGATTCGACTAGAGAAAGATTCTTAAAAATGTTGTCCCTTGGGATTCGATCCTCAACTATACTGCGATAAGACCCATCTGCTTACAGGTGGTATTATTACACATTGTTTTGGTTAAAAACTTAGGGATTTCAACCCTAAGTGAGTTTGTTAGTGCGATAATATAAGCCATGTCAAATTCTGGCGCCGTTGCTGGGGACAACATAATCTTCTAGTTAAATCTAGTTCTTTTGAGACTAATTTAGGTTTTTCTTTTACTTTTGATATTATCTATCATATAAACTTGAATTCGGTTCTACTCCGTCCATCTTACTAGCAAAAGATCTTTCCATCCTAGGTACCCATAAAGTCTAGTGTATGTGCCGCTCAGATAGTCCCGCACTCTCTTCTAGCTTTGACCCTGAGATAGACAGAACCTTTCGCCGTCAGTACAGAGAGAACCAAGCAAGAATTGCTCAAGAGGAGGAAATTGCTCGAAGGGTAGCTCAATCCCTTAATGCAAAAAGAGATAGGCTTATGTAAGAAGCCTGAGCCACGTTCAAGAAGAAATCCAAGCAGCTCAAGTGGCAGTTCAACAAGCTGAGCTACAAAAAGACCTTAGAGAATTCTCAATCCCTAAAGCTTTTGATGTGCACCACCCAGTACAACCTCCTCCATCTTTGATGGCGATCTCTGTGTTCGACTGAGGGTCAGGGTTTGTCGAGGGTTTCTCTGTGAAGGTGTCGACCCATTGACGAACCTCCTTTGTGACCGAAACTCCTTGAGGTATGTTCCCGCTGGACCTCAACACGTTGGCATAAGAGGTTTGGTTGTTTGCTTTCATCCTGCCTCTCGAATGCTTGGCTCCACCGATCGCCCTAGGGATCACCCATCCAGTCCCCCCCTCTTCCGCTCCTGACATCGTCAGTCTTTTTTTTGCTTATTTCTTCTTAGTCAGTCAAGTTACTCTTAAATTTTTCACAATTCATTATACGTGGTAGGTTGATTACATTTTTAAAGCTAATTGTTTATTTTGTAATACGCCACAACCCTTCATGCGCCACTGAAAACGCGCCGAAAATGAGCCAACATGGGGTATAGGCGTCGATTATTAGCTTAGAAACCAACACCATATACCTTCGCGCCACTCAAAGGGCGCCATCTGGGGCACTATCTGCATCGGTTTATTAGTGATTACCAACGCCATATCACCCCCTGCCACGGCCGTGCTGACCAGCACGGCCGTGGTCTCTAGCCTCTAGGGAAATCGACGTTGGTTACTAGTAGGGCAACCGAAACTGTAACATATGTCATCGGGTGTATACAAATATCCGACGCCTATTTTATGTCTAGTCCGCTGACACGGCCGTGCTGGCCAGCACGGCCGTGGTGTCTGGCCTCATTAAGGAAATCGACGTCAGTTACTAGTATGGCAACCGACACTGTAAGTATATGTCATCGGTTTCATACAAATAACCAACGCCTATTGTGTGTTTTTTTTCTAGATCAGTCTGCAGACCTGCTGTGGCTGGTCGCAGGATGAGAAACCTGCAGTTCAGTTATGAACTATAGGTTTTACGACATCCATTGATATCAGCCAACAACATGCCACAAACCTGCAAAATTAATATGATGGACAATATTATATATATGTGATTCACACTCATGTATAAGAACATTTAATTCATATTAATTTTTCATCACACATGTAGAAACCAGTAGCAACCTGTAGTTCCATTTATTTCATCTCTTTTCACATTTAGACACATGTAGAAACATTCATGTATTGATGATTTTCACACACATATGACAATTCATAAAAATTCATTCACATTCACACAAAATTAATTATGAGAACAAAGTTATTCTTTATTCATCATTGTCATCATTGTCAGTAAAATCATATTGAAAAATTCCCACTCTTTGCAGGGCTTTTGCCCAATCTTCTCTTACAACATCTAATTCATCTCTCGTATAGGGAGCATGTACATCAAAACGCTTTGCACCTGTGTTGAAGTCCTCAGTTTTAAAGTCCAACAAAGAGAATGACGTACATAAATAATTATAATAATATATAATAAGATTCATATATTTCATATTATCTAACAAGACTATGCATAATACCTTTTGTATGTTATCGATTTCCAATACGACATGTTTGATGATTAGGTCCATAAATCACATCACATAGTAGGCACATGCCCAGCCGTTGTCTTGTGTAGCACACTATAAATTGAAACATACAAAATATTCAAAAATACAAATAAGCACAGTTCACATAAATAATATATACATTGGAGTCAGGAAATTACTTTCACATTCTCCCAAATGAGTGTCAGATTTTTTTTCCTGGGGACCTTTCCTCCAGCTTTTTTGTACTCTTGTAAATCCCTATATATGTTAATGTAACACATTAAATTGCATAATTAAATAGTAATGCAGTAAGAGATGTTAACAGATATAAAAACATAAAATATTTCTCACGAGAATAATGGCCTTTTAATTGCATGTCCATATAATACATCCGACTCACTCCCCACAAGATCTAGATAATAGACGATGAATGTATTGGGGACAATAACTAATAACTCCCAATGATTAGCACTACATGTAAGAAAGTAGAAAATTAATAACTCAATATCCGCAATAAAAATGTAATTTTCTTAAGTCCAAATTACAAGCAAAGTAAACTTACCCGACATTGAATGGAGCTATTATCACCATCTTATTATTTTTACCAAAATATTCAAAAGCATCACAACAGTATGAAGTAACTGAAGACGGGTCTGTATCTACAAGACGAATCAAAGATGGAACCAAAAATCCCACATGGGAAAACCCAAAATCTGTACATGTCTTGTGTAAGTGGCTGTAAAACATGTATTACGTATGCATTAATATATAAGAAACCAGATTTTTGTATATAAAACAAGGTATATGGATGTATAAACCAGATTTCCATATGCATAAACTAGATTTCCATATGCATTAATCTCACCATATCCACAACTCTATCATAGATGTGTTCAACCATTCATAACTAAACAACTCCAAAATATCTTATATAAATATGTTGTTTCCGAATGTTTGACCTGCATTAATACGTATCCAAAACTTCTATTACGTATGCATTAATACGTATGCTAAACTTGTATAAATAGATTGTTATCGTATGATTTACCTGCAGTAGTCTCCAGAACAGTAACATTTATAGGGAAATTTGGATTATGTTCGCCGATCGATACTGCCACTCTCTGACAATTAGGACCTATCGAGGCGTGTAGGTCCCCTGGAAGCCAACTTGGTAGTCGAGGAGGTGGAGGCCGAGATGTAGCGGGTCTCGTCTTTTTGACCTGTATATATAATTTCATATCAATTGACTCATATATATATATATATACACACTAACAAGTTAAAGTAATGAAAATTTATCATACAATATCAGTATAGAGGACATCTGCTTCGGGCCACAGTATTACTCCGCCTACTGCCTCACCAAGTGTTTCAACATCTGGGTGTGCATGAGGCAGTGCAAGATTCGTCCAGCAAGGGAGTATATGTATCGGGCTCACACGTACCATGCCATCTGGTACAGGCTTCCCATGAAACATGCACCCTTTAAGGGGTGGGTAAGCCGATACATCTGCAACGATATATCCTTCACTTTGTAGCCGGCATGACTTCAACCCCTACAAATTTACGTAAAGAATGTTATATGCATATATACGCAAACATATCATCTCAAACAGACTAGCTATTATATATGCCATAAAAATACTTACAGAGGACGTGCTAGGTGGGTCTATAGGATTACTCCCAACCTCTGCAGTATGAAGAGTAGGAGAAGAGAGGTTCACCACAGGTACTGTCTGAGTGGCAGTCTGAGACGCCTGCCACTAGTTAAATGCTTCCTAGAGTCTTTTATCAACTACTTCCTTGACTCTCCTATCAATTAAGGAATCTACCTATACATGGATAAAAGAAATGCTAGTTTCTGATTATTGAATTCCCTTTCGCAATAATGTTCTAAAATAAGAATAAGTTACCTCATCTTGTGAAAGTCCCACTTTTGGGATAGGTTTACGCTGGGATGGCCCAAAGAATGCTTTAATGCCCACACCAGCGCCTGCACCCCTTACACGTCCAGGATGCTCTGGGTTACCCAGAGAAACTGTCAGTTCATCCCTTGTGCCATGAGGGATGAACTTGCCTTCATTCCTCTGCTCGTGCAGCTCCCGCTAAACACCATCAACAAAAATTCATAAGTAAACATAAAAATAATCAATATCGATAGATTTCTCTAAGAGTTTGATTTTTACCATTTTTGCAGCCTCCTCAGCGGTTGTGGGCTTCAGTATCTCTCCCTTCTTGTTTTTCCTCCCAACTATCCACATAACATGACGAGGCAGAGGTGCGGGAGCAGCAGTAGAGGACTCTGCAGTCTCCTGAGTAGAAGTAGGCTGAGTAGACTCAGCTTGTAGTCTTTGGCGAACGCCTGCATATCCTCTTGGACCCATTGTGTTGTCGTGCACATTCAGTGCACGCCTTGCTCGTTGAGCATCTCTCTTAGCCTAGTTAGTTAGCACATTGATTTGGTTAGTAGCACTAAAGGTTAATCTTGAATAGGTGAATACATAAAAATGTATATTAATTAAAATGGGAGTGGCGCTTAATACTTTGAATTCATCTATTTTTGTTTGGGTAACAAACTCCTCCCATTCTTTGGGGTCAAGTAGTTCCATTGTTGTGTGGCTTCCTTCTTCCTATATTTATTTTTTAAAGAGAATACAAACAAAAATTATTAGTGTAGAGTTAGTGAAATATTGATCAATGTCTAGAATTGGAATCAATCAAGAACCTATTCTCAGCATCGTGTATGTAATCTCGGGTGAGATTGGTCCTATAGTTCCTTAGGACCCTCCCACAACGTTGCATCACACATTTACGATGCAACTTTTCATCCAGATCAAATATCCTCTGCAAATTAAAATAGAATTGCTATTAACTAGTATCCTAAAAATTAGTAATTTATACAAACAAAATTACAAATAATAATAACTCACGCATAGTTACTTCCATATGTGGTCTTTCTTCCCCTTAGGAACTCTATGCCATGATTCTAGGATAGGACTGCAATGGCTGCGAGTAAGAACCCCAAGATATGAAACAAATTAGTTGTGGTTCACTCCATATGGATTTCCAGCCTGATCGAAATCCACATCCAATTTGGGTCCATTTCCCCTTTGCTGTATTAACTTGTTCATCATTGTGATGCCCCTCACTTTCTCAATTTTCTTTTGCTTCTCATCAAGTGCTATAATTTCTTCAGGGGGTACATCACCAACCTAAAATTTGATAAAAAACACACTTACATAATATAACTATAAATGAACATATAGATAGAAACCTCAGGGATATATTCTTAAAACTTACATTGTCATACGGTGCAAGCACATCCTCACCCTCACGGCGATCATTAGCACGGTCTTGATCAGCCATCTGAAAGTTCGCATTCAAATTATAAATTTCACATTGTAAAGTAACACTAATTTTAAAGTTCACATTGTAAAGTACACATTCACAGGGGTGCAGCAATTGCGAATGGACATACCATGTACTGTCATTCTTATATATAATAAATGTGTACCACCTATCCTATTCTTGAACACCTAATCTCACTAGTAAGTGTATATGTGTATTGGGTTTTCAAGAAAATTTCGGTAGCATTTCCCCGTTGTTCTCTAAGTACATATGTACTTAGAGAACAAACGGGGAAATGCTACCGAAATTTTCTTGAAAATCCAATACACATTATACACATACATCCTAAGTGAGATTAGGTGTTCAACAACAGTCCCAAACTGGGGACTATCCAAGATTTACTCCTAATGAGTGAATCTTGGATGGGTTTCTAGGCCAAAAAATTCATGTGTTGTCATTCTTATATATAATAAATGTGTATAAACTACAGGAAACATGGTTAATCCTAATCTATAGAGCATTATTAAATAATAAATCAAGAAATCAATAGTTTCAAACATGCAATCTCTAGTAGACAGACTAACCTTAAAAAAATTACCCTAATGAAAAAAAGTCTAGGAATCTTTACTAGACATTATATATATAGCCCTAACCATCATATTTAACATGCTACGTTATTATTAACATCCAGATCAGATTAAGATCATACTATGATATAACTATTGGTATAATAACCCTATTTCCGCATGTACGTACATGATTATCAACTTTAAAACCCTATAATTCATTGAAATCATTCTAATTCAATTTAAGATGTTGGGATCGCATAATTATATATTGACATCAGAATAAATAAAAGAATCATAATTAACATATTAACAACATGCTCATCAAACAAGGGCTTTTCTTGAATATCATCTAATATTCGTCTACTAACTATACCTTTGTAACAAGAAGAATAATCGAGCTTTAAGTATATTTTATTCACAATCTATGCATTTTTCTTATCAAAACCATGTACAACATGGTAATATTAATGTGAATCAGAGACATGTTTGCAAACTGGAGAGCCACAATAAGATTGGGTGTTTAATAAACAAGAAGGCAGTGCACCTCAAATAATGTTGTTCAAATAAAAAAATCACATAGCAACTCTGCACCACAATAACATTGAAGAAAAATTGCAAATAGCCACAACCATAGGATTAATGGGCGTGCTTGTGATACATGAAAAGCAAGAATAGGGGGGAAGGTTATGGGAAAACCTGATAATGGGCGTGCCTGTGAGAAGAGGGAAGCATCCAGGTAGTGGGCAGAGGGCTGGTCGTCGAGCAAAAGGGCTCTGGGCGGAGAGCTGGTCACCGGCGTCGGGCAGAAGGTCGTTGGGCAGAGAGATGTGGTCGGGCGGAGAGCTGTGGTGGTCGGCAGCGGCTGGCAGAAGTAGAGGCGGCGGAGGTAGAAGAGGTGCGGTGGCAGATCAGCGGCGGTGAGTGGAAGCGGTGTCAGTGACCAAAGCAAGTCCAGCAAACGGCGATGGAGGCAGAGCAGCAGCGGAATTGTCAGAGCAGAGGAATCGTCGGAGAAAACCCTCAGCGGAAATGAATGAAACAGAAGGGGAAGAGTCTGCCTCGCACTGTTAAGTTAACAATAGGTGTCGGTTGTTAACAACAACCGACAATAAAAACTATAAGTGTCTGTTTGCAACAAAACACTGACACTAAAGGGAGGTGAAAATTTTTGCGGTTATGCACGCGAAAACACAATGGCATCAGTTATTGTCACAAAACCGATGATAAAAAGTGAGCAAATTTCTGTCTCGCAGAAAACCTTTAATCGTTGGTTTCTGTTTTAAAACTGACGATGTATGTTAATTTTTGGAGGTAATTTTTTTCGCTGGAAATTTTGGTTTTGGCGGTTACTTTTAGGCGTCGGTTTCTTATTAAGGAACCGACACTGAATAAAAGTGATACCCGTGTCTGGTTGCCCTTCACAGATTGATGTTGGCTTATTTTATACACCAAAGTTGTATAGTTTAGGTGTCGGTGTATTATTACAACCGACACCATTAAAAGTGGCGTTATAAGCCATTTCTGTAGTAGTGCCCAAGGCCATCGTGGAGAGGACACACCCAGATGGAGTCGAGCGGCGGCGGGATACATCATAGGTTTGCAGACTCATTGGAAGACTTTGATCATTCACCTGGCGAGCATATGGAATGTCAAGGGCTCCATCGACATTAGATCCAGGGGCAATGTATACTTCCTGATCCTTTTCTCCAACGATGAAGAGCTAAACAACGTCGTGGAGGGAGGCTCATGGTTCATAGCTGTAACATCCCTGACCTGGGTTATGCTTTAACCATAGATGTTTTGTTTAAGAAAGATAATTATATGTTTTCTCTTATCTTTTGAAAAGTAATTAAGGCTCAAGAGGAACTTATGTTTTGATTTTAGTCCTTTTTGAATAATGTTGAAAACACTGTTTTGCCTGTTTTGGACTAAAGTGCAAATTACCCAAGTTGAGGGGTTAACTTGCAAATGTTACATAATAAAATATTCCTCAAGTGTTGAAGCATCATAAGAATGAAAATGATGCATAGGTATGGCTTGTGGAAGCCTAAGCACCAAGAAAGAGCTGATTAAGCAGTGTTTGTGCATTAAAACCTAGTTTTGGTGTAATGTGCAATTTACCCAAAACCTAGGGTTCAAAATGCAAAATACCACTTTTGGAGAGTCCCTAATGTTTCTTGCTATCAATTAGAGACAAGAAAATTAGAGGGGTGTCTCATTTGAATCTCTTTGGCGGAGAGAGAATCTTGATATTAAAATAATCAAGATTTAAGCATAATTGAAATCCTAATTTAATTTAATGCAAAAATAAATATATTAATGGAAGTGCCCTTCAACCAAAAATGTGATGGTTGAATTTATATAAGTATGGACATCCTTGTGCCTTGCAATGGCACCGAAGTATCCTAAGTAGGTATAGAAACCCACTCACATTTGTTAATTAAAAAGAAATGTCCACTAAAAATGGATAATAATATTATATTGATTAAGGTGCTTGAGTGGATTGCTTTTAATTCAAGGATAAATGAGAGGATATTGAGGATGAATGGAGTTGGCTTTGGAGGCAAGGAAGGGAGGGGGCATGTGGCAAAGAAAGTGGATAGATTTTTTCCTACTTTCTTTCTCCTAGAAAATCAATCACATATATTCAATTTTCTCCCTACTTGAAAGGTCATTTTGCAAACCACTTTCTTTCTTTGCTTGGGCTGAATACTAAGGAGCTTAGGAACAAGAGGAAAACATGTCCCAACCTTTAGGTAAGCTTCATAGTCATCTTCAACCTTGAATTCATAGTGGAAATCGAAATTCAATGCTTATTTTCTTCTTTTCTCCATTCAATGCTCAACCTTGATCATCCTTTGCATCCAAAGAGTTGAGAACAGACCTTGGACAGTTGACGAAGTTTCATTCACCATTAAAGACGTGAATATTGAAGCTTGGATTCAAATTTGAAGGCAGGTTATATAACTTGAACCCTTAAATATCGTTATTGATTTCATTTCTTCATCATGTGTTGATTCCTTTTTCATTCTCAATTTTCCCTTTGATTAATTATTGAAATCACCAAAAAGATCACAGAAAATTTCAAAGGTTTGTAGCTTGAAGATGATGATGTCATCTTAGCACACACCTCAACAAATATCATGAGCAAATGGTTTGCAATGTTGATGACCAAACGGTCTCAAGACCGTTTAAAGGTAAACGGTCTCAAGACCGGTTAAAGGCAACCGGTCTCAAGACCGATTGAGGTCAAACGGTCTCAAGACCATTTGGGGTCAATTGTTGATGTAGTTGAATCACCCAGGTTTTCAATATGGAAACCCCTCTGGAGCAGTAAACTCACATCAATTTGGTTCAAACAATCAACCAAGGGGCCCACTAGGATTCCATTATAATCAACAACAGAATTTTGGGAATCAAGGAAATTTCAAGGGGAACTTTCAGAATAGGAACTACAATAATTATCAAAACAACTCTCAGTATCAGAATCTAAATCAACAACAAGGATAGCAAGCAGGACCCGTCCCTTCTGATGACAAGCTATCAGCCATTGAAAAGATGTTGCAAACTCAGCAAACTATGACAGCCAACCAACAAGCTCAACAAAAGGCTATTGAATCTCAACTAGCTCAACTTGTAGCTAGCATAAAGCCACCCGCTGGAGTCTTTGATGGCCAACCCGAGAACAATCCCAAGCATCCTAAACAGTTGAAGGTTGTGATGATTGACAATCAAATCGTTACTAATTAAGCAGAATTAAACATAAACAATAGATTAACGAAAATCACTAAAAATTAAAACCATTTTTTTTCAAAGAGATCCATTCCAAAGAAAACTCTTACTGAAAGGTCTAAAACCTTATATACATCATTATTCACATTGTACATATCCGGTACATCTCATCACGAGAATAACATATAACAGTTGCTTTACCAAACTATACATGAGAAAAATAAAACTTCGAGGCATGTAAGCCAAAATCTCTTATTGATCATAAAACCAGTACGAACCAACTCCAAGGACCTGAGAGTACAGAGACGACACATAGGACTCATATCTACAAGACATGACAGACAATACACTCAACTTGAGTTGTAACTGCTGCCTCAGCTGTTGTTCTTCCTCTATAGAAATGTCTTCACCTCCTCGTACACCTCCACCTAAAATTTTGGGTCCCACGGGGGTGAGACAATTGTAATTGTCCCAACGAGAGATATAACTCTCCGCCGACCATATTATTATCACAAATTAATCATTTATAAACTGAGCAGAGGTTCTTTTTATATTAACAAGCAAGATAATTCACTATATGAACAAAGTGAAGTAATCTCCTTTCATAAGGAGAACATTGCATCTACCCATGGTAGATTATAATTCATCTATCTGCTTTGCAAGGAATGTAAAGAAACATAAATACCATCTATCACCTAGAATGTATCACTGTATTGCGCATCAAGCAATGTTTTCCATATTCGATCCTTAAGCAGATATGCTACACGGCTGATTACATTTTACAATCACACTTATTCCCTGAGGAAGTGAGCCGTACCGCTCAAATCCAACCAACCATTGCGAAGTCGAAATCGGTACCATACAAGGTCATGGAAGAGCTAGACTCCATGACCTCCCACATCTCGGTTAGTGCGAGACCACAAGCAGGACCGCAGTCTCTTGCTTAAGTGACCTTAGTCACACAGGGTCAGGCTACCCTCTGCCTAGCCCACCTTGGTACATGTGTCGGCGCTAGTGAATCGAGCCACGGGCTAGTTCATCATGCTCCCTGAGCCATGAATGCATTCATGCTCTATCACACTGAGCCATGGGCCTATTCACCATTCTCTTATCACACTGAGCCACAGGCCTGAAACTGTGCTCTGGAGTCTACAACCGAAGTTGTACTCTAACCTTCCTATTTGTGGCTAGGAGCAACCCCACATATTCAACAATATGCACTCCAGATTAACCCGTAGGAGAACCTGTTTCACCATCACCAGCTGCTGACGATGAGGGATCTATGGCCAGGGCACTACATGATAAAATTCCACTTGATTAATTAAGTGCATTACCATATTCTTTTAGCATCAGTCAAGTTTTCACACATGAATTAATATGACAAATGCTACAAAGAAAGGTATAATACATCTATCACGTACTTTTCAAATCTTTAAAACACATGATACTTGGGATCTCAGTCCCTTATCACATTACTGGGAATTCTCATCCCTTCACATAATCATTATCATTATTGCTAGATTTGGGTATTCAAGCCCTTATATCATCACATAACATTATTACCTCTATAACAGGTAACCATTACCTCTATGTCCTCAGACCAAGGTATTCATTTCACTTGTTGTGCAAGTATTCACATGGATCACAAGGCCATCACACATCTTGTCACTTCTCACTAGGAAACAACTTATTCACATGGATCATAAGGCCATTGCACATCTTGTCACCTCTCACTAGGCAACAATTTATTAACATGGCTCACAAGGCCATTTCACATCTTGTCACCTCTCACTAGGCAACAACTTATTCACATGGATCACAAGGCCATTGATCATTATACTTGTTATACAAGTATTTAACATGCCTTACTAGGCTTATGAAATAAAAGAGATACAACCTTCCCATCATTAGTGTTAGGGTTTTCCTTTCTTATCAATTAGGGTTTCTCTTACATATCATTACCCTTCACTAGGGTTTTCCATAATTAACCATTTAGGTTTTCAAGGTCATATTATCAATGATCAAACCCTAATTCATTGCTCCACACATCTAGGAGCAAACATTGATATCATAAGTATTCAATCATACTTATTTATTCTCATCATTTATCATTAAATGAATCATCAACACGAGGTATGAGTTCCTCTCTCATCTTTACCAGGGTATGATTACATCATACTTTATTAACTTGGCTTAACCCTTTCTCAAAGTATGTTAGCCCACACTTATCAAAGTGCATTAAACTTATTCCATCTCAATGTAACAATTGACATAACACACTTCATGTGTTACTCATCCAAGTATATTGGATTTAAGGTGCATCAAGGTACATCAACCTTGAAGTGCTAGATGTGATATCTATCATGTCTTGATGTATCACTTCCCTCATCACTTTTAACATACTTAAGTTCATCAACTTATCTTGTATTATGGTATGTCCCGTCCTAATACTTAATGCACTAGCTCATCACATTTATCAAGTAATGTATTGGTCATAAGTCACACAATTGAATTATTCAACCATCATTAATGATATGAACTCATCTCGGGTTAAGGCATTATTGATATAGGATTAACCATTATCAACCACTCTAGGTGTTTCAACTATCAAGGTATTATCCACACCATTACTTGGTGTTACACTCATCACTCCTAAGAGTGTCTTGCCCTTACCTTTACAAGGTGTATAGGGTTAAATCATGTGCATATGTTCACCATATCGGGTTGTAGGTGTATAGACACTCACCATATCGGGCTAGGATTTGCACTTGTCTCCATATCAGGCATGAGGTACCTTATTGACCACATATAGGGCAAAATATATATGTATGTGTCACCCATGATACTTATGAGGTATCAACCCATCACCATGTCGGGCTAGAAGTACATTCAATCACCCTATCAGGCTAGTCACCATCAAGGGTTAGCCATGATCAGTTAGGGTTACCATATTGTTTAGGGTTGTGTATCGTGCAACCCTGTCGTGCAACCATGTCATACAAGGTCATGTAGGCCTCATTATACTAAGTATAAATGATTTATCATATGATGATACCATACAATAGCACTTGTTACTCTTCACTTATATCGGGTTACCCAATTTAGGGTTTCTTGTCAACTTACAAGTATTACAAGTATACAATTGACCTTGTATCGTGCATGGAGTCTATAATAGACTTCATATTGTGAAAGAGGTGTATACTACACCCTATATCGTTCAATAAGGTTTACAAACCTATTCATATCATTTTAGTGAAATAGGTGCATCATCATATCAGGTTAGAGGTGCTTGCTTATGTGCATGCACCCGATATCACTTTTATAAGGTGATATCACAATCTTCAAGCTCTAGACCTTTATTCTAACTATTATAGTTCAAGTAAACAGGTCTAAGCAACTACTATAACTCATAATTTCATCAACTATTTCAGGAAATTTTGGAATTAAAAGTAGATCATTAAGTACAACAATTTAGGTGATGAATAATAACATGATTGAGTTCAAGTTATATAACCCGCCTTAAGAATCACTTCAAAGCTTCAAGCTCCAAAGATCCATGTTCCTAAGGTTGGAGATGACTTTATCAAAGGTCCAAGGCTCGTTCACAACTCCTTCATATACAAGGAATCACCATGGATAAGCAATTGGTGAAGAAGAAAAGAAAGGTAGATCATAACCCTAATTCCATGCTTCAATTCAAGCTTGAAGACAACTATATCTTACCTTAGGGTTAATTTTTGAGTTCCTTAGCTCCTTGGACGACACCCTACCACTCTTGGGCGATATGGACTTCCTCTTGGCCGACACAACTTTGCTTGTGGCCGATACCCCCTCACTTGTGGCCAAAATCACTTCAATTGGCCGATATCAACTTGCTATGGGCAATATCAACATGCTATGGCCAATATACTTGCTATGGCCGATACCCAAGGCCTATGCACGATACCCTTGTGCTATTGCACTACATGCCACCCCTCTTGAGTGATATGGCACTCACTTGCACGATATGACACTCACTTGGAGTCAAAACGTTACTCTATGACCGATATCACCCTATATGGCCAATATCACCTACTTGGGCGATATGCTCTTGCCATGGGCGATATCCCAAGGCCCATGCACGATACCACAGCATCCCTTCACGATATGGGAGCTATATGCACGATACCTTAGGGTAGGAGGGTGTTAGGGTCGCAAAATTGCACTTAGGGGTGAAACTAGGGGTATATATACTTGCTGATCATGAAGAAAGGCAAAAAAGAGGTGTCAACATTTTGAGCTAGTAGGTGCCACATGTCATGCATGGGTGACACGTGTACATGCATGCATCAACATTTATATTGACATGAAAAAAGGTTGAGGATCATCTAAAGATGCAAATTCGTCCATTGCTTATCCATTTGGATAAGTCATCTAGGTTTAATCACTATTTTATGTCAAGCCGATACACTTTTTCTAAGGAAACTTGTTGGCCATCATACCTCACCTCCTTGAGGTTCTTTGAACGATATGGACTTTTCCAAGAGTTCAAAAAATGATATGGAATACCTCCTTGGGCTCCATGGCCGGTAGTCACTCATATATAAGCTTTTCAACTTGATACAACTCAAGTTAAGCTTCCAAATTCAACCCTTTTTCTTGGTCATTTCATCACCAAGATTACCATCATTCATAATGGAATAAAACATGGTGTATCATTCATTATATCTACTATAAATGATACATAGATGAAATAGGAACAATCTAGAGGTGGTAATTTGCATATCAACCCCATATTTTGGGTAAATTACAATCTGTACCAAAATTGGTGCACAAGGTACCAGCATTGTTCAAACAAGTTCAAACTTGGAATTTAGGCTTCCCACAAGCCACCACCTTGCATAATTCTCTCAATAATGATGCTACAAAACATGAGGCATGTTCAATATGTGAATTTTTTCATTATAGCCCCTCAATTTGGGTAAATTGCACTTTGATCCAAAACAAAGGAAAATTGCTCAAACAACATTCAGTCGGGACCAAACTTGAAACATGAGTGTGTCACATGATAACAAAACACTTAGAGGATTATATTAAAGTTATAAACAACTTTATTAGCCAAAAAAAATAGGGTTACCTCATAACCCAGGTCAGGGTTGTTACAAGTTATAAACCCCTAACAAGGATTTTGTCCCCGAAATCCCAGGTAAAGGAAGACATATATTATTCATTTGTCATACCATCAAGTATCCACATAACATCTTAATGTCATGGAGATGACATAGAACTTTGATCAACACAAAGTTCTTCCACATAGGGTTATCATTGAATCTTTCACACAGGGCACATATTCCACTGTTTTTTCATTATTGACTGTAGAGTCAACTCTATGTCAGGTAATACTTTTCTTAGTCAGGGAAACATCATTCATATCTTATTTAACTCAGGTGTCATACCTTATTGATTTGTCACATTTCTCAACTTACAACTTTATGTGACAAGATTCTGGGAAGTCTCCCATACTCCTCATTTAGCATTTTACTTTTAAAGGAAAGACCCGAGTCATGTTCTGTCACCCACTTGTGACTACAAGTCTTGTCATATATTTGCTGTGTCATCTAATCTATTGACACAACATTAAACTTTCTTACTACTTGTACCAACTATCTCATTAGTTGTACATTCTCTTATAATAAGGGGAGGTTACTTATCAATTAAGAACTTATCTTAGAGGTATCTTTAGATGTTATATATAAGTTGCCTTAACATATCTTGATAGGGGTATTCTAAGAAATTATTTTTAGCTTGATAAGTTTTTCCCACAATGATTTTACAATTGTTCCTTCAAATAGTACATCCTTATCGATGTTATGTTTATGCGGAGCATAAACCCCTAACATGTGATGTCCATACTATTTTATGTAACTAGACTGATTTCACAGTTGGCCATCCCAAGTAACCCACATAAATCAGTTGATTAGGAGTTATGCTTTTACTTTTCCATATCACTTGATACTTCTTAGATACCAGAATTTCTTATCTTGGTATCCATCACATGTGTCGAAAACACATCACATCCTCATCTTTCTTTCATCTTGGGACATTACTTGTTACACATATCTTTATCTTGGAATCAAAGTCCAAGACAAACTGATACTTTTCTAAGTATCCATCAATTGAACATTTTTAACTTATGCACATCAAGTGTCATAAGACCCACATGATTACCATGTCCCAGAAGGGATAGAACATAAAGGGACATATTCCTGTTATCACCCCATCATCATCCAGGGTTGTTTATCAAAGAGAAGAGATTATCATCTCCTCTGATTATTGCATGAACTTTTAACTATTCATGAGTCATTTACTCGTGTTTCATCCTAGGTTCCTTGCCATCAACATAGGAATTATAAGGATGATTACATGTCATTATTCCTTTCTTTGTTATTGTCTAACATGTTCATGAACATTTTGTGATTTTATCACATTTCCCATTTCCACATCATGGGAAAAGATCTTTACTATTCACACATGCTTTATCTGACAAGGATCATCTCCCTTGTTCTCATTCTATTATCATGAGGATTATACTTTTCATTTCCTCATACATACAGATTGATCTGAGATCATCTCAGATTCCACTTTATTGCACTTAGGATGTGATATACATGTCCATACCATATTTCCAGTTTCATTATACTCACTAGATTGTCTCAAAATGACTACTTGATCAGAGTAATCAGAAAGATAACAATCTAAGAGTTCCATACTCACCTTATCTCCAATAATTATATACCTGGCCAGGGTATACACGTACTGAGATTAAGTAGTATGCACTTTGTTTACTATCATATTCCTTACTTTTCGTATAATAACCAACACATGATTTAACATTCCTGGATTTTCTCTAGGCATCTCTTCTATACCTCATCCTTTTTCACACAGATAAGAGCAATTATAGAGCATTTAAAAAATACTAAACATAATATAAATTCTAGTTCTCATCATTTCTTCCCTATGTCCCCATAGGACAATCAATAGGGAAGTTCGTAACAACAATCCTTTTTAGGATTATCAGGTAACATCAAAAGAAGGCATATCAAAATGAAAAAGATCTATCTGACTGTTACCCCTCGTGGTCATTCACCGCTTCAGGTTGACTCAACACATAGAGTCTAGCTGTTTCATGTTGTTGTTCTTGCCTTTTTATGTTATTGGGTTGTAACTTTCGTAAGCCCTGCCGAGTCTACCTCAGTTGTTGGGTCATTTCCTCCCTTCTTTTTGAACAAAAAGGTTTAGTATGCTCAACATGTCCATATCTATAACATGTCTTGTCCTTGTACCATGGTCTTGTCAGTCTTATCACCAATGTAGAGACTAAGCCATGGGTTCTTACAGGTGGAAAGTTAGATCATTTGCCTTTACTTCGTGGCTACTGCCCTGGTACACTAGGCATTTATCGCACTGGTGGCACCAAAAGCTTTGGATTTTTAGAACAGCTTAGGCACATGTCTCTAGAATTATAGAGACCTTTCCTTAATTCTCAGCTTATTGTCCCTTCTTGGGCATGCCATCACATATATACTATCTGTCTAAACTTATGACAAAGTCTACTTTCTCGCCATATGCTAATCCTTCCCACATTTTCCACTGTTCCAACATGAGTTTGTCATTCATGAACCCTTTCAAAGCCCAAAGTTTCTGTATTGAGGACTGGTAACCTAGGTTGTAATGCTAGTATCCAGTCTACTATATGCATCATTGTTGTCCTAACCTGCCCAACAAGAGCATAAACATAGGATTCTCTATCCTGATCGGGTCATGATGGGAATTCTCAGGCATTCATTCTTCTCTTGCTTGATCCCTTGGACCCTTTCTTGGTGCAACAACATTGCCCTCAACAATGTATTCCTCGTATCCCCCAGTCATTTATAAGCTTCACCCTTTCTTCTGCACAAGAAGAAGTCACTATAGGGTATACTGGAGGACACTAACACAGACTCAACACCTTAGTCCTATGTCTCTGTAGACTCAACGAACCTTAGGCTTTGATACCAAAACTTTGTGACGAACGAAAATCAAATCATTACTAATTAAGCGGAATTAAACATAAACAACAGATTAATGAAAATCACTAAAAATTAAAACCATTATTTTCAAAGAGATCCATTCCAAAGAAAACTCTTACTGAAAGGTCCAAAACCATATATACATCATTATTCACATTGTACATATCCGATACATCTCATCTCGAGAATAACATATAACAGTTGCTTTACCAAACTATACATGAGCAACATAAAACCTCGAGGCACGTAAGCCAAAATCTCTTATTGATCATAAAACCAGTACGAACCAACTCCAAGGACCTGAGAGTATAGAGACGACACATAGGACTCATATCTACAAGACATGACAGACAGTACACTCAACCTGAGTTGTCACTGCTGCCTCAGCTGTTGTTCTTCCTCTGCAGAAAGGTCTTCACCTCCTCGTACACGTCCACCTAAAATTTTGGGTCCCACGGGGTTGAGATAATTGTAATTGTCCCAGTGAGAGATATAACTCTCTGCCGACCATATTTTTATCACAAATTAAGCATTTATAAACTGAGGAGATGTTCTTTTTATATTAACAAGCAGGATAATTCACTATATGAATAGAATGAAGTAATCTCCTTTCATAAGGAGAACATTGCATCTACCCATGGTAGATTATAATTCATCTATCTGATTTGCAAGGAATGTAAAGAAACATAAATAACATCTATCAACTAGAATGTATAACTGTATTGCACATCAAGCAATGTTTTCCATATTCGATCCTTAAGCAGATATGCTACACGACTGATTACATTTTACAATCACACTTATGCCCTGAGGAAGTGAGCCGTACCGCTCAAATCCAACCGACCATTGCGAAGTCGAAATCGGTACCATACAAGGTCCACGGAAGAGCCGGACTCCATGACCTCCCACGTCTCGGTCAGTGTGAGACCACAAGCAGGACATCAGTCTCTTGCTTAAGTGATTTTAGTCACACAGGGTCAGGCTACCCTCTGCCTAGCCCACCTTGGTACAGGTGTCAGCGCTAGTGAATCGAGCCACGGGCCAGTTCACCGTGCTCCCTGAGCCATGAACACATTCATGCTCTATCACACTGAGCCATGGGCCTATTCACCATGCTCTTATCACACTGAGCCATGGTCCTGAAACCGTGCTATGGAGTCTACAACCGAAGTTGTACTCTAACCTTCCTATTTGTGTCTAGGAGCAACCCCGCATATACAACAATATGCGCTCCAGATTAACCCGTAGGAGAACCCGTTTCACCATTACCAGCTGCTGACGATGATAGATCTATGGCCATGGAACTACATGATAAAATTCCACTTGATTAATTAAGTGCATTACCATATTCTTTTAGCATCAGTCAAATTTTCACACATGAATTATTATGACAAATGTTACAAAGAAAGGTATAATACATCTATCACGTACTTTTCAAATCTTTAAAACACATGATACTTGGGATCTCAGTCCCTTATTACATTACTGGGAATTCTCATCCCTTCACATAATCATTATCATGATTGCTGGATTTGGGTATTCAAGCCCTTAGATCATCACATAACATTGTTACCTCTATAACAGGTAACCATTACCTCTAGGTCCTTAGACCAAGGTATTCATTTTACTTGTTGTGCAAGTATTCACATGGCTCACAAGGCCATCACACATCTTGTCACCTCTCACTAGGCAACAACTTATTCACATGGATCACAAGGCCATTGCACATCTTGTCACCTCTCACTAGGCAACAATTTATTAACATGGCTCACAAGGCCATTGCACATCTTGTCACCTCTCACTAGGCAACAACTTATTCACATGGATCACAAGGCCATTGATCATTATACTTGTTATACAAGTATTTAACATGCCTTACTAGGCTTATGAAATAAAAGAGATACAACCTTCCCATCATTTGGGTTAGGGTTTTCCTTTCTTATCGATTAGGGTTTCTCTTACATATCATTACCCTTCATTAGGCTTTTCCATAATTAAACATTTAGGTTTTCAAGGTCATATTATCAATGATCAAACCCTAATTCATTGATCCACACATCTAGGAGCAAACATTGATATCATAAGTATTCAATCATACTTATTTATTCTCATCATTTATCATTAAATGAATCATCAACACGAGGTATGAGTTCCTCTCTCATCTTTACCAGGGTATGATTACATCAGACTTTATTAACTTGGCTTAACCCTTTCTCAAAGTATGTTAGCCCACGCTTATCAAAGTGCATTAAACTTATTACATCTCAATGTAACAATTGACATAACACACTTCATGTGTTACTCATCCAAGTATATTGGATTTAAGGTGCATTAAGGTACATCAACCTTGAAGTGCTGGATGTGATATCTATCATGTCTTGATGTATCACTTCCCTCATCACTTTTAACATACTTAAGTTCATCAAGTTATCTTGTATTAGGGTATGTCCCATCCTAATACTTTATGCACTAGCTCATCCCATTTATCATGAAATGTATTGGTCATAAGTCACACAATTGAATTATTCAACCATCATTAATGATATGAGCTCATCTCGGGTTAAGGCATTATTGATATAGGATTAACCATTATCAACCACTCTAGGTGTTTCACCTATCAAGGTATTATCCACACCATTACTTGGTGTTACACTCATCACTCCTAAGAGTGTCTTGCCCTTACCTTTACAAGGTGTATAGGGTTAAATCATGTGCATATGTTCACCATATCGGGTTGTAGGTGTATAGACACTCACCATATCGGGCTAGGATTTGCACTTGTATCCATATCGGACATGAGGTACCTTCTTGGCCTCATATCGGGCACAAGATATATGTATGTTTCGCCCATGATACTTATGAGGTATCAACCCATCACCATGTCGGGCTAGAAGTACATTCAATCACCCTATCAGGCTAGTCACCATCTAGGGTTAGCCATGATGGGTTAGGGTTACCATATTGTTTAGGGTTGTGTACCGTGCAACCATGTCATACAAGGTCATGTAGGCATCATGATACTAAGTATAAATGATGTATCATTTGATCATATCATGCAATAGCACTTGTTACTCTTCACTTATATCGGGTTACCCAATTTAGGGTTTCTTGTCAACTTACAAGTATACAATTGACCTTGTATCGTGCATGGAGTCTATAATAGACTTCCTATTGTGAAAGAGGTGTATACTACACCCCCATATCGTTCAATAAGGTTTACAAACCTATTCATATCATTTTTGTGAAATAGGTGCATCATCATATCGGGTTAGAGGTGCTTGCTTATGTGCATGCACCCGATATCACTTTTATAAGGTGATATCACAATATTCAAGCTCTAGAACTTTATTCTAACTATTATAGTTCAAGTCAATAGGTCTAAGCAACTACTATAACTCATAATTTCATCAACTATTTCATGAAATTTTGGAATTAAAAGTAGATCATTAAATACAACAATTTAGGTGATGAATAATAACATGATTGAGTTCAAGTTATATAACCCGCCTTAAGAATCACTTCAAAGCTTCAAGATCCAAATCTCCATGTTCCTAAGGTTGGAGATGAATTTATCAAAGGTACAAGGCTCGTTCACAACTCCTTCATATACAAGGAATCACCATGGATAAGCAATTGGTGAAGAAGAAAAGAAAGGTAGATCATAACCCTAATTCCATGCTTCAATTCAAGCTTGAAGACAACTATATCTTACCTTAGGGTTAAATTTTGAGTTCCTTAGCTCCTTGGACAACACCCTACCACTCTTGGGAGATATGTAATTCCTCTTTGCCGACACAACTTTGCTTGTGGCCGATACCCCCTCACTTGTGGCCAAAATCACTTCAATTGGCCGATATCAACTTGCTATGGGCAATATCAACATGCTATGGCCGATATACTTGCTATGACCGATACCCAAGGCCTATGCACGATACCCTTGTTCTCTTGCACGAAATGCCACCCCTATTGAAAGATATGACACTCGTTTGCACGATATGACACTCATTTGGAGTCAAAACTTTACTCTATGGCCGATATCACCCTATATGGCCAATATCACCTACTTGGGCGATATGCTCTTGCCATGGGTGATATCCCAAGGCCCATGCACGATACCACAGAATCCCTTCACGATATGGGAGCTCTATGCAGGATACCTTAGGGTAGGAGGGTGGTAAGGGTCGCAAAATTGCACCAAGGGGTGAAACTAGGGGTATATATACTTGCTGATCATGAAGAAAGGCAAAAATGAGGTGTCAACATTTTGAGCTAGTAGATGCCACGTGTCATGCATGGGTGACACGTGTCAATGCATGAATCAACATTTATATTGACATGCAAAAAGGTTGAGGATCATCTAAAGATGCAAGTTCTTCCATTGCTTATCCATTTGGATAAGTCATCTAGGTTTAATCACTATTTTATGTCAAGCCGATACACTTTTTCTAAGGAAACTTGTTGGCCGTCATACCTCACCTCCTTGAGGTTATTTGAACGATATGGACTTTTCCAAGAGTTCACAAAATGATATGGAACACCTCCTTGGGATCCATGGTCGATAGGCACTCATATATAAGCTTTTCAACTTGATACAACTCAAGTTAAGCTTCCAAATTCAACCCTTTTTCTTGGTCATTTCATCACCAATATTACCATCATTCATAATGGAATCAAACATGGTGTATCATTCATTCTATCTCCTCTAAATGATACATAGAGGAAATAGGAACACTATAGAGGTTGTAATTTGCATGTCAACCCCACATTTTGGGTAAATTACAATTTATACCAAAATTGGTGCACAAGGTACCAGCATTGTTCAAACAAGTTCAAACTTGGAATTTAGGCTTTCCACAAGCCACCACCTTGCATCATTCTCTCAATAATGATGCTACAACACATGAGGCATGTTCAATATGTGACATTTTGCATTAGAAACCCTCAATTTGGGTAAATTGCACTTTGGTCCAAAACAAAGGAAAATTGCTCAAACAACATTTAATCGGGACCAAACTTGAAACATGAGTGTGTCACATGATAACAAAACACCTTAGAGGATTATATTAAAGTTCTAAGCAACTTTATTAGCCAAAACAAATATGGTTACCTCATAACCCAGGTCAGGGTTGTTACAAAGGTAGTCACCACTAGGTCAGGGAAAGATTATTCAAATCCCCCTGAAAAGACACATGTGGTTATTACAAACGAGGATGAACCTGTGATTGCCCAAGACTCAAAAACTCAAGAGACTCAATCAAAAGATGATAAGTCAAAAAAAGGAAATTTTGAGAAGACTGCTCAAGAAGACGAAGAAACTGATACTCCAGAACCTGATATCCTTGTGTAAAAACCGCATATACCTTTCCCAGCTCGTCTAAGGCAGACCAAGCTTGATACCTGATTTAATTAGTTTAAAGAGGCTATGAAGAAACTTCATGTTGATATACCCTTTTTGGATGCTCTGGCCGAGATACCGGCATGGATAAAGTACTTAAAGTCACTCCTCACCAGGAAGTATATAACTAAAGAGTATGAGACTATTACGACCCGCGTCGAGCTTATCTTGTAAGTATGCTGTTAAGCATGTATTTTAGCTACTTTCCTAAGTTGTAAGCTGTTTTTTTTAATAAAGTTTAAAACAGATATGAGATGTGCGTAGTGTAAATCCTAGCCCTTATAATGTGTAGGATCTTGCGCTTGAGGCGTTTCCAGAGAAATCGTTCAAATCCGACCTTCGAGTAAAAAGTTGTATGTTTTTGGAGCTTTGAGGGACCAGTTTGTAATTTTTGAAACCTATGGGCAAAATTGCATTTCGGCCCCCTTGCCTTTTCTTTCCCTTATCCCTTCTCTTCTTCGTTCTTTTCTTCCGTAAACCACCTAAGCGGCTGAAACGAGAGACAGACTCGATCTTTCTTTCCCTTCCTTCTTCGCGTGAGAGAGAGAGAGAGAGAGCGGAGAGGGGAAGGGTGATTGGAGCCCTGGTTTTTTTGCTCCGGCCAGCAGCTGCGGCCCTCCTTCTTCTCCCCTCCTTCCATCTTCTCTGCTGGATTGATCCAGCTAGTGGCAGGAGCTACGTAGCAGCAGGAGCTGCGTTAGCTCAGAGGTGGCCAGGAGAATAGGGCGCGAAGAGCAGCCCTAGCTCGTCCTTCTTTCTCCCTCCAACCAGTTCTTGGTGGTGTGCACCAGTTGCGGGCGATTTGCAGTGCAAATCGGAGGTTTTTCCCGTCGATTCGAGTGAAATCGACATTAGCAGGTTCGTTTTTACTTTCTGTCTGTGCGCTGTTCGGCCGAGTTCCTTATTTAGGATATCAAACAGCATTTTGGTCGGCCGAGTTAGGATTTTATTCGACCGAGTTTTTTTTATAGGTTGAGCAGCGTTTCGATCGATCGAGTTTCCAGTTGATCGGCCGAGTTTCCAGCTGATCGGCCGAGTTGCCCAGTTGGTCGGCCGAGTTTCAGAAATTGTGAGGTGATCGGCCGAGTTCCAGACCGATCGGCCGAGTTTCCGAGCTGTGAGTGGCAGTTCATTCAGAAATCATTATTTAACTCATTTTAAATGCTTATTTGCTTCAGTACCAGTTGGTATGACTCCTAAATAGTGTAGCACATACAATAGAGTATGATTGATTCATTGAAACTTGAAATAAGTATGAAATGTGATATTCCTGTTTAAATGGTTATATGTTAATCAGTTAATAGACTTAGATGCCGTAACACCGTAGAACCCCTTTGATAGGTCTGCTTCTTAGGGGTGAAACTCGTGTTGCAACAATAACTGTGTGATGTCACGGAGGCAAGAGGACAGAGAGACAGTGTTCAACAACAACGCGTGCGATGTCACGGTGGCACTGGAGTAAATAGGGGTTATTCAACAACAACGTGTGCGATGTCACAGTGGTAACCCAAACCCCTGAGCCTGTGTACTCAGGTTAGAGGAGGAGTCCAGAGCACTCGATGTTAGTGCAGTGAGGCCGATGAGCCTGAAGGCCGATGAGCCTGTGGGTCCTGTAGCAGAACAGGGCTGGAAGTCAGCCTTAGCATTCCGCAGGTGTGTCGCTAAGTCTTGTACGGTGGGATTGTAGTTCTCTACAGATCTTTATATGCAGAGTACACTGCATATGATTAGGGCATACTAATATAAATATGTAATCATATAGGATCACAGTAAATTAATATATTCGAACTTTTGTGCCAATTCTATACATCTATTTATTTGTTTAAAATATTTGTTGTTGCATAGAAATGTGATTATTATCTGCAAATTTTCTATGTCATTAAAACTGCCCTGCTTGTACTGCACTTATGTTTTATTTCAATTTTATAAACCTGATGAGTTGTTTAGTGATAGCTAAATGAAATGCTATTCACTGAGCGAGTAGGCTCATACCTCTACTCAAACATTTTCAGGTCATTATCAGCAGCAGGAATCTGAAGGATCCTTTCATCCTAACGCTTAGTCTGTAGAAGGTATATGTAGTTAGTTTGTTAGAGGTCTCTTAGTCCTTTCCCCTCGATCTTTGGGACATGGTGTGGGTGAGAGAGAATGTGTATAAAGATGTAAATTAACTATTATGCTTTATTTTATGTCACACAATGTAATATGCTGTAGACTTTCTTTATATTGCTAATCAGTTTAATAAAAAAATGCTTCCGCAGTTTGTTTAGCTTCATTTTACAACATAAATCAGATTATCTTCTGAATGTCTTTAAAATATTTAAAAACCTATGAGTGGTTTGGTTTGTGTGTAATCCCTCCGTCGCACCCTAATCTCGTGTGTTGAGGTTAGTGTGAGATCGGGGTGTGACAGCTTTGGTATCAGAGCGTAGGTTGAGTATATGAATACTCTAAGTCCAGGTCAGGGGATGATAAGAGACCAATAGGATTAAGGTTTATGTGTCTTTCTTCTATCTGTAGTTTTCTAACAGGAAATATTCTGTTATATTATTGTAGATGGCAGGGAGAGGTTATGGTCATGATGACCAGACCGAGAGTCATGTTGGCCCTGATCCTCTATACTTGGGTCCAGGTGGTGGTGACCACGTGGATGAAGCATCTCGTATGTATAATATGTTTTCGGAGACCAGAGAGAAGTACAAGGCTGATAGGTGAGCTTCTACTTCTACCAGCAGTAAGGATCTGATGCGATCGTATGAGCTTGTAAAGAAGCTTGGTGGTACAGAATTCAGTGGTACTACAGATCCTGCAGAGGCAGATGAGTGGTGGAGACAGGTAGAGAAGGTCTTTCGCTTGATGGAGCTTCCAGAAGAGAAGAAGATTAATCACGCCGTTTATCTTCTGACAAGTGATGTAGAGTTGTGGTGGCACGGTGTGGAGGATAAGAGGAGAGGTACAAAGATTTCTTGGAAGGATTTCTCTGAAGAGTTTCATCTTAAGTTCTATCCACCTACCTTCCTTAATGAAAAAAAAAAATCAGGTAGTTACAGAACTTTAAGCAGGGGAACATGTCAGTTACTGAGTATGAAGCGCTTTTCACCCGGTTAGCGAACTTCTGTCCGCAGCTTGTTCCCGACAACATAGAAAGATGCAGAAGGTTTCAAGAAGGGCTAAGGCCAGAGATTCGACATACAGTTTCTGCTACTAGTAGGAGGAACATAGAGAACTTTTGTGAGTTTGTTGAGGCTGCTAGACAGGTTGAAGAATCTATGAATGCTGACAAGGTGCCTGAGTCTAAGAAGAGATCTGCAGATTTTAGTAGAGGACAGTCCAGTAGTGGATATAGAGGTGGAGGTAGAGGTTTCTTTTCTAAACTCGGACGTGGCTTTAGCTGTTTCAGTAGACAGAGACCTGAGGATGCTACTTCTTCTAGAAGCAGAGGGAGATACAATTCCGGGAGATGGGGCAGCGCGTCTAGTGGACAGTCTTCTGGGTCGTCAATGTCAGTGACAGGTCCCCAGAAACAAGAGATGCCGCCATGTGACAACTGTGGAAAAATACATACTGGTCCGTGTTGGGGTGCAAGTTGTTTTGTCTACGGACAAGTAGGACATTTCAGAAAGGAATGTCCTCAACTTCGACAAGCAGCATCGCAAGCTTTCCAGCCTCAGTACCATGATGTTCCGAGTTCTTCTGTGGCTTCTGGGTCTAGAGGTGGCGGTGTGCCTAGTGGCAGGAATGGTCAGAGAGGACAGCGTGGTAGAGAGAGAGCTTCAACACGTTTCTTTTCTTTGACACCTCAGGAAGGTATAATCTCTTCACAAGTCGTTACAGGAGAGATGCTTTTATTTAATAGTATACCAGTTTCAGTTTTGATAGATCCGGGTGCTACTCACTCTTTCATATGACGTTCTTTAGTTGGTGAACTTAATTTGTTAACTCAAGAATTGGTAGATGAGTTAGTGTTGAGAGTTCCACTAGGTGGACCAACGGTTCTGACTGAGTTCTGTCCCGGATGTTTGTTATCTTTTGGAGGTTACACCTTTGTTGCTAATCTCATACCCTTGGATGTCAATACTTTTCAAGTCATCTTGGGTATGGATTGTCTTGAGACATATCGAGTGCAACTTGATTGTTGGAAGAAGGAAGCTACCTTTCAACTAGGTGAATTTTCTTGTGTCTTTACTGGAGACAGGAAAGTTCTGCCTACGTGCATAGTATCAGCTGCTGTAGCTGATAAGATGCTACATAAAGGATGTGAAGCATTCCTTGCTCATGTGGTTGACTCTAGAGCAGAGAAGAGCACCGCCAGTGTTTATGATGTGCCCGTGGTTCGTGAGTTTTCTGATGTTTTCCAGAAGAATTGCCAGGCTTACCTCCTGTCAGAGACCTGGATTTTGAGATTCAGTTATATCCAGGTAGTCATCCAGTGGCACTGCCAGCTTATAGAATGGCACCGGTAGAGTTGAAGGAACTCAAGGTGCAGCTGCAGGAATTGCTGGATAAGGGTTTCATCAGACCTAGTTCTTCGCCGTGAGGTGCTCCAGTGCTGTTTGTTAAAAAGAAGGATGGTACTATGCGTCTCTGTATAGATTACAGGAAACTGAACAAGATCACTATTAAGAACAAGTACCCTTTGCCGAGAATAGACGATCTGTTTGATCACTTGCATGGAGCAACGGTTTTCTCTAAAATAGATTTGAGACCTGGATACCATCAGCTCAGAGTAAAGGCTTCAGATATTTCCAAAACAGCTTTCAGAACCAGGTATGGGCATTATGAGTTTCTGGTCATGTCGTTTGGGCTGACCAATGCCCCAGTAGCCTTTATGGATATGATGAATCAAATTTTCAAACCGTTCCTAGATCAGTTTATTGTAGTCTTTATAGATGATATCCTGATCTACTCCAGAGATGATGTACAGTGAGCAACACCTGAGAGTAGTGTTGCAGTTGTTGAGGCAACACCAGCTGTATGCTAAGTTTAGCAAGTGCGAGTTCTGGTTGGCTGAGGTAGCATTTCTTGGACATGTTATCTCAAGAGATGGAGTTAGCGTTGATCCTAAGAAAGTTGATTCTGTGCTTCGGTGGGAACGACCTAAGACTCCTACTGAGATTAGAAGTTTCTTAGGATTAGCAGGCTATTACAAAAGGTTTATACAGAATTTCAGTGTGCTAGCATCACCCTTGAAACGCTTGACGAGGAAGGATGCACCGTTTGTTTGGTCTGATAACTGTGAGAAAAGTTTTCAGATCTTGAAGAGGAAATTGACTTCAACACCAGTGTTGGTTTTACCAGAGGCAGATAAAGGTTATACAGTGTTCTGCGATGCTTCCAGGAGAGGTTTGGGCTATGTGCTGATGCAGGAAGGCAAAGTTGTGGCTTATGCATCTAGACAGCTTAAGAAGAACGAAGAGAACTATCCTACTCACGATCTGGAGTTAGCTTCTATAGTTCATGCTCTTAAGACATGGCGTCACTACCTATACGGCGAGACATGTTAGGTGTTTACGGACCATAAGAGCCTGAAGTATATCTTCACTCAGAAAGATTTGAATCTGAGACAGCGCAGATGGCTTGAGCTGATCAAGGATTATGATGTGACAATCGATTACCATCCTAGTAAAGCGAATGTTGTGGTAGATGACTTGAGTAGAAAGTCGAGTTCAACAGCAGATGCATTTTCTATGGCATGTTTCAAGAGAGACTTACTTGTAGATATGCAAAAGTTGAACTTAGACTTGGATGTGTCTGGACAGAGTGGGTTGATTGCTCAGATGCAGGTCAAACCTACTTTCTATGATCAGATTAGGGAGTTGCAGCAGAATGATGATGAGTTGTGGTAGGTTATGCAGGATATGTCGGAAGGTAAAAGGTCAGAATTCAGGTTTTCCGATGATGGTGTGTTGTATCTTCATGACAGGTTGTGTGTACCTAAGAACAGTAAGCTGAAAGAACAGATTCTTGAAGAAGCGCATGCTTCTATCTATGCTATGCATCCTGGTAACATGAAGATGTACAGGAATCTCAGAGGGCTGTACTAGTGGTCTGGTATGAAAAGAGATGTGGCTAAATACGTGGCTAGATGTGGAGTGTGTCAGCAGGTTAAAGCTGAGCATCAGAAACCTGCTGGTACCTTGCAGTCGCTTCCTATACCTGAATGGAAATGGGAACACATCACGATGGACTTTGTGGTAGGATTACCCAGGACGACTAGAGGTTCGGACTCGATATGGGTGATTGTGGATAGACTAACTAAGTCTTCTCACTTTCTTCCTGTCAAGTCAACCTTTGATGTTCCGAAGCTGGCCAAGATTTATGTGGATGAGGTAATCAGATTGCATGGAATTCCAGTTTCCATTATTTCTGACAGAGATCCAAAGTTTACATCCAGATTCTGGAATCAGTTACATCGTGCGTTGGGCACAAAGCTGAGGTTTAGTATAATGTTTCACCCGCAGATAGATGGTCAATCTGAGAGGACCATTCAGACCCTTGAAGACATGCTGAGAGCATGCGTTCTGCAGTTCAGAGGTAACTGGGAAGAACACTTAAGCCTGATGGAGTTTGCATATAACAACAACTACCATTCTAGTCTTGGAATGGCCCCATATGAAGCTCTATATGGCAGGAAGTGTAGATCACCAGTTTGTTGGTATGAGGTTGGTGAGAAGGAAATTCTTGGACCTGAGATAGTCGATATAACTACAGAGAAGATATCTATGATCAGGGAACAGTTGAAAGCTGCACAGGACAGGCAGAAAAGTTATGCAGAGAGACGACGTCGACCTCTTGAGTTTGAGGTTGGTGATGAGGTGTATCTAAAAGTTTCACCGTGGAAGGGAGTTCTAAGGTTTGGCAAGAAAGGCAAGTTGACCCCTAGGTTTATGGGCCCATATCCTATTGTTGAGAGGATTGGACATGTAGCCTACAGACTAGATCTGCCGTCTGAGTTGGCAAATCTTCATGATGTGTTTCATGTGTCTATGTTGAAGAAATGTCACCCCGGTACAGAGAAAATATTAGATTCAGATCTGGCACAGCTTAGGACAGATGTGTCCTACGTGGAAGGACCAGTGCAGATAGTCGATCACCGGATTAAGAAGCTTAAAAACCGTGAGATTCTATTGGTGAAGGTTCTGTGGAGGAATCATAATCTTGAAGAAGCTACGTGGGAGCTTGAGTCTGAGATGCGTAGCAAGTTTCCTTTTCTCTTTTAAGAATTTCGGGACGAAATTCTTATAAGGGAGGGAGGTTGTTACGACCCGCGTCGAGCTTATCCTGTAAGTATGCTGTTAAGCATGTATTTTAGCTGCTTTGCTAAGTTGTAAGCTGGTTTTTTTTTGTTAATAACGTTTAAAACAGATATGAGATGTGCGTAGTGTAAATCCTAGCCCTTATAACATGTAGGATCTTGCGCTTGAGGCGTTGCCAGAGAAATCGTTCGAATCCGACCTTCGAGTCAAAAGTTGTATGTTTTTGGAGCTTTGAGGGACCAGTTTGTAATTTTGAAACCTATGGGCGAAATTGCATTTCGGCCCCCTTGCCTTTTCTTTCCCTTATCCCTTCTCTTCTTCATTCTTTTCTTCCGTAAACCGCCTAAGCGGCTGAAACGAGCGATAGACTCGATCTTTCTTTCCCTTCCTTCTTCGCGTGAGAGAGAGAGAGAGAGAGAGAGAGAGAGAGCAGAGAGGGGAAGGGCGATTGGAGCCCTGGTTTTTTTTGCTCCGTCCAGCAGCTGCGGCCCTCCTTCTTCTCCCCTCCTTCCATCTTCTCCG
This sequence comes from Alisma plantago-aquatica, assembly GCA_963693085.1. Taxonomy (NCBI): domain Eukaryota; kingdom Viridiplantae; phylum Streptophyta; class Magnoliopsida; order Alismatales; family Alismataceae; genus Alisma; species Alisma plantago-aquatica. The sequence goes on along the minus strand of OY856410.1, from coordinate 1,485,776,234 downwards.
CTGGATTGATCCAGCTAGTGGCAGGAGCTACGTAGCAGCAGGAGCTGCGTTAGCTCAGAGGTGGCCAGGAGAATAGGGCGCGAAGAGCAGCCCTAGCTCGTCCTTCTTTCTCCCTCCAACCAGTTCTTTGTGGTGTGCACCAGTTGCGGGCGATTTGTAGCGCAAATCGGAGGTTTTTCCCGTCGATTCGAGTGAAATCGACATTAGCAGGTTCATTTTTACTTTCTGTCTGTGCGCTGTTCGGCCGAGTTTGGGTTTCATTCAGCTGAGTTCCTTATTTAGGATATCAAACAACGTTTTGGTCGGCCGAGTTAGGATTTTATTCGGCCGAGTTTCTTTTATAGGTTGAGCAGCGTTTCGATCGGTCGAGTTTTCAGTTGATCGGTCGAGTTTCCAGCTGATCGGCTGAGTTGCCCAGTTGGTCGGCCGAGTTTCAGAAATTATGAGGTGATCGGCCGAGTTCCAGACCGATCGGCCGAGTTTTTGAGCTGTGAGTGGCAGTTCATTCAGAAATCATTATTTAACTCATTTTAAATGCTTATTTGCTTCAGTACCAGTTGGTATGACTCCTAAACAGTGTAGCACATACAATAGAGTATGATTGATTCATTGAAACTTGAAATAAGTATGAAATGTGATATTCCTGTTTAAATGGTTATATGTTAATCAGTTAATAGACTTAGATGCCCTAACACCGTAGAACCCCTTTGACAGGTCTGCTTCTTAGGGGTGAAACTCGTGTTGCAACAATAAATGTGCGATGTCACGGTGGCACGATGACAGAGAGACAGTGTTCAACAACAATGCACGCGATGTCACGGTGGCACTGGAGTAAATAGGGGTTATTCAACAACAACGCGTGCGATGTCACGGTGGTAACCCAGACCCCCGAGCCTGTGTACTCAGGTTAGAGGAGGAGTCCAGAGCACTCGATGTTAGTGCAGTGAGGCTGATGAGCCTGAAGGCCGATGAGCCTGTGGGTCCTGTAGCAGAACAGGGCTGGAAGTCAGACTTAGCATTCCCAGGGTGTGTCGCTAAGTCTTGTACGGTGGGATCGTAGTTCGCTACGGATCTTTATATGCAGAGTACACTGCATATGATTAGGGCATAATAATATAAATATGTAATCATATAGGATCACAGTAAATTAATATATTCAAACTTTTGTGCCAATTCTATACATCTGTTTATTTGTTTAAAATATTTGTTGTTGCATAGAAATGTGATTATTATCTGCAAATCTGCTATGTCATTAAAAATTCCCTGCTTGTACTGCACTTATGTTTTATTTCAATTTTATAAACCTGATGAGTTGTTTAGTGATATCTAAATGAAATGCCATTCACTGAGCGAGTAGGCTCATACCTCTACTCAAACATTTTCAGGTCATCATCAGCAGCAGGAATCTGAAGGATCCTTTCATCCTAACGCTTAGTCTGTAGAAGGTATATGTAGTTAGTTTGTTAGAGGTCTCTTAGTCCTTTCCCCTCGATCTTTGGGACATGGTGTGGGTGAGAGAGAATGTGTATAAAGATGTAAATTAACTATTATGCTTTATTTTATGTCACACAATGTAATATTCTGTAGACTTTCTTTATATTACTAATCAGTTTAATAAAAAAATGCTTCCGCAGTTTGTTTAGCTTCATTTTACAGCATAAATCAGATTGTCTTCTTAATGTCTTTAAAATATTTAAAAACCTATGAGTGGTTTGGTTTGTGTGTAATCCCTCCGTCGCGCCCTAATCTCGTGTGTTGAGGTTAGTGTGAGATCGGGGTGTGACAGAGACAGTAAAACTGGCGACAACTACATCTACTATCATATTGAGCAAGATGCCCAAGAAACAAAAAGACCCAGGATCCTTTGGAATTTCATGTCATATTGGTGACTCATCATGCAAGAAAGGTTTGGCAGATCTCGGTGCTAGCATCTCTATCATGCCACTTAGCCTTTGCAAGAGGCTAGGGTTTGCAGAATTACTCCCAACTGGAATGACCATACAACTTGCATATAACTCTATGACTCTTCCCTTAGGAATCATTGAAGATGTCCCTGTCAAGGTTGGAAAAGACTTTTATGTCCCATGTGACTTTGTCATCATGGACATAAAGGAAGATGCCAGATACCCTCTTATCTTTGGTCGTCCGTTCCTCACCACTGCAAGAACTTTGATTGATGTTGAAGTAGGGACCTTGCTGCTCAGACTAGGGAAAGAAACCCTCGAGTTCAAAGTTTTTGAAAGCATGCGAAGACCGAGCATGTAGGAAGAAGTCTATTTGATTGATTGCATTGAGAAAATGTCACTCCTCACACAAGAGGAGTATGAACAAGATGATCGTTTAGAAGTGGCTCCAACAAACCCATATGCTGATAATTCCATCAGCGAACAGGTTAAGGATTGTATCCTTCACCTCGACTCTGTAGAAGAAGATCCTGAAGCTAGGTTCGAGGAACTCAAAGCTGTGAATGTAATTGAAGAACCATGAGAGAAGCCAGAAGCCCCTGAAATGAAGCCCCTGCTCGAGGGATTGAAGTACGTGTTTTTGGATGATCTCAAGGTTTGTCCAGTTATTTTAAATTCCGATCTAACGACCGAACAAGAAGATAAACTCCTGAAAGAATTAAAGGAAAGAAAGAAAGCTATCAGCTACAAGATGAGCGATCTCACCGGGGTCAGTCAAGAACTTTGCATGCACAAAATGCCTATGGTGGAAGACCACAAGCCGAATGTTGAGCATCAATGGAAGTTGAATCCTAATATGAAGGAAGTAGTCCGCCGTGAAGTCATCAAGTTGCTCACTACCGGAATCATCTATCCGATATCTAACTCACCGTGGGTGAGTCCTGTGCATGTCGTTCCAAAGAAAGGTGGCACTACTATGATACGGAATGAAGATAATGAACTCATCCCCACTCGAACACTAACCGGGTGGAGAATGTGCATCGATTACATGAAGTTGAACAAGGCCACACGCAAGGATCATTTCCCGATGCCTTTCCTAGATCAAGTCTTAGAGCGATTGGCTCACCAAGAATACTTCTGCTATCTCGATGGTTACTCTGGATTCTATCAAATTCCTATACATCCAGATGATCAAGAGAAAACTACTTTTACTTGCCCCTTTGGAACATACACATTTAAGAGAATGCCGTTTGTTCTCTATAATGCTCCCACAACGTTCCAACGTTGCATGGATGCCATATTCACCGGTCTCATCAAACCATTATGGAGGTTTTTATGGATGATTTTTCTGTATATGGAGATTCATTTGATTCATGTCTTAAGCACCTCTCCATGGTCCTCAAATGTTGCGAAGAAGCACATCTTATGCTAAATTGGGAAAATGCCATTTTATGGTAAGAGAGGGCATTGTCCTCAGTTATAGGGTCAGCAATAGAGGAATTGAAGTAGATAAAGCCAAGATTGAAGTGATTTCTAAATTGGCTATTCCAACAAACATAAAAGAAGTCTGTGCTTTTCTAGGTCATGCATGATTTTATAGAAGATTCATAAAGGACTTTTCCAAGATAACGAAGCCAATGACGAACCTATTACTAAAGGATACTGATTTCAATTTCAATGAAGAATGTGTCAAAAGCTTCAACACATTGAAACATGCCCTTACAACCACCCCCATCATTTGAGCTCCCGACTGGGACTACCCTTTTGAAATTATGTGTGATTCCAGTGATTACGCTGTGGGTGCCGTCCTGGGCCAATGTATAGAGAAGAAACATCATGTCATCTATTATGCATCGAAGACCCTTGACGAAGCTTAGAGGAACTATGCAACTACTGAGAAGGAACTCCTAGCAGTCGTATATGCCTTTGATAAGTTTAGATCCTACCTCATTGGTTCAAAGGTGATTGTCTACAGCGATCACACTGCTATTCATTATCTTCTAAAAAAGAAAGATGCAAAACCAAGGCTAATAAGATGGATTCTCCTATTGCAAGAATTTGATCTTGAGATTAGAGATAAGAGAGGCACAAAAAATGTTGTAGCGGACCACATAAGTCGTATCCACACTCTGGAAACTGAGAAGATCCCAATTTATGACTCTCTTCCAGATGACCAGCTTATGAAAGTCTCAGAAGCTACTCCTTGGTACTCAGACTATGTGAACTACCTTGTCGCCGGTGTCATCCACGCTGAGTGTACTGGAAATGCTCTAAAGAAATTCATGCATGATGTGAGGCAATATCACTGGGATGATCCGTACCTCTTCAAACTCTGTGCTGATGGTCTCTACAGACATTGTATCGCTGAGGAAGAAGCCCAACTTATTTTAGAACAATGCCACTCAGGCCCAGTCAGAGGCCATATGAGCTCAAAGAAAACTTCTTTGAAGGTTTTGCAATGCGGTTTCTTTTGAACAACCATATCCAAAGATGCTTATAACTTTGTGTTGTCATGTGACAAGTGTCATAGAACGGGAAACATTACAAAAAGAGATGAGATGCCACTTAAGCTATGGCAAGAAGTTGAGATTTTTGATGTTTGGGGAGTGGACTACATGGGCCCATTCCCATCCTCACATGAATTTTCCTACATCCTAGTTGCAGTGGATTATGTCTCTAAATGGGTAGAGGCCATACCAACCGTCACTAGTGATTCAAAACTCATCATTAAAATGTTCAAAGATATTATCTTTCCCCGTTTTGGAATCCCACGAACCGTGATATCCGACGGAGGTTCTCATTTTCTGGAAAGAAGCTTTGAAGCATTGTTGAGAAGATATGGTGTAACACACAAGGTAGCTTCCCCCTACGACCCACAAACAAGTGGGAAAGTAGAGGTTTCGAACCGTCAACTCAAAGCTATCCTGGAAAAGATGGTAGGATGCAACTAAAATGATTGGTCAGTGAAAATCAATGACGCCTTATGGGCCTACCGAACCACATTCAAAACTCCTCTTGGAACAACACCCTTCAGACTTATCTGTGGAAAATCATGTCACTTGCCCCTGGAACTAGAACATAAAGCATGGTGGGAAATAAAACAAATGAATTTTGACATTAAGAAAGCTGGCAAAGCTAGGATTCTGCAACTTCAAGAGCTAGAAGAACTCCGGATGACGGCTTATGAGAATGCACGAATCTACAAGGAACACACGAAACTTTGGCATGATGGTCATCTAAAGAGGAAGGACATTCAAGTGGGAGACCAAGTTCTACTATTCAACTTGAGACTGAGGTTATTCCCAGGGAAACTCCGTTCTCGCTGGTCGAGACCATACATTGTCAAAAGCATCTATCCACATGGTGCATTCACCTTATGGAGTGACAAGTCAGGCGATTTTGTGGCAAATGGCCAACGCTTGAAAAGATATTTCACCACATCTGACACTACCACTAATGAATTGATGAATTTGTCCAAACCGACATACCTACCAGAAAGCTAAAGAAATCACATCGAGCCATCGACGTAAAACAAAGGCGCTTGTCGGGAGGCAACCCGATCTTTAACTTAGCTTTTACTTTTAGTTTTGTTTTTAGAAAATTCTGCACCTGGTAGACAATGCATCGCAAGATGCAGTCTTAAGTTCTGATAGTTTCCGTTTTTGAGATTTCAGATGGAGGACGCATCGCCGAAAGGAATGCAACCACATCTGGTGGACCAACCGGCACAAGTTTTCCCCTCCATCTCGGATTTAGAGTTTGCTCGGGACGAGCGAAATTCTAAGTTCGAGGTGGAGGGTGGGTGGTACGTACTCTACTTTCCACCCTCTCCTATCCGTTTTAGACTTAAGATCTCATCGTTGAAATTTTGTTGCAATTTTGAGAATTTTTTTTCAAAAATTTTCAAATTTTTTCAAAAGTTCTCATAGCAGTTTGTATAGAAACTTGATGAAGTTTTGACGCTTTTGTTTCAATCGAAGCCTTTACCTAGCCGGCTATCCTGTTTTTCTTCGCAGTTTTGAATCATTATACCCTCACTCGAAATGAAGCCTCAAGGAGAACAATTTCTGAAACTAGCCAATGATTAGAAATCACAGTGTGAAGCTTATGAATCCTAACATCATGATCAGTAGATATGGCAAGTATCTATCGAACTGAAAGGGATCAAACACGTTGTGCTTCCTATCTGACTAGTGGAACAATAGCATGGAATCTCCACCGGATCCTCATCAAGTCATTATTTGAGTAGAGTATGATAAGGAGAACGATCCGGTGCACTAAATTGTAAATCAAGTTGCACTCTGATCTGAACTCTCTTCTACACTTCTTCCATCATTTTCTTACCCCTCCATCCATCAAAAAGAAACAAAAATAACCAAAATAGTGCCAAACCCTAAGTTCAGGGTGGCACTCTCTCTCTCTCTCTCTCTTTTTGCTTCTTCCATACCCCTCACTACGAAATAGGGGCGTATCAACAAGAAAAGATGCCTTAGCGCACACAAAAAGAAATACAATCTCGACTCGAATAGAGGAGAGATTCACACGAAAAAAATGCAATCAATGAAATTGCAAATCATACAATAAAAAAAATCTCGAGTCAAATAGAGGAGAGATTTATTTCTTCCTTCCATACCACCCTTCACTCCCTTTTTCCACCTACTGGCGCAATGAATGCCTAAGCTTACCAATATTTTAAAAACACCAGTGTCAGATCAGGTGCACACTTGTTGTTCTGCGGGTATCTCTGGACTCCTAAGAAACTCTTAGACACGCTTGATGAGGGAGAAAGTGGAGAGGAAGTGATGTTGGGAAATGAACTTGGGAACGAAGATATGGTAAGATGTGTTCTATGATCTCAGGATGTTGAGATGCTTAGTAATACCAACCAGAAAAGAAATAATCGTGATGTGAAGATGAGGCAGTCACATGAGTTGAAAGTATACACCTGGTAATTGTTTCAGATTTTGTGTTACTCGAGGACGAGCAACCTTCAAGTTCGGGGTATTTTGATGAATGCATATTCATCTTAGTTCAATCATCTCTTTTAGCCCAATTTTGGTTACATTCATGCATTTATTGGCTTTGTCTTCTAATATGTGTATTTATTCAGCTTAATTACTTTAATGAGCTTTTATTGGCCTTATCTTCTTATATGCAACTTATATTGGCTTAATTGATTTTACTCCTATTTTTATTGATTTTTTTTACACCCTTGTGCAGGTCATTTTGAGCTTTGGGCCTTATCCCCTAGGCCCATATCCTTTTCTTTTGGGCTTTGCTTAGTTCTGATAAGAAACGAGCGATACCCTCTCCTCTTCTTTTCCTCATGCACCTCTCACAATGCAGCTGGGTCCCACCTTCCCACTAATGCATCACAACGCCACAACCCCACTCTTCTTCCCCTCTAACTGCGATCATGGTATCTACCCTAATAATCGCGACCTACCCTCCTGCTGCAGATTGTCACTGCGATTCCATTATCGCGACCAGATCGAGCCCCTACGCCCATGACAGCAAACCACCACCCACGGTTTCCCTTCCAGAACCACGACCTCCACCCGCGGTCTGCCTCTCTTCACCCTCTCATGCCCGCGGTCTGCCTCCCTTCAGACTGGTCGTGATCTTCTCCATACATTCTGGTCACAATTTTGTCTAGCCACTTGTCCGCGATCTTTCTTTGCCTTCCGAACAATCGCAATCGCGACGGTCTCAACAAACACCACGACCTACAACAAAGTAGTGCCCATGATCTTCTGCAATCGCGACCTCCATAAAGCAACCTGGGGTCGTTTCCCCTACTTCTCTGCCTTGGCCGTTCACCACCACGTAGCACCTCGGCTTCAACCTTGCCTCCCACGACCGCGGGTTTCCTCTCCACCTAAGCCAGATTGTGAACACCTGCTGCACCGTTGCTGCCTCCTTCTTCCTCACCGCGACTCCTCTGTAGCCTGCAGATCGTCACCCTTGCAAGCAGCTACACCTCCAACCGCCATGACCCAGTAGGCACACACTGCACCCGCGGTACGCTAGGCCACGACCGTGGTATTTCACCCACTCAATGATCGTGACCAGAACTCCCAATAACCGTGGACACCTGTCCGTGGTCCCTAGATCGCGATCTACAGGATGCGAAAGCAAGAGAACCACAACCACAGTGTGCTAAACCACGATCTGCTTCCCTTTCACATCCTCTGTTGCTGCCCATGACTTCCTCTTCAATACCGCGACCGCGGTTGCAAAGATCGCGACCGCGGCCTACTGCCAAGTAACCACGACCATGGCATGAACAAAAAGACCGCGACCGTGGCAACAAAAGCCACGATCGAGGCATCATTCGAAAAGTCACGACCTGCTGCAAAATTACTAAGGTCGCGAATCTAAGTCGGTGCCCAACCTGCCTATAAATAGAACGTGACTCCAACCCATCAAATCATCATCTCCAGATGCCGTTAGGCTACAGGTTTGTCCTGGGCCTAAGGAGACGATCTCCATATCCAAGAACCTGCCCCCGTGGTGGTTTTGCGGCCTATTCACCCAGATCTGGAGGTGAAGACTCAGATCTGCAAGCCACCTCGTCCAGATCTAGATCTGGATCTAGATCTACTGCGTCTACGCCATTTTTACGCCGCCATCTCATCCACAAGCTGCTCCTCCTGCTACAAGTGAGGATTACGAGAAGAAGAAGGTGGCGAGAGAATATCTGCCCCGTCAGTCGTGGTGTTCTTCTCTCTTCTTCCAGATATGCTCCATCGTTGTGTAGAAGACCATTTCTCCACTAAGCTGTGATTATCTTCTTCACCATGCTCATGGAGGAAACTTCTCTCTCTTGTTATTCGAGTTCCTCTCACCATGAGCGAGTAGTTTACTTTCACTGGGGTGCGGGGACTAGCCCCGCTGCCCATGCTTTCATATCTTTTTGTTAAACATTCTATGGCATGCATATAATCTTTCATATAGTTGTTAATCGTCGATGTGTGCTTGTGGATTGATCATCTGCTTGCATGTATCTTGTTCATTTCCTATGTTGCGAGAACTTCAATGCGTAGGTTTTGAATGTCGATTAATGCAGTTGACTCCCAAACTAGAAATAGAATGGGATTCCTTGAGGTCGTAAGTTTACGATCCGTTTGGTGACGAGCCATCTAGCCCACGATGACGCTTCTGTGTGCCTGAAACCTGTACAGGTGGCCCACAACTTCATTTGGATTTCTGTATCTTCGGAGCTATAAGTATGTGATCTGGATGGTGACGAGACATCTGATACCTAAGGTGATGCTTATGCGAACCTGACGCCTGTATGGGGGGTTTTGCAGCAGCTCTATTTGAATGGTTATATCTTGCCTGTATGTTTGATGTTTGGATGTGATTGCATGAGTAGCGGTGGTGAAACCCGAGACCATCCCAGCAATTTCCATCATTAATCTTTAATCAACCTTTAATCCTACTCTTTTACTTTCCTTGCTTTTAGTTTAATTAAACTCAAATCAACCAACCTTGTTCTAAATATTAGTCTTGATTCAACTAGATTCGACTAGAGAAAGATTCTTAAAAATGTTTTCCATTGGGATTCGATCCTCAACTATACTGCGATAAGACCCGTCCGCTTGTGGGTGGTCTTATTGCATGCTTTTTTAAAAAAAACTTAGGGATTTCAACCCTAAGTGAGTTTGTTAGTGCAATAATATAAGCCACATCAGAAACCAGGACCTGGGATCCTTACGGAGGTCAGGGAACAAATTCCCGGCGGTCTGATCGCCTGAGGTGATGAGGAGATGTCACGGAACGGGAAACAAGGGCACGAATAGAGTAGCAGTGGGGCACCCAACGATGGTGGAGAAAGGGAAACCAAAACCCTGCCTATAAAGGGTCACTAGGTGCGGGGAAAGGTAAGGAAGGTGAGGGAGAAGGAAACAGAGGCAGAGGAATAAGAGAGAGGGAGAGAGAATCGGGGAACGAATGCCCCAGGAGTCCCTATACAGGGCGCATCGGGCTAGACTCCTACCCAAGGTGGGAGATGATCCGAGCACCATCCGATGCCAGATCGAAGGGTCCAGGTTAAAACCCAAAAACTAAAGGAAATCAAATAGAGTGACAAGGAAATCGAGAAATTATATTTGCATTTAAATAAGGTTTGATTAAGTTTCTTTCCAAAGCAAATTGAGGGTCCAAACATTATCTAATTAATATGAAATTTGACACATAGGCTAATTAAGGTATGTAGATTTCAATTATAAAATTTGATTTTCCTTTTGTAAACTTTTAATATATTAAATAAATCAAATCATATTTTCTCTTTCCTCCTTCATTAATGACTTTAGGATTATCCAAAAATTACGTAACTTGACCACACGTTAACTTAAATGTGTTTAATATGAATTTGCCATCAATTTTACATATTGGAGTTGTTTGTATATTTATTTAATATTTTGAAGGTTCTATACACTTTCTCTCTCCTAATTTAACCTTTTAAGCAAACTTTCTCCAAATTGGATGAAAATTCACCCAAAGGCTATATTTGTTATATAGATTATGAATATAACATTATTTTCCTCTTTTGGGGTCAATTATTATATTTATTTATTAATTACACCTTTTAGGCAATTTCTCTCTCCTAACTTACCATATTATTTCTAGGTTGTCCAAATTAAATGAAAATTGACATGTAAACTTATTTTAATGTGTAGATTACGAATTTGAAGTCTATTCTTTATTTTGAGGCTTTCTTACATGGGTTATGTCATATGGCCCATTAGAGGCCCATTAACTATATTACTCTTTCAATTAAGTTCTTTATCATCTTATTTTCACCAAATGAGTTATATGACATATTAGATTACATTATTCATGCATTTGATTATTAGGATCACTCTAACCTCAAACTTGTTTGGTCAAACCCAAAAGGTCAAAGTTTTAAGCTAGGGTCCAAGATCTGGTATGTTACAACACTCCACCCCTTAAAAAGGATTTCGTCCTCAAAATCTATTAATCCAAACATCAACAACTAACTACTCTCCACTCCTTAAAGGGTTCAATCTAACCAGTCAAACTAAACAACTTTTTAGAGCTACCCACATCTTTTAATTGTGAAAGTTTTAGAGATTATATATATATATATATATATATATATATATATATATATATATATATATATATATATATATATTCAGGTATCCAACTAAAAGTCACCATCTAGGGTTGAGTTTTAGGTCCTTGTGTCTCTAACCTATCAACCCTACATGAACATCTAAAAGTCATAGGGTAAGTCAACTACACCATTATATCAATCCTAGTCACAAGCTAGGGTTAGATTCTACTCAAATAGAGATTCTGTTCATTGTGACTTAGTTCAAGAAAACATCGATTAATATGAGAAATATTTTTTGTACATATATTAATATAATTGCAAATAATTTTTGGCGATGAAATTTTTTTGAGATGAAATAAAATATGGATCCAAAATCAATTACGGAAACCAAGTCATAATATTTTCATATGAATATTTCCTCATAACCTAATCTTGACATCAAACCAAACCTTATTGCATAAAAGATCATCATAGATCAAATCTGGGGTCAACATCTCACTTAGGGGTAACTAACTAAGTCAATGGTTCTATATGGAGACAAAATTGAAATAGTCAGATTCCGACTACCATGGGCTCTGATACCATGCTGTAAAGAAGTGAAACCACCTCTCTACTAAAAATTTGAATAACAAAACATCCAGTCCAAACACACTTAGAAGGTATGATGGAGTGGGTGTAAAATTTTTAAATCTTTATATAATGGCAATCAAAAGACCAAAGTATAGCAGCGGAATAAAAACATGACTATATTCAATTATAAAACACAGGGTTACAAACTTACGTCATAAGGATCCATGTAGAGGAAATCTAAACTACCTCAAGATTGTCTCCAACCTTCATCATCACAAACTAAGTGCAGGTCAACATGCCATGCAGCCAAGTCCTCCACCTAGGGTTGGAAGCATACCCCAACAAAAGAGAAGAAAAGGAAACATCAGCAAAGGCTGGTATGTACATACTAAAAAGCAAATTGAGCAATTTATAAAGATTAAGGGATTTCAAAATATACAAGGCTTCCCATGCAAGAGATAAGTACCACCTAAATGGGTATCAAGAGAAAAGAATCCTAATAAAAGGGATACTTGCCATAAAATAACATATAAAAGTGGTGCCACATAAGCACTTATGAAATTAGGGATCATAACCCATCATAAATATAATCAACATGCATGCATGTGAGATAAACATAACACTAGAATATTATAAAAGATAATGGTGGCCAAGAATCACACATCTTGAACCTGATGAAACATGGGCCAAGAATCACACATCTTGCCATAACGGTACATGGGCTAGGAATCACACATCCTGCCCTGGCATGGGGAATCACACATCCACCACCCAAATATATATAACATGGGCCAGGAATCACACATCCTGCCCGGGCATGGGGAATCACACATCCACCATCCCAAAATATCACAATGTTTCCATAAATCACAATGAGACAAAACCAATGCAATTATACTACTCTAGGGTTACTGAATCACATAGCAGGTAAATGTAGTGGCAATTAGAAAAGTATAGTCACATTAAACAAGATTTGCCACAATGGACAACAAAGTAAACCACCAATAAACCTCCACATCACAGTGGACATATACCATCAATAAGATCATAATATACCATAAGATGCTAAGAGATTATCCAAGATCACAATAACCAAGATAGTTCACATGAACCATGATAACAAGAGATAAGACATATTGTGTAGGCTCAATTTCAAGAAAAGATAGGTGAATTGCTCAATATAGAGGAATAGGGGATATAACATACCTCAACTACAAAGTCAACGATCAAAGTCACATATAGGTCCAAGCCTAGGCATCCAAAGAACGTATTAAGAATATATGTGGAATTAGGGTTAGGTTTCCATTAATCATTCAAAACCCTAAAAATCACCTTTTTACTAACGTGTGAATTAGGTTATCAAAACCATGCCATATTTTAGTATATGTCATTAGGAGTCCAAAACATATTTTATTATATTTTTATTACCTACAAATATTTAGTTATAATTTTTATAGGTTAATTCATCATTAATTACATTCATTGAAAAAAACAGTTTATCAAACATTGGATTTATCCATAAAAACTTATACCATTAGCTATATATTATTTTTCTGATTTCAACGAATATTTTTCTATTTTTTCTGATCATCCATTATTTGTTATCAATTTTTAATTACTGACAAATCAGATAATTACAAGCAACCCGATCGCAAAGCAAGGACAGAGAAAGTCCACGCGGACCTGGGCATGCCAATCAGGGCCGCCCATGTCAGCGGACTACTAAACCAAATCATCCAAGATCTCACGTAAAGCAACCCACAAAAATCGGGTGAAAAGACCACAACAACCCTGGACGAAAAATCAAAAGCAAAAGAAGGCAAAAGGGTGAATCGGGGAATCTGTCAGTGACTTTGTTCTTCACAGACCGGGAACCAAAACAGGGAACACTTCGATTACCAAAACACGATCAACCAAAACTCCATGGAAATGATGATCGCATCAAGTTCCAGAGGTGCTAGCGGTTCTGCCGTATCTTAACACAGTCACAACGGCCACTTGTAGCCTGATAAAGGCTTTCCGCCATGACTGAGTAAGGTGCATCAGTACAACTCAGTGAAAGAACAAAGCAACTCAAAATGAAACCGTAGAGAAAGGACCAGTAGCCAGAAGTGAAATCCATTGCAGAGAAACATGCACAACAAAGAAGAGGACTCACCTAAAGATCAAAATGATCAAAACTGGACAGAAAGGGGGTTTTCCAAAATGCACCTGTTCCGAATCAATTGAAGGCCTAGAAGGCAAGCCTAGCCACCGACGAAATCATCTGGGAACCTGGAAAGGGAACCAAAGGTTCCCGCTTTGCCGCCGAGAGAAAGGTGAACACTAGAGGTATCTGGAGTAGGGAAACGGTTCAAGGAGTTTGAAGAAGTCAAACTAAATAGGAAACTAGGACCTGGGATCCTTACGGAGGTCAAGGAACAAATTCCCGGCGGTCCGATCGCCTGAGGTGATGAGGACATGTCACGGAGCGGGAAACATGGGTGCGAATAGAGCAGCAGTGGGGCACCCAACGATGGTGGAGAAAGGAAAACCAAAACCCTACTTATAAAGGGTCACCAGGTGTGGGGAAAGGTAAGGAAGGTGAGGGAGAAGGAAATGGAGGCAGAGGAATAAGAGAGAGGGAGAGAGAATCGGGGAACGAATGCCCCAGGAGTCCCTGTACAGTGCGCATCGGGCAGGACTCCTACCCAAGGTGGGAAATGAGCTGAGCACCGTCCGATGCCAGATCGAAGGATCTAGGTTAAAACCCAAAAACTAAAGGAAATCAAATAGCGTGACAAGGAAATCGAGAAATTATATTTGTATTTAAATAAGGTTTGATTAAGTTTCTTTGCAAAGCAAATTGAGGGTCCAAACATTATCCAATTAATATGAAGTTTGACACATAGGCTAATTAAGGTATGTAGATTTTGATTATAAAATTTGATTTTCCTTTTGTAAACTTTTAATATATTAAATAAATCAAATCATGTTTTCTCTTTCCTCCTTCATTAATGGCTTTAGGATTATCCAAAAATTACGTAACTTGACCCACAAGTTAACTTAAATGTGTTGAATACGAATTTGCCATCAATTTTACATATTGGAGTTGTTTGTATATTTATTTAATATTTTGAAGGTTCTACACTTTCTCTCTCCTAATTTAACCTTTTAAGCAAACTTTCTCCAAATTGGATGAAAATTCACCCAGAGGCTATATTTGTTATATAGATTACGAATATAACATTATTTTCCTCTTTTGAGATCAATTATTATATTTATTTATGAATTACACCTTTTAGGCAATTTCTCTCTCCTTACTTACCATATTATTTCAAGGTTGTCCAAATTAAATGAAAATTGACATGTAAACTTATTTTAATGTGTAGATTACGAATTTGAAGTCTATTCTTTATTTTGAGGCTTTCTTACAAGGGTTATGTAATACCCTCCCTAAGCACATATATGCACATAGCAGAAGCAACACTGAATTATCCATAACTCGTGCACTCAAGGGGGTATTACATAAAATTGGCATTCATAACAACAACATAATCAATCACACAAACTTTAAATGTAAACATTCTCATTATTGTTCTTACAATAAGAAACATAAAGGTTATCACATGGAAAAATAATTTAACATCTTAAGACATAGTCTATAGTCTAGTGTTCTAAATATAGAAACATAACATTGAATCTATAGAGCTGAGGATCATCTTATAGTTGGCACCCCACCAGATCTTATCTTGTTCAATCCTTGTGCTTGAGTCTTTGGGATCTACTATGTTCTTGCTCCTCACCTGTGGAAATCTCGTCCCCAGCCATGCATTGGAAAAACTATTGTTAGCGTAAGTGGCATGAGTATTCTAATATGCATATTATTAAAGAGATAAAATACTACAAAATATCTTTGAACATTATAACAATGAATCTAACATTAAATTTTGTATAAGATCTAAAACATAAATATATCTTCTTTCTTTAGCTTATCTATTAATCTTTTTACTTTATCTTTCTCTGGAGACTTGTACTCTGACCTGTACTCTGGTACCTAGGTCTCGTTAGCTACACTAAGGTGCCTGGGTCACATAACCTGTACTCTGGGCCTGGGTTATGTCTCTGAACTGGCCTGTACTCTGGTGCATGGGCCTGAGTCATGTCTCTCTTATCTTAATCTCTTTCGTTATACTTATAAATGAGATTATATACATTCTCTGAACTAAGACATCTTTTATTTACAACTTTTATCTGATTGTGGCCACCATTATACAATAAGTCCTCCTCTGTTGACACTGAAGTGTCCTCTGTGGTGAAAAACACCCTCTGTTGGCACGACGTGCCCTCTGTTGACACCTAAGTGTCCTCTATGGTGCAAAGCACCCTCTGTTGGCACAACATGCCCTCTATTGACACTAAAATGTCCTCTATGGTGCAACACACCCTCTATTGGCATAACATGCCCTCTGTGACACCCGCAGTGTCTGGCGCAATGCGCCCTCTGAATTGTCCTGGGACTCTC
Organism: Alisma plantago-aquatica; assembly: GCA_963693085.1. Taxonomy (NCBI): domain Eukaryota; kingdom Viridiplantae; phylum Streptophyta; class Magnoliopsida; order Alismatales; family Alismataceae; genus Alisma; species Alisma plantago-aquatica. The sequence goes on along the minus strand of OY856410.1, from coordinate 1,485,760,171 downwards.
TGGTGAGAACTTATTATATAATGTATTATGTGAAGGTTTTGAATTAATTATCTTAAATCTAATCTTACTAAACTCTGAATCTAAACTTATCTAAAACTGAGTACTAAACATGTACTGAATTCTAAATCTGAATCTCTACTCTTAAATTCTGAACTGAATCTATTACTGAATGTGAATATGTATCTCAATTACTACATAATTGAGGTTAGGTCTAAAACCCTCTCATGTATCTATATTCAATATCTGTCTACTCACACAATGAGTATCCTAAATTTGAATCTAAATATGATATTCCTATTAACCGGGTAAACTTTCTTCTGAAACTCTGATTCGATAGACTGACTACATTGATAAATATAAGACAACTGAGCCTAAAGGCTTATGAAAAGGGATCTGAACTGAATCTATAAATAGAAAGTATACAAAAGTGACTAAAGTAAAGTATGTCCGAGTAACTTAAGTATAAAATATCTAAAATGTGATTCCTGACAAGATAACTCAAACTCTTGAAAGTCTCATGAAATATTATCTTAACATGAATCTTAATGCATTCATGTGAGCTTAACCCTTAAATCTTAAAACATAAATCTTATAAAATCTTATCTTGCATACTTAATCATAACTTAATGCATTTTACTCTTATAATCTTATCATGTACTAAATTCTTAGATCTTAATCATTCTAAGAAATATAAATAACACTTAGTTCTCAGGTATTAATCTATATAAGAAGTCTTAATAGCGTATTTCTACTTGAAATCTTAATACACTCTTATCCCACATTATCATGCATGACTATCTTGGTTGCATATCTTATCTTGTAGTCTTACTCATTAATATGAATCATTACTAATGGTTCTTATAGAAACATGATACTTTAATTTTCTCATGAACCTGGTCCATGAGTCTCTACCATTCTTGTAAATCTAAATAACATATTTCTTCTCGAGATATTAGGCACATGTTATGGACGATTTTTTAGTATACGGAGATTCTTTTGACAACTGTCTGTTCAACCTAAGTAAATTCCTACAGAGATGTGAGGAAACAAACTTTATCCTAAACTGGGAAAAATGTCACTTTATGGTGACCGAAGGTGTTGTCCTCGAACATCGAGTAAGCGAAAGAGGAATCGAAGTAGACAAGGCAAAAATTGACGTCATCGCAAAGTTGTCACCGCCCAAAGACATAAGGGGAGTGTGAGCCTTCCTGGGTCATGTCGGGTTCAACCGAAGATTTATCAAAAACTTCTCGAAAATAGCAAAACCTATGACATACCTATTGACCAAGGATGTTGATTTCAACTTTGACCAGGAATGCCTACATAGCTTTACAACTTTGACGAATGCTCTAATCTCAGCACCCATTCTAAGAGCAACTGACTGGTCACAACCATTTGAAATAATGTGTAATGCTAGCGACTATGCCATAGTGGTTGTGTTGGGGCAGAGAATAGACAAAAAGCCATATGTAATATACTACACATCCAAGACGTTAGATGAGGTGCAAAAGAATTATACTACTACTGAAAAGGAATTCTTAGCCGTCATCTACGTTTTCAAAAAAAAAATTTCGTATTTAATTGGATCAAAGGTCGTAGTATATATAGAACACTCTGCCATCAAATATCTTATTCAGAAGCAGGACGCAAAACCCAGACTCATCCCTGGATATTAATGCTGCAAAAATTTGATCTTGAAATAAAAGACAAGAGTGGAGTGGAAAATCTCATCGCTGACCACCTAAGTCGCATCGAATATCAAGACAACGACAATGTACCTATCTGAGACTCCCTCCCTGTCGACCAGCTTATGAATATTACCACCGGATTCCCCTGGTATGCCGACATAGTGAACTATCTGGCTACAGGAATCATCCACCCCTCCACCTCTCACCACGATAAAAAGAAATTTCTCCATGATGTTAAACAATACTACTGGGACGAACCCTATCTTTTTTGTCTATGTGTAGACGGACTTTTCCGTCGCTGCATACCAGAACAAGAAATTACTCCTGTTGTAACATACCAAATCTTGGACCCTAGCTTAAAACTTTGACCTTTTGGGTTTGACCAAACAAGTTTGAGGTTAGAGTGATCCTAATAATCAAATGCATGAATAATGTAATCTAGTTTGTCATATAACTCATTTGGTGAAAATAAGATGATAAAGAACTTAATTGAAAGAGTAATATAGTTAATGGGCCTCTAATGGGCCATATGACATAACCTGTAACATCCCAAATTTCAAGTCTAATTTTAACCCTAGAATGTGGTTTTTCCTAAATAAAATAAGTTGAGGGCCTTAATGCAAAAAGGCCATAAAATAAAATTTCTTAAAGGATAATGAAAAGAAAATTAAAATAAGGCTCAAAATACAATTTCTCTTTCTTATGTGCATTATGTGTTTCCATTAATTCAAATCAATCGCCATTAATTTTTCCTTCCCTTTTTATCTCTCCTACTTTTGAAAATGGTTTAAAGGAAATATTGGAGAAAGATCAAAGGATCATATTTTGAAATTATAATTATGAATTAGATACCCTAGACAAGAAGTTACTTATTTCTTTTTCTTCATGGCTTTTAAAATAAGGGAAAGTATCATTTATTGACTCTTATTCTCTCTCCTCCAATATAGTTTCCTAAAAAGCATACAATATGGTTTGCACGGCCTTTGAATGGGAAGTAAGTGTTTATTAACGTTTTGGACTCAAGTAAATGGGTAAGGAAAGTATTTTTCCTTTTACCTCATCTTTTAATGGAAAATAATCAAGTTAATGACCACACATGGAAATTATGACTAAAAGGGAAATATAAGAGGATAGGAAGGATCTAGACTCCTTATTGGGCATGTGGTCCAAATTTGGTAGATTTTTGACCATGTTTGACCCCCCCCCCCCCCCCCCCCCCAAATGAATTTGGAAAGTAATGTGGACGTATTGTATGATGCAATTTTGTTAAGGATTTTTCTTATAAATGAAAGTATAGTAGAATGGTTCTTCAAAGTACATGAATATGTAATTGGACTTCCTATATGATACTCCGAATAAGTTTATTCGTGTGGAGGCTTGGGTATAGAATTATCTTTACTAGGCATAAGTTCACTTGTCGTATCTCGTGCGCTTACATGAACTACAATTTGAAATTTGAATTTAAAATACATTTATATGAAGAAAGATAATGTCGAACAGACAATTATGTCAACATAACGAAATGCATTTGATTTGTTACGACACTTACGGAAACCAGGATTCATGTATCATTCTTAATTAAGCATATATTAAACCTAACGCACAGTTAGACTCTTCCTCCTTTATGCCTCTACAGTCTACGCACATGTTGTTGGCTATATATTTAGAATAAAATATAATTAGACGAGGGCCGGCGGCGGGGCACATGAAAAAGGGCACGATGAGCGGCATCCCTACGCAAGACGATTCATCTCCACCCAAAGATGGGACACTTGATTAGATCTTATAAAGGAAAAGTTGAATCATAGGTTCTTCATCATCACAACATCGTAAGAGGAAGTCATCTCGTTCCGACCTTTTTCCTACAGGCCTACCACTAGAGATCAGAGTTGGAATAGAGTCTTACAAGATGCATTGGAGGAGGAGTGTATTTCGATCCCTGGGTGATGATGAGGATGAAATCACGTCTAGTACTTACTCCCATCATGATCTCTAATCCTCCATGGCCGCTAAATAGTTTGCAACCACTCATGGGATTAGGCTAAGTGACTGAAATCCCATCTGTGTCACCACCCTACGGAATCATACAGAGGCAGAACAACCTGGAAGAAGAGTCACAACTGTGAACTACACGTGCTGCCTTTTTGAAGTATGAAGTCATGACGAGGAGCATGGACTCTGCTCACTAGAGACGGATGGAACATCACACTTCTCATCGATAGAGTAATCTAACTGGCAGTGGTTTTAGAGATGGATCTAATTTTCTTGTGGATGGTTTATTTTGATGCGTTACCGGATGTTGATGGGGAAGATGACGCCTGGTGTGGTAGTTGGATGATGACAGCCTCCATGCACGGAACACGTATGGAAAGATGTACATGGCATACTAGTGAAAAGGGGATGCATGTGGTCCATTCTCTTTCTTCGTTTAACACAAGGAAATCATATATCAACAACGTTGAAACAATTCGAATTAGCAACGATAGTGGTGGCTAGGACTTTGATCATCACCGACTATTTTTTTGGAGTTTCTTCATTTCACGTAAGTGGCATGCCCATGAGTATTTATATTTATCAAACTCATCATATTTTTATAATCCATGCTTTATGTGATCTAGTGTTCTAATTTTAAGAAAGAAAGACTTTTTTTAGACATTCATTGTTATGTCTTCTCCATAATTGTTTCAGTTAGTCCCGCGAAGATAGCAGTCATGCACCTTTGGAAGGTTGCGGGTGCATTGCATAGCCCGAAGGGCATCCTCCTGAAGGCATATGTTCCAAAAGGACAAGTAAATGCCATTTTTTCTTGGTCTTCGAGGTGAATTGAGATTTGGTAAAACCCAGAGTATCCGTCGAGGTAACAGAAATTTTTTGGTGGGCTAGCCGCTCAAGGACTTCGTCAATGAAGGGTAAGGGAAAATGGTCTTTCCTTGTTGATTTGTTCAGTTTTCTATAATATATGCACATTCTCTAACCAGTAATGATCCTTGTAGGTACTAGTTCATTATTATCATTTAAGACAATAGTGGTCCCCCCTTTTTAGGGACCACTTGGACATGACTAACCCACTAAGAGTCAGAAATTGGATAGATAATACCCTCTTTCAAGAGTTTAAGAACTTTGAGGAGAACCACCTCTTTCAGATTTGGGTTCAGTTTTCTCTGGTGCTCCCTCGAGGGTTTGAACTCTTCTATCATAGGTAATTTATGCATGCACAGAGATGGGTTAATGCATGTTAGGTCGGTCATCTTGTACCCAATTGCTTTCTTGTGCTTCCTTAATTTAGTGAGAAGCCTCTCTTCCTGATCGTCATTCAAAGAGGAGCTAATGATAACTGGACATAATTTTACTTCATCTAGGAAGACATGTTTGAGCCCAGTTGGTAGAGTTTTCATTTCCAGGCCTTTGGGTACTTCTGTTGTCTCTAATATGGAGAACGATTTCAGTTCTTCAAAAGTGGCTTCTGGGGCTTTTTCAGCCTGCTCCAAGTATTGCAGGCATTGCTGAACTAACTCGTTGGTCTAAAATTTAGCTTCCAAATTTATTAGAGCGTCCTCTAGGGCATCTGCTGGTTCTGGATTTGCTTGCTTGAGTTGAGACATTTTATCAATAGCTTCAAGCAAAAAAACCTCTCGTGGATACTAGGGCTCTTCAGGCTGTTGAAAACCCAGAAATGAACATTTTCTTTACCCAACCTCAATGTAATTGTTCCAGCCTCGACATCAATTAATGCTCTAGCTGTGGCGGGGAAAGGTATACTGAAAATTATTGGGTACCTTAGGTCTTCTTTTATATCCATAATGATGAAATCACAAGGGACAGAAGAGTCCCTCCCCACTCTTACTAGAATATCTTCAATGATTCCCAGGGGTGCAGTAATGGTGGAATTGGAAAGCTGGATGGTCATTGCTGTAGGCAATAAGTCTGTAAACCCCAATGTTTTGCACATGGAAAATGGCATAATTGATATGCTGGCTCCCAAGTCGGCCAATCCCTTTTTACAAGAAGTATTCCCAATAGAGCATTGTATGCCAAAGGAGCCAGGGTCCTTCTGTTTTTTCGACATTTTATTCAGAATGATTTCAGAAGTGGTTCAGGCTAGCTTGACAGTTTCATGCTCCTCTATCATATAATTCTTTGACAGCAAGGTCTTCAGATATTTGGACCAGGCTGGGATTTCAAATAAGGCATCGAGAAAAGGAATACCAACATAAAGTTTCTTCATTGCCTCTTTGAATTTCTAGAATCTGGAGTCTAGTCTGGTTTCCTTTATTATGCTAAGATAGGGTATCCTTGGCTTATATTTTGGAACCTCTGGTTCTTTGGGACCTTATTCCTTTTCTTTCCTCTCTTCAGCATCTTGACCTGATTCTTTTGTTGGGATGATTTCAGTTACATCCCCGTCTTGTTGATTAACCGAGATGGCTTCAATGAGAGCCTAACCAGACCTTGTTGTAACATCATTTAATTGTTCTAGTCTATGTTGGTCGTGTCTTGGATTTGCTTCTGGTTGGCCAACGAAAGTGCCTACTGGAGGTTTTATCTGAGTTGCTATCTGTGATAACTGAGTTTCCATAGCTTTTTGCTGGGCCTGCTGGTTAGCTAGCATGGTTTGCTGTGATTACAACATTTGCCTTATCAAGGACAGTTCATCAGTATGCTGTGGTGGGGCATTCTTCTGTTGAAATTGAGTGAGTTGCTGCTGCCCTTGAAGTGGTTGTTGTTGAGGTGCCGACAACTGAGGTTGCTGCAGCTGTTGCAGCTGAGCTTGTTGTAATTGCGGGTGCAGAGGAGGGTGAGTATACTGGTAGTATGCAGAGGGATTTCTTGGGTAGTTGGATCTTTAGAACTTGTTTCTAAGATTCCCTTGATTTTGGTTGTAGTTGCTTTGAAATCCAAGTGGTAGTTTGTTGGAGGATCCACCTTGTGTTTGATGTTGCGGGTTAGCAGTTCCTGCAGGATTTCCATATTGAAAACCAGGATGATTTCTCAGTTGATTTGGATTGTAGTAAGTTTGTCCTGGTATGGAATGAATGGAATTTACTTGTTCTGGCATTTGATCCTTAGGGTGTTCAATGATCGGCTCATACTGTGGTTGTGGTGGTTGCAAATCCATCATTACATTATACAGAAGACCACATGATAATGTGGGATGGTCTTATGCATGACATGCCTCACAAGTTCCTATGGCTGCTTTAGCTTGTTGGGGGTTCTTCTTTCTATCATACTCCCCAAATTATGCTTTGAGGGCTTGTTGTTTGTTGGCTATGGTTTTCAAAGCTTCGGCTATGGCTTTCATTTCTGTAGATTCTTCAGCTTTACAAAACTTTAGAACTCCTCCTGTGGTCACCCTCCCCCAATTGGATTGATTTTCTGCTCCAAGAGTGACGATTCTCCAGACGTCTTCGTAGTTTTGTCTCATAAAGTTTCCTCCAGATGAGGAATCTAAGAACTTTTTAATTTCATCACTTACTCCCCTGTAAAAAGTTTCTATGAGTTGATTTTGCAAGATTCCATGGTGAGGGAATTTCCTCAGGAGTTCTTTGAACCTTTCCCATGAGTCAGCCAGTGACTCTCCCGGTAGTTGAAGGAATTGGTTGAATTTCCTTCTGATTTGGTAGGTTAGTGAAGGTGGGAAGAACTTCTCCAATAACTTCTCTTCTAAGGGAGCCCAGGTGGTGATTGGCTCCCTGTCCAAAGAATTGTACCAGCTTAGTGCTCTTCTAGACAAGGTGAAATTGAAGAGTCTAAGCATGATTGCATCCATGGTTGTTCCAGCTTGTGGTACCAGCCTGAAAAGAGCCTTGAACCTCTTCAAATGGTCCATGCAGTCATCTCCGACACTTACAGAGAATGAGATGCCCTGCATTATTTGGATACATTGTGTCCTAATCTCAAAATTAGGTGTGTCGATGAGTGGTGGTTGGACTAGATGGTTGTCTTCATAGTTCTTGGGAATAGCATAGTCCCTTAATTGCTTGCTCCTTATCAACAGTTGCGCAATAGCCTTGGCTGCTTCATTCTCAGCACAGATGTGGGCTTGCTCTTCAGCCCGTACTTCAGCCTGAACTTGGGCGCGTGTGTCGGCGATGAGTTGCACTCGCTGGGCTGCTAGGGCAGCATTGACCCTTTCCATCACTAGTGCAACTTGGCATTGATCTTCGGCCATTTGTTTGGCTCTTTGACGATTAAGTCTAATGCGGTGGTGGAAACTTCTCTCTACCTCGGAGTCATACTCTAGATGTGGGGAGAATCTAAGATTATGCGTTGGTTGCATATACGTCTTCTACCTGAGTAGAGGAAGAAACACACTTTTCAGATGATGCGTGAGATATGATGAAATCAAGAGAATATGGAGTAATATTAAAGAAAAAGTGTAAAACCCTAACCAACTAGCAAGATGATAAATGAAATTAAAACGTTCTGTTGTCCCCAGAAATGACACCAATTTTTGATGGAGCTTCCACTTGTGTGGAATTGCGTGCACCACTAAAAATCCTAAAGATGGTAAGTCTTCAGGTTTAGCCGTGCTTATACTAGATTAAAAACTCCACCCACATATGCTAGGATACTTGGAAGTCTTATCGTAGTATAGTTAAGGGTCGAATCCACAGGACAACAGTCTTGTCAAGATCAACAAGATTGAAAACGTTAGAATTTCATTTAACTCCTTAACAATTGGTATTTAGATCAAAGAGTTGGTTTGGTTGTTTAAACTAAGTGCAAGTAAAGTAAAAGCAAGAAAGTAAATTTAGGGTTGTAAACAATGTTTAGAAACCACTAGGATGTGATCGGCTTTCACCACCACTACACATGGATCAAAACATGCAACATAGTAACATAACCTGCAATAAGAGTCTAAACAGTTAGTATCTTTGTAGATTTATTTTCCTTTCGGAGAACTAACTATGAGAAGTGTGGGAATGTTGCAATGCCAGCCATCCCCAAACAAATGGTCACTTACTTTGCATCATTCCCTTCACAAAGTGTGTTCCTCGACTTATCAAGGTTGTACTTTCATACGTCAACTGATTCCATTTCATAGTATAAAAGTATAACGATGGAAGTGAGTTTACTCCACTTCTTGAAAAACACTCCTAGATACCGAAATAGATGCATGGTGGCTACATGCATCAAAAACCAACATTCAATCGAGATTCGAATCTAATAGTACAAACGTAGACAATTCATACTAAAAGATAATAGGTAACACAAGTTGGTGATCAAGAAACAAGCATTCATTAAACGATTGATGTTGAACTAAAAAGAAAGTACATCTCTATTGCAACTTATGAATTACATTGCATGGAATGAAAACATGGGTAGCGGGGCTACTGCCCGCACCCTAGTGTATAAGACTACTCGTTCATGGCAAGAACAACGAAGGGGGCAAGAAGAGAGAGAGATACCATCATCTCCATGAAGGAGGGAGGAAGGTCGACCCCTTGGAGAGAGAGAGCAACGATCTTCACACTTCGTAGCTTGCTTGATGATGAATCCTCCTCTTCCCACCTTATTTATCGATGAGAGAGAAAGTAGCTTGGAGATGGAGTATGGATCTCAGACCGGCAACCTCAGGGCAGTGGGTGAAGGATGGAATGGCTCTGGAATAACATAGGCAACCTTTGGACGTCTGAAAACTTGATGCTTTGTGAGGACCCCTCTGGTTTTATTTATAGGCTTTGAGTGAGGCTCAAACGGTTTGGGAGGTTTGGGCCCAAACGGCCGTGAAGACCGTTTGGACTCTCTCTCAGTTTGGAGACCGTTTGGACTCTCTCAGTTTGGATACTGTTTGGACTCTCGTGGTTTGGAAACCGTTTGAGTCCTCATGGTTTGGAAACTGTTTGCCATTATTCAGTTTTGGGACCGTGTAGCTTCATATGGTCTCAGGACCGTTTGACTTTATACGGTCTCGGGACCATTTGGCTTCATTCATTCTTGGGACCGTTTGGTGTCCATTCGGTCTTGGGACCGTTTGGTATCCATTCGGTCATGGGACCATTTGGTATCCATTCAGTCTTGGTACCGTTTGGCATCCATTCGGTCTTGGGACCGTGTAGCTTCATATGGTTTCAATACCATTTGACTTTATATGGTCTCAGGACCGTTTGGCTTCATTCGGTCTTGGGACTGTTTGGCGTCCATTCGGTCTTGGGATCGTTTGGTGTCCATTCGGTCTTGGGACCGTTTGGTGTCCATTCGTTCTTGGGACCGTTTGGTGCTTTTGTAATTTTTTTGTGCTTTTCTGTAAGAAATAAAAGGGGAAAAGTTCGTCTGATGATATATTTATAATAAAGTGGAAAATTAAAGATTGTGTCTAATTTATTTAAGAAAGAGTATGGAAAACTGAGGAAAATTAGTAAGATAACATCGCAAAATGGGAGGTTATCAATAACCCCAGCAGCAAGACAGTTCACATAGTCTAAGTACCATGGTGTAGCTTCAGAGACCTTCATTAGATGATCATCTGGAAGGGAATCATTGATCAGAATCTTCTCAGTATCCAGAGTGTGGATGCGACTGAGGTGGTCTTCTACAACATTCTCTGTACCATTTTTATCTCTGATTTCTAGATAAAATTCTTGCAATAGGAGAATCCATCTGATTAACCTAGGTTTTGCATATTTCTTTGCCAGAAGGTAATGAATGGAAGCGTGATTTGTATAGAAATGACCTTTGAATCAATTAGGTAGGATCTGAACTTATCAAAGGCATACACAACTGCTAAAAGTTTTTTCTCAGTAGTAGCATAATTCCTCTGAGCTTCATCGAGGGTCTTCAATGCATAATAGACCACATAATGTTTCTTTTCTATACATTGGCCCAAGACAACACCTACAACATAATCGCTTGCATCACTCATGATTTTAAAAGGGTGGTCCCAATTGGGAGATCTAATGATGGGTGTGGTTGTAAGGACATGCTTCAGTGTGTTGAAGATTTTAACACATTCTTCGTCAAAATTGAATTTAGCATCTTTTAGTAACAAATGTGTCATTGGCTTGGTTATCTTTGAGAAGTCCTTTATAAACCGTCTATAGAAGCCTACATGACCAAGGAATGCTCTAACGCCCTTTACATTAATAGGGATAGAGAGCTTGGAAATCACATCAATCTTTGCTTTATCTACTTCAATTCCTCCATTGCTAACCCTATGGCCGAGGACAATTCCTTCCTTTACCATAAAATGACACTTCTCTCAGTTGAGCACAAGATGAGCTTCTTCACATCATTTGAGGACCAGGGAGAAGTGTTTTAGACATGAATCGAATGAATCTCCGTATACAAAAAAATCATCCATGAAAACTTCCATAATGGTTTCAGTGAGACCGAAAAATATAGTAGCCATGCAACGCTGGAAAGTTGCAGGTGCATTGCAGAGTCCGAATGGCATTCTTCAAAATGCGTATGTTCTGAATGGGCAGGTGAAGGTGGTTTTCTCCTGGTCATCTGGGTGTATAGGTATTTGGTAGAATCCAGAGTAACCATCGAGATAAAAGAAGTATTCTTGATGGGCTAGCCGCTCTAATATTTAATCAAGAAAAGGCATTGGAAAATGATCTTTTCGTGTTGCCTTGTTCAACTTTCTATAATCAATGCACATCCTCCACCCTATGAATGTTCTGGTGGGGATGAGTTCATTGTTTTCATTTTGTATTACAGTTGTCCCGCCTTTCTTCGGGACTACATGCACTGGGCTCACCCACGGTGAGTCTGATATTGGACAGATAATTCTAGCGGTGAGCAGTTTAATGACCTCTTTACAGACTACCTCCTTCATATTTGGATTCAGTTTCCGTTGATGTTCAATGGTTGGCTTGTGATCTTCCATCATAGGGATCTTGTGCACACACAATGCTTGACTAACCCCAGTGAGTTCATTCATTTTGTAGCCAATCACTTTCTTCATGTCCTTCAATTCTTTCAGGAGTTTATCTTCTTGTTCGGTCGTAAGATCGGAATTTATTATTACTGGACAAACCTTGAGGTCATCCAAAAACACATACTTCAGTCCCTCGGGTAGGGGCTTCATCTATGGAGTTTTTGGGTTTTCGCATGTTTCTCAGCTTCCACATCTTTGAGTCCTTCACACGCAACTTCAACATCTTCTTTTGCAGAGTCGAGGGATTCGATGCAAATAGGTTCATCAACTGATGGATCCGTTAGAGGGACTTCTAATGGATCGTATGAATCATGATTCTCTTGAGTCAGAAGTGGCATCTTCTCTATGCAATCAATCATATAGACTTCTTCTTGCATACTTGATCTTCTCATGCTTTCAAAAACTTTAAATTTAAGCGTTTCCTTGCCTAATCTAAGCAGCAAGGTCCCTACTTCAATGTCAATTATAACTCTTGCGGTGGTGAGGAACGGACATCCAAAGATGAGAGGATATATGGAATCCTCTTTTATGTCCATGATGACAAAGTCACACAGAACATATGAATCTTTTCCTACCTTGACATGTACATCCTCAATAATTCCTAATGGGCATTTTATCGAATTGTCTGCGAGTTGTATGGTCATGCTAGTTGGAAGAAGTTCAGCACACCCTAGCCTTTTGCAAAGGCTGAGTGGCATGATGGAGATGCTAGCACCAAGATCCTCCAGTCCTTTCTTGCATGAAGAATCACCAATATGGAAGGAAATCCCAAAAGATCCTGGATCTTTCTGCTTCTTTGACACCTTATTCTGAATGATATCTGAAGTGGTTTTAGCTAACTTGACTGTCTCATATTCTTCAGTTATATATTTCCTGGTCAGGAGTGACTTTAAGTACTTTGTCCAAGCTGGTATCTCAGCTAGCGCATCCCAAAAGGGTATTTCAACATGAAGTTTCTTCATAGCTTCTTCAAACTTGGTAAACTGAGTATCAAGCTTGGTTTGCCTTGAACGAGTAGGGAAAGGAATATGAGGCTTGTATACAGGGATATCAGGTTCTGGTGTTTCAGTTTCTTCCTCAATTGGTTTCTCAGGACTTTCCTTATCTGTCTTATCAACTTGTTCTTTCTATTGAGATTCTGGTGTTGTGGACTCTTGAATGATCACAGGCTCATCCTCATTTGTAATAACCAGAGGTGGCTTGACAGGAGGATCAGAATAATCCTTGCCTGACCTGGTTGTGACAACCTTCAATTTTTGTGGGTGCTTAGGATTATTCTCGGGCTGGCCCGCAAATGCTCCAACAGGTGGCTTTATGCTAGTGGCAAGTTGATCCAGTTGAGATTCAATAGCTTAATGATGTGCTTGTTGGTTAGCTATCAAGGTTTGTTGGTTATCTATCATATTCTGCTGTGACTGTAACATCTTCTCAATGGTTGTCAATTTTTCATTGGGTGAGAAGGGATCAACTTGTTGTCCTTGAGGCTGATTAAGATTCTGGTACTGAGAACTATTTTGATAGTTATTGAAGTTCCTATTTTGAAAGTTTCCCTTGAAATTTCCCTGATTTCCAAAATTATGTTGTTGATTATGCTAGAATCTTGGTGGGCCTCGTGGTTGATTGTTCGAACTAAATTGATGGGAGTTTACTGCTCCAGCGGGATTTCCATACTGAAATCCCAGATGGTTCCTATTCTGATTCGGACTGTAGTAACTTTGACTAGGGATGGTATTAATAGCGTTAAGATTTTCCATTTTACCATTCTCTCCTTGTACACATGTGTTGCTTCAAACAACATCGTAAAGAACATTACATGCTAATGTGGAATGATCAGTACTTTTACATGCTTCACAGAACAATGAAGCCGACTTGATCTGTTCTTGTTGTCGAGTGGGCAAACATCCTCTTCCAATAGTAGCAAGAGATGATTCAATATGTTTTTTCTTGGCAACTAAGAGTTTCAAGGTTTCAGCGCTAGACTTGTACTTGGTTAGTAGCTTCAGCCATAGCTACTTTCAAAACTCCTATACCTACAGATCTACCCCAATTAGATTGATTTTCATCTCCAAGGGTTACAACCCTCCATGCGCAGGCATAACTTTGACGCATGAAGTTTCCTCCAGATGTGGAGTCTAAGAATCTCTTGATATCGTCATCCACACCCCTATAGAAAATTTCGATGAGTTGATTCTTAGGAATTCCATGGTGTGGACACTTGCGTAGAAGCTCTTTGTATTTATCCCATGATTCAGCAAGGGTTTATCCAGGGACATGAGTGAAATTTGTTATTCGGCCACTAATTTCATATGTGAGAGATGGATGGTAGAACTTTTCCAGAAATTGATTTTGGAGTTGTTCCCAAGTGGTGATGGGAATTTCACTTTGCAACGAATTGTACCAACTTATAGCTCTATCAAAAAGGGAATACTTAAAGAGGTGGAGTCGAATGGCGTCATCGGATACTCCATTTTTCTTTGTCATGGCACATAGATCAATAAACCTCAAGAGGTATTCTTGACTATCCTCTCCCTATTTACCATAGAATGGGCTATTTTGAAGCAATGTGATCCAATGCGCTCTTATCTCGAAATTAGGAGCGTTGATGGGAGGAGGTTGTACTGTATGATGAACATTCACAACTTTTGGGATTGAGAACTCTCTAAGATCCTTTTTTAGTTCAACTGCTAGAGCTGCTGCTTGCGCTGCTAGGATTTCTTCTTGAACTGTGGCTCTGGCTTCTTGCATGAGCCTCTCTCTCTGTGCATTGATGGCTTGAGCCACCCTTCGGGCTACTTCTTCTTCTTGAGCCATCCTTGCTTGATTTTCTATGATCTGACGATGAAAAGTTCTATCTATCTTGGGATCAAAGCTCGTTGTTAGTCCAGGGCTGTCCGAACGATGCATGCACTATGCTTTGGGTTGTACCTATAATAGGAAGATTTCAACAGTGAGAACCACAAAGTAGATTCAAATTCAAGTAGATGGTCGATTGTTTAAAAAAGAAAAAGCAAATCCTAGATTATCCTTAAAAGAACTAGATTTAACTAACTGATTCCGTTGTCCCCGACAACGGCGCCAGAATTTGACGTGGCATTTTATCGCACTAACAAACTCACTCGGGGTTGAAATCCTCGAGCTTTTACCAAAACCAATGTGCAATAATACCACTCGCAAGCGGATGAGTCTTATCGCAGTATAGTTAAGGATCAAACCCAAAGGACAATGTTTTTAAGAATCTTGTTAATCGAATCTAGCTCTTAGTAAGACTAACATTTAAAATGATTGATTTGGTTGAGGTTAATTAAACTAAATGCAAGAAAGTAAAAGAGTAGAATTAAAGTAGGATTTAGATCAATGATATGGAATCACTGGGATGGTATCAAGTTTCACCACCGTTACACGTGCAAATACATTCAATCGCAAACAATCTAGGCAAGATATAACAATCCAAATAGAGCTGCTGCAAAACCCCCATATGGGTGTTTGGTTCGCGTAAGCATCACCTTAGCCATCAGATATCTCATCACCATCCGGGTCACTTACTTACGACTCCGAAGATACAAAAATCCAACGAAGGTTGTTGCCCCCCTATACAACCGTTAGGCACAAAGAAGCATCGCTGAAGGCTAGATGGCTCGTCCCCTCACGGATCATACACTTATGACCTCAAAGAAATCCCATTCTATTTCTAGTTTGGGAGTCAACCGCATTAATCGATAGGTAAGCAGGCAATTAATATACGAGCAAACATCGACGATTAACAAGAATATACAAAATCCAACTAAGGTTGTGACCCCCCTACACAGGCGTTAGGTGCACAGAAGCGTCACCGAAGGCTAGATGGCTCATTCCCTCGCGAATCATACACTTACGACCTCAAGGAATCCCATTCTATTTCTAGTTTGGGAGTCAACTCATTAATCGATGTTTAGTCCTACATATAGAAGTTCTCACAACATAGGAAGAACAAAGATGTAAGCAAGCAATTAATCAACCTACGAACATAACGAATAACAACGAAATGAAAAGTTATATACATTGCCAAGGACAGTTTAACAAAAGAACATGATTGCATGGGTAGCGGGGCTAGTCCCCGCACCCCAGCGAAAGTGGACTACTCACTCATGATGCGAGAGACAAGAAGAATAAGAGAAAGGGAAGGTTTGTCCATGAGCATGATGAAGAAGATGGTCGCATATCGGTGAAGATGATGCGGTCTCCTATGTCGTGTCGGGGAAGATCTGAAGGAGGAGGAAGAACCACCAAGGTAGGCTGGGCAATCCTTCTTCTTCACCTTCTCTCTCTCCTTCTCTCCTTGCTCGGCGCCAAGAGGAGCAGGTGGGCATGTGGAAGTTGAGGCTGGATCGGACCTTTGGCAGCCTGTCGGCGTGCTGCCCCTCCCCCCAAATGAGGACCCTTGTGGTCCTATTTATAGGGTCGGGATTGGCCCTCATGCTTTTGGTGTGAGTTAGGCCCCAAATGTTTTGGAGACCATTTGACGTCCAAATGGTTTTAAAGACCATTTGGTGTTCAAATGGTCTTGGAGATATTTTGCTTCAAACGGTTTAGTCAAATGGTCTGGGGACCGTTTGGATGGCTAAACAATTTTGGAAACCGAATGGCATCAAACAGTCTTGACTTTAACAATCTTCCTTTGACCAGTCTTGTGTCTTTTGCAAACTGAATGGATCCAAACAATCTTGAAACCATTATGATCCAATCAGTCTTGGGTTCTATCTCCATTCAGTTTTGGCTACACAAACGATCTTGGGACCGAATGGCTCCAAACGGTCTTGGGACCGAATGGCTCCAAATGGTCTTGGGACCGAATGGCTCCAAAAGGTCTTGGTCAAAGTGGTCTTGAATGATCAAATAGTTTCAATTGTTCAAACGGTCTTCATCCCAAACGGTTTAGAGTATCCAATCAGTCCTAGGTCCAAACGGTCTTAAAATCGTTAGATGACATCCGGTCTTGAGACCGTTTGGGTTCATTTGGTCTTGAAACCATATGGACTCAAATGGTCTTGGGATCGTTTAGGCTCATGCAGTCTTGAAACCGAATGGGCTTAAGTGGTCTTGAGACTGTGTGGGTGAATATCTGAAACTGAAAGGTCAGAACCGTTAGAGCAGACCATTTGGTCAAGATCAAAAGTGGGAGGTTCTTCGGTGAATTCCATGTGATGATAGAACTTGATTTACACCTACATCAAATCAATATAATTTTGATAAAAAATCATAATAATTAGATTTATTTAGATAACTTGCAATATGTAAGATTTAAGAGATAAATTGAAAGTATTGAATCAAATTGGTTATAAAAAGGATGACTGAAAATTAGGATGAATATGCATTCATCAGAGGTAACCGGTATGGGGCCTAACTGAGGTAGGTAGGTCGCCATGATCCCTATGAGAGGATGTAAGTCTAACCAAGAATGCTAAGAGAGATGATGGAGACTTGGGTAAGGTTTCAATTTGGATATGTACTATGTTAGAATCCTAAGTCTAACCTAGGGTCAGGTAGGGATAAGACCGATGGGAGTAGGAGTTGCCTAATTCCCTAGTTGCACATGACCATAGGGTTGGGAGGTAACAACTATCATTGTCGGAGGGACATGGGTTAGGAGATTGATCACCTTCATGAACTCATGGGACCCAAAGGGCAAATGAAGAGGGCACTCTCTGATGCATAAGGGAAGAGGGATGACCCCAAAAGTGCCAGCACCCTACAGACCAAGAGGAGATGACTAAGGATCATATGATGACCCAAGTGGGTTCGAGACCAGTTTTTCATGGAAGTAACTTGGATATTGAGATGTTCATGATGTAGAGGCATGTGATGCACGTTTTAGTTTAGATTAGTAGGTGTACTGGAAATGTGGGATGTACCATCTCTACTCTTGGAACGGGAAGAACTCTATATTTGGACTACAACCAAATGTTTATTTCCTCTTGTTATGGGAGTGAGAGATAGGACAATACACATGCCATACAACAAGAATAAAGATGATGTGAGTGGAAATGTTGCTATGATGCACGAGAATAGAGATAATAACGTACCCTTGTGGAGTGTACAATGTGTGGATGTTGTACAATCACCAAGAGAACTAAGGTAGTAATCTTATGAGGATGTTTTTATCATGAGCTATTTGAAATATATGAGTTATACAGGGTTGAGTTCGATAACCAAGAGGATGAAATAAGAGTTTTCTTGATGAATATAGGCTTATAGTCCTAGATGAGTTAATAAGTGGAATACATGGAGGTGTATGTCTTCAACATTACCTAACACATAAAGATGAAAGGTGGTAATGGATGCTCTTGTTGAGATGCAGCTGCCTAGTCTAGGTAGTTAGGTGAAACCTAAGTGGTGAGATATGTTTGGCTAACACTCAGATATAATGAGATCTGTTAATCAAGTTAGTGGTTTCTTGGTTAGCCAGCCTAGGCCTTGATGCGATAAAAGGATGGTTGTAGAACCTCAGATGCACTTCTCTGGAAAAGAAGGTGATGAAACCCTGACTAGAGTAGTTTAGGGTTTATGAGGAATCAACCTTGAGGAATCATGACATACAGGAGATCATGATTCTAAGTTCACCATACACCGTGTTAATACTAAGATAATAAGTGGTAGTAGTACTTTGGATGCCTAAGAGGTGTACAGAGTTGCATGTGGCTTGTCACCATGCATGGTAGGAGGTGAAGGATGAACACTAGTAACCCAGTGAGTTGATATAGAGGATAAAGAGTCCCTGAGAAGGAATGGGAGTTCATCGCAGAGGATGTTGTGGTAAGTCTCCCATGGACCGAGGACGGTCAAGATGCAATATGGGTTATGGTAGATCACCTTACCTAGAGGACATGATCTAAGAGAAAGAGAGAGTACTGTTAAGGGACATATCTGGTTGAACTACATGTAAGAGAGATGGTTCAACGACACTATGATGCGAGTTCAAAGGTTCATGAGTTTGACCTAAAGATTCACTTCCAGTCGTGAGATGATGCAAAGAAGACTAACATGCAGTTCACTGTGGGAGAATATGTGATATGAAAATTCGACCCCTCTGAGCTATAGCTGAGAAAGCTGAGTCCCCGATACATGGGTCTATTTGAGATGGATCGGTGGAGATGCTTGTGTATAGCCTTACCCCTCAGGATAACGTGATGTATGATGTGTTCCACGAGTCTGATCTAGAGCACTATGTGAGGTACCCAAGCCACATGCTGAGCCATGAACCTATTTAGCTTTGAGAGAATCTAAAATGTCCCGAGTCACCTATGAGGGTATGAGATACCAAGGTGAGAGAGAGCTCAGATGTAAGAGTATGAGATGATGAAGGTTCTTGGGAAGTACCATGAAGAGGGTAAAGCCACATGGGAGCCATGATGGACATGAGGAAGTCTTATCCTGCTTGGTTGTATGTTTGATGGAATTTTGAGTGCAAAATTTCTATAAGAGGGGAAGGATGTTACAACCTTGATTTTGCATGTATTTTCATAATTGAAATGTAATGATTTTATGAATTTGGACTGAATTGAAAAGGTTGTATGCTTTTCTTCAAGGAAGGGACTTCTTTGCGAATCTCCCTTTTGATAGGAATTTTGTGGTTCCTATTATTATATTAATCCAATAATGGATATAAAAGAGAAGAAACGAAGACAAGTCCAAATAATAGAAAAAGATAAAAGATAATGGATATTAAGCAACATATTTATGAGAAATACATAGAAATATCTAGAAACTAGCATTTATGTCCACAATTGAATGAATTTCGTTTGCAATAGCCTTATTGGTTGTTTAGTGGGATTTATTGGCTATTGAGCCCCATTACAAGAAAAAGACATATAAAAGAAAAAAGAATCTATTTAATAAAAGGAATAAGTAAGGAAGAGAGAAAAGAATAAGGGGAAAGGCAAAGAAATATTTCCTAAGGTGGGATTTCGTGCCTTTAGGGTTTCTTGAGTCCAAGGAATCCAATATGATAATTTAATGGCAAAGGAAAGAGAAAATAGGTGAGAAATATATATATTTAAGTGATAACTTACAACTAAATAAAGGGGCCTAATTTCTTTAGATATTAATCCCAAATTTGGCATGATTGAAGATTAAGTAATTAATAAGATTCCCTCAAAATTTGGGATAAAATGGAGCTATGGATTAGGAGTTGTGATTTTTCCAATTTATCCAAAATAATAAGGAATTATCTTAAAAATAGGAAATTCATTTTCCTTTGTGGTTGAACGTGAGGGATGAGGGCCGTTGGATCTTAATCCAACGAGCACCTCTCATCGTCTAGTTCCAAAGGAACTGGGATACAGGACGTGAACTGAGGGATTTTTCCCTTCGGATTTCTCATAATCCAACACATGTGCAAGCTTGGAAATTGTTTAGTTGAGTTCGGGAGGGAACCCCGAACCTTCTCGACCCTAATTTGTCGAGCCCTCAAAGCGTCTAGGAGAGATTCCCAAATCACCCGAAGGTGAGGGCAACGATCGGTTAAGAAACCCTAAGAGGACCCCTCCTAACCCTATAAAAGGACCCCCTCTCGACTCTACACCTCACACCGATCTCGAACGGCTGCCTCACGAGCCCCAATCTCCTCCCTATCCTTAAATTTCCCTTGCTCTGATGAGAGCTCCGCCGCATCGCCGCCGCAGGCTCGCGTGAAGAAGAGAAGGAGGAAGAGGAGCAACAACCGTTGGATAACGATCCACCTTGATCCCATGAAGAAATCCAATGATCTGAGGAGCGGCCGACTAAGTTAGATCACTCGCGATGCAGAGCATCAGATCCAAACGGAGGACCAACGGACTACTGATCATTATGACCGGAAATTTTTGGTAAATCCTCCTCTCTACTCGAATATTCGAGAAAAATGCTTTTCCTTGTAAAAACATAAAAATTCGTAGAAAACTCTGATGATGAAAAGTTATATATGAAAGTTGATCAGAAAAATGCGAGGAATAAGATAAAAATAGTTAGAAGGCCCAAATATATATCTTATTGAAAAAGTGTATTATTTTGATGAAAAAGGTAATAAAATTCTGTTAGAAACCCTAAGTGACTATTTAAGAAGTAGTAATAGGTTAATTCGAGTATTATTAACCTGTTATATGATAATGTTGCACCTTAATAGGTTGGAAGATGAAATTTGGAAGATTTAGGGTTTTAAACCTAATATGATGGGTAATGCACTTAGAAACCCTCAATAGGGGAAAAAGGAAAGAAAAGAGTATTTAATCTGAAATTAGGGTTATATGTTGTCAAAAGGTAACCTTAATATCTTTCATGAGGAGTAGATGAGATAATTAGGGTTGTGAGTAATTTTATAAAATTAGGGTTTAAAATAGTAAAAGTGAAGTGAAACCCTAATTGTAATCGAAACCCTAAAAAGGTCTAGTAACCCTAGGAAGCAACTAGGTTTAATAGACCTTGATGGTATGATCAATGATAGGAAAATTAGATGTATATTTCAGGATCATCTTGTGTGCTTGCTTGTTTACTGGATTTCTTGCTTAGTTGGATTATTTTTGCACTCAAGTCAGCCTGACAGGTATGTGGTTAATTATGGTTAATCACATTAGTTTTCCAACGGTTTTCCGGATGATTAATCACATTGGATGTAACCTATCAATTTGGATGTTCATACTTGCAAATCATAAAGTCACTATGATTATCACAATTATGATATAAGTGTGTATTCTTGCACCTACATGCCACCCTGATGGATGATGCAAAAAGGTCAAGCCCAAGAGGGAAGACCCATGGGCACCATGAGTGGCGACCCCAGACACCAAGCTCAAGATAGAGAAGGTGGTCTTTATTGCATGACTAATGGGCACCATGAGAGGTGACCCCAGGCACCAAGCTTAGGATGGAGAAGGTGGCCTTAAGTCAATGGCAAAAGAGAAACCCTAAGGAGGGTATTCCAGGGTTAGGGCAAAAGTGGTGGAAAATGTCACATTTAAAGCGTAAATTGGCTTGTTAATTAACTTGATTGTGATATTTAGATTGTTAGCCATATGTGTGAAGTTTTGGTTGTCCCCACATACCGGCATATTCATTTATGCTGACCGATGTTTTGTTTGTCAGGGTTTTAGGTACAAGTTTGAAAAGGACAAATAGTAAAGTGTCATATTATGAAAATAAGAATTAAAGTGCAAGGAGGATTAGTTAGATTAGATTGATGCTGTGGATAGAAGTTAGATATCCAAAGTTTTTTTTAAAAAAGGTATGCAAAGTTTTATGTTATTCCATCTTTCAGTATAGTTTGGTAGAATTTTATAATTATTATTGATTATTTTTCAAACCTTTGATCTGGGAAATTGGGATAATGGCTCTGACCTCTTGGTCTCCCTTAATTGGGGGTTACCGAGAGGCGGGGTCATTACACTTCCATTTAATACTTAATGATGAAGAAATATACCAAGCCCAGATCGGTCAGGTGGAAGAGTTTGATCTAGAGATTCATGACAATAAAGGGATTAAGAATATGATGGTTGATCACCTCATCCGCATTCATCTTGCACAGATTGATAGAAAGACAATTGATGTTTCTCTTCCCAATGACTAGCAGATGGAAGTTTCTTATAAAATTTCTTAGTTTGTGATTTTATGGACTATCTAGCTACATGAGTCTATATACCCAAAGCTCATGGGTTATTCTAAGAACAATTTCATGCATGATTTCAAGAACCACTACTGGGATGAGGTGTATCTCTTAAAACTTGGAGTTGATGGTTCTTATTAAAAGTGTCAAATAGAGGATGAAGGGCATTGTATTCTTAAACAATGCAGTTTGGGCCTAATAGCTGAACACATGAGTGTAAAGTAGAGTCCTCCAACGTAGGTTCTACTGACCTACAATTTTCAAAAATTCATATGAATTCGTTCTTTATTGTGATAATGCCAAAGGTCCAGAAACAAATTGAAAAGGGATGAGATGCCCTTGACATCTTTTCATGAGGTATATATCTTTGATGTTTTGGGAGTGGACTACATATGTCCATTCCCCCCATCATGTGGCTACTCTTACATCTTGGTTACTATAGATTATGTTTGAAAGTGGGTAGAGGAAATCTCCACTATCACTAGTGTTTCCAAACCCATCATAAAGATCTTCAAAGATATCATCCTCCTCATGTATGAGGTACCACGACAATTATCTCAATGGTGAATGTCATTTTTTGGAGAAGGAGTTTGAACACTCACTAAAGAAATAAGGCATTGATCATTGAGTACCTCTCCACATCATCATCAAACTAGTGGCCAAATAGAGGTTTCATATTGACAAGTTAATGTCATCCTAAAAAAGAACGTAGGGAACAAAAGGAAGGATTATGAACTGAAGCTCAATGATGCTCTTTGGCCATACCTCATAGATTCAAAATGTCATAGCGTATTACTACATTCCATCCAGTCTACAAAAAATCATGCCAACTCCCCATATAGATGGAACATAAGGCTAGCTAGGCAATTCATTGAGTTTTTATCTATCCCTTATTAGAGAGATATGATTCTTACAATTGCAAGATCTGAATGAATTGTGAATGTCTACTTATGAGAGTGCACACATCTATAAGTATAGTACTAAGATATGGAACAATGACCACTTGAAGAATAAAGACATCCAAATGGGATCAAGTCATGCTCTATAATTCCCACTTGAGGTAGTTTTCGGGGAAGCTAAGATACCAATGACATGGGCCATATCTAGTGAAATAGATCAACCCAGATGGAGCATTTGTTTTTTGGGACAACGTTAAAGGTGAATTCATGACAAACAACCACCTGATGAAGTGGTACATTACATATGAAGACCTTGTGTCAAGGGAAGCAATTATGCTTGCCCTTTCCAATCTAACTTCCATTTGAGAATTCATGCATTGAGCCAACAACATTAAAGAAGATGTTTGTTAAGAGACAACCCAAAAATTATATATTAAGATTTATTTTTAAGGACTAGTTAGATTGTATTTTATTTTTGTTATTTCATCTTCTTACTTACTTTTCATAGTTAAGAACCTAGTTGATATAAATTTTTCTATGCAATTGCCTGCAGGTTGAAGTCCAACGAATTTGAACTCTACCACCCCAATTGGATGAATAGATCACCCCTCACCTAATCAGATGGCTAAGAGAGTTTTTCTTTTTATTAGGACAAATTGTAGGTGAGTTTATCATTTTGCAAACCTAGTCAATGAACCAAATAGTAACAAGGAAGTTTCCTACATTTCTAGTCAAGCGATGTGCTAATCCAACTGCCCAACTGTAATAGAGCTCATATTTCCAGAACTAACCAGATACAAAATTTTGCTTCCAATCGGCCAGTTGGTCACTTCAGTTAGATGAAGTGAATGAAGCTCAATATTCTAGGATTTTTGGTTTCATGTTATGCATTTACATTCACCCAATTCGATGAGTGAGTCGAAAGATTGGCTTGGGACAACATTCACACTAGAAGACACCCTATAACTGACCTCATCCAATCCAGTTGGTCAAATGATGATCACTCATGCTCACACTTCAACATTACCATTCAGTTGATTAGAGACATCCCAGTTGGCTGATTGACACTTGCTCTTCACCACTTCATATAGACCCCAATCAGGTGACTCAATCACTGGCTGTCTATTGTCCATATAATGGACCCTAGGGGCTAGGAAGTCAACACTGTGATTTGATCCTTACTTTCCCTAAGTTATGGGATGCTCAAGATCCCCCTATCTCTTGCCAACTCCTTTCCCTAGGGTGACCGACCCCCTCATCATCATCTATTGCCACTCCAGTCTGCCGACGGCTGTTTGGGGGATTAAATGTCACTTTGATACCATGTTGGGAAAATATAACTTATAATGAACATAGTTTCATTCTATGATGACTGAATCTTACTTCTATCTTGTTTCCAATTATTCTACTTATGATTTATGATTCTAAACATGGATTGATTGTTGTTCGATGCTTGAAAATACCTAGATTCTAGGGGAAAATGAATTGTATATGGGTATCTTAGGAATTTTTCCTAGATACAACTTGCGGATCCCTAGATAGGATCCTATCTTCCTATATACAAATCTCTTCTCCTATGACTAGGTGTGACATCTAAGTATCTAGTGTAAAAGTGATTAGTGTAATTGCCTAAAGTTTTCTAAAGTATAGATGGTGAGTAACATGAGGTGAAACACCCTCATATCTACTCCCCCTTCCTACCCTTGGCTATTAATTACCCTAATAACACTTACTATAGAAACCTAAAAATGCCTAGTCTTATTATAATTACACCTAATCCCCACTTTAATCAAGCCTTGTAGGACTGGATGGGGTGTGTAAGGGTGTAGTTCCCCTACACACACACCATACCACCAATGTCCAACTAGTAGCATAGGGAAATTCAAATAGCACTTAGGTTGTTGTTTAGTTTGGCAATCTAGAATGAAAAGATAGGATTTGCATGTTATATCATCCCTCAACTTGGATTCATGTGACATTCCCCCAAATGGCCCATTCTTGCCATAACTTGTTTAAAACTCATCTTGCTCTCTTAGCTTGCTCATGCTAATTTAGTTGATTGATTTAACTGCTCAATCAACTGCTTAGTGTTGGAAGTTAATCTTATCTATGGTACGTAGTTAGCGAACTTGTTCTTGATTAATCTAGATAATGGTAGTTTGGGTATCTAATTGCTTTAGTGTCTTAAATGCTAGTCTAGTGTAGTCTTGTGATCTTTCTTAAGTAGTTGTTTCTTTGCTAATTAGAATTGTTTTTAGGGTTAAAGTAGGGTTTTCTTGTCTTGCTTGTCTTACTTCCTTTCTCATTCAATTGCTTGCATCTTATTGTAATCAACCCCCAAATCAAGATTGAACCCTAAAAAGCCAAATCTACACTTTTGGAACGTAGCTCATGCTAACTAAGCTCTAGTGACCCCCTCTCCCTGCAGATCAACCCTTATCTTGCCTCTTACCTATACTACAACATGACCCCGTGCTCTTGTGGGTGGTGTGATTGGTTTAAGTGAGTGTGTTAGACTAGGTATTCATATAAATAATGAAATATCCCAAGTGTGTTCTATCCCTGGGGTCACATCTAATCAAACCTAATTGATTACATGTAACCCAAGGCAAGGAAAAACACACCAGCTCCACAAAAAAGACCATTGTTTTAGTTTATCTTTCCACATATTCATCTAGGGGAACTCCCTTGATGACACAAACCTCAGTTCCCTCATCTTGGATGTCGATAAGGAGTGGTAAAACAAGTGTGATGAAGTCAATCACAACTAGGTTAGAAACAAGTTTGTTTTTGAGAAGTACTGGGATGGCATCGATGTCCATCTCCTCTCCTTCTAGCCAATATCAAGGCATCATTCATCCACAATCTAGTGATCTACTATCTACACTACATCCTCACATGTACCATTTAATGCCAGACTAGAACCCCAAGAATCACCATGATGATTGATCTTTACTACTTATGGTGCATGCTAAATGATGAGTCATTTAGATGAGGAAGCATACTCATTGATCATTTACACATGCAATAGGAGTGAAACACCACTTTTGAGCTCTATCAGGGTAGGGTCATCACGTCAATCTTCTCCTACCTCATTTATATTGACATTCCCTTCACTATTTTCATGACACTTAAGCCGTTCTTACTTGATTGATATCAAGTATTTTATGCCTTCGATATTCATAAAGATACAGAAGGAGGATGGAATCTACTACTGTCTATTTTGAGATATGACCACTATGCTTGTGCTACCAACTCATTCTTTTTTCTTGGAAGCCAAACTTGTCTAAGACCTTAATGATTTGAGTTTGCACTTCCAACATTATATGAGGGAGAACCCACATATTGAGGGTGAGGTTCCCGAGGCTTTGTCAGGGTAGTGCAATACTTCCATAAAAGCCAAAGATAAGGAGTCCATGACTTTGACACCACCTTCAGGGCCTCACACAAACAAATGTGTGCTAGACAATGTAGGGCCATATACAATAGCAACTGGACCACATCTGGTGCTAGACCTACTACAAGGATTACATTGCAGGACATACCTATACTTCCCCTACCTCTTAGTTTTGAGGAAACTTATACATGATCCTATGCTATACGAGGATCCATCACATGGTCATACATGAGTTGGGATTGGTCTAACCATCCATCTTAGGAATCTTTTCAGGGTGGGCGGTATGTGTTGATATTTATTACAAAAGAGACAATAATATGATGATTGTAATGGGGAATCCTATACATGATTTGATAATAATAAAGGTAATTCCATCTATTATGTTTGTCTCTATTATGAGATGATGACAACAACATGGTAGATGTCTAAAGAATGATACTACTAAATGACATATGTCTTCAGGTTGAGGACCTGAAGAATGATATCATATTCATGATAAGAGTATGTACATTCTTTTCATGTCCTAGTCAGATATTACTGTGAAAACAAAATAGATGAAAATAATACATATTACTAGAATTTGTGTTGGCTGATGACAAAGTCTCACTAGTCATGATATGTGATATCAAGTCAAACACCTATCTACTTATTATGAACAAGTGTACTGGATAGATCCATCTTCAGTGTGATACATGGAAGCCAATGATGATGGTCTAAATCACATCTCAGTGTGACAATGGTAATTGTGTTCCTTTAAGAACTGAAGTCATTACAGTCATTACATTTTGTTTAATGTGCTTTAACAATACTCAATGTGACCTTGAAAAAGGTTGGTATAAAGGTAGTGCTTAGGTGAATTGTAACACATGTGGAACATTGTGAGTGACAAAGATGGAACTTTCCCCTCCCATTCGAGTGATATCCAGTCCACCTGATGAGTGAGACTATGAATTGTATGAACATACTCATATGAGTCAACATGTGATATTGAGAACATGTGTATCTCAATAGTCCACTCTAGATCAAGAAACAAAGATTGAACATCAAGAGGATGATGTTTCCATGCTTCAGATTCAATATGGATATTAGAAGCAAGTGGATTATACACTCATTGTAACATTGGTCAAACAATACTTGGTTAAGTTGTTCTCCAACTTCTCTAATTACTTGGGTAGCAATAAAGTCTTTCTAGATACCAATCATTGCTAGTGAAATCATAATTTGGTTATGAATATCACTGTCAATGTATTTGGAGCCTAAAAGGTTAAACATATATGATGTATTGCAATAGGAGTATAATTGTGGACATAGCTGGAAATATTCCAAGTCAAATTTACTATGAAAACATTTAGGTAATGTACTAGAATAATATTGGAATATAATCTAATTTAATTGGTTAAAATGTTTAACCCAACTAATTAAATTTCGATCGGATAATCCTAAGCGATTGACTAGAGTCAGATGACAAAAAAATAGTTAATCAATTAATATAATTAATTGGTTCCAAATTATTCTAAATGTCTTTTTGATAGCCCACGAGTGGCCCGTTTTAAATGCAGCCACAACCTTTTGTTTTCCAGGGGTTTCGGGGAAACCCTACTTCATTTCCTCTCCTATTTATAGGGCCATTATGGTCAGATTTTAGAGACACACTCTTGTACATGAGCCCTAGCCTCCATCGTCCCCAAGAAAGAGAAGGAGAGAGACCACGACACTAGCACAACTTAAGAAAAAGGCTGCTCCTTCCCACTAGCTCAGGCAACACAATGAGGAGTTCCAGTCCATCCTCATGGACTACATAGAGATGTAGACATTGAGTGCTTGTGTTCACTGGATGTCGACAAGGACCATTGTGCATGTGAGGAGCGACACACACCATTATGCGAAGGGACGTCACTACACTTGCTCAACCGTAAGGTATACCTTGCGCACCCTCTTTCTGAATATGTCATTGTCGATGAGATATTCTTGAAGGATACATGTAGATTTGTTTTTTTGTTTCTGCTATACTTTCTGCATCTGTGAAACCTAAAATATGTTTCTACTCCACCCACTCTATCTTCATTTTTGTTCCTTTCATTTTATTAGCCTATGCATCTTACTTTTTCTAGTTCTTTTTCATATTTTTCTATTTAGATTTACATGTAATTTGGCATTACCTAGTCGGCCACATTCAGTTGATGCTTTCATGTTTTTATGCACTAATCGTCAATGTTCTTACTGAATGAATTAAATCTTTTTGCAATGATGAATCATGAAGTTCCAATGTTAGAACCCATTGTCACAAGTGATCTCAATTAGCATCAATCCTTGGAAAATATGCCAAGTTGTAAGGGATTGACAGGAATCAAATGTAGCACATCTCTTAGTTATTAGAATAACTTCCTGTGGAAACATACTTTTCTTACAAGTAATATGATTAACTGACACGCGTATAACGCGCGTGTAATACGCAAGTGTACGTGTCGAAGTAATATGGGATTATGAGTCCCGAGTTATCGAACACGAGGAGTTGTGAGGTTAAAGACTATTACTAATTAGGATTGATCAGCTAAGCCAAAAACATGAGTTCATTGAAAAAGAAAATAAAAATAAAAGAAAACAAAACAATCGATTAAATGGTTGGTTTAATCAATTAAAAATAGAATCCTTAGGATTGTGGTTTCACCACAGGTTCTCGTTTTACTAATTCCTACATAATTATCCTAATTCGTCTCCTATTCCGGGTAGTGGCCTGTAATCAGAATTGCCCACTGTCATGGTACAATTCACTACCTATGTCTAGGTCGGTTCCACCGTCGTAGTAACCTATACCCTAAATTAGGTGCATTAGAATCGACCTCTGGGTGTCCACCATTAACCTTACATCACCTTGTTCAAGGGATTTATTAATTAATGTGAAACTCGTCTCTTTTCAACCGTTAATTCTTCTTTCAAAGTAATTAAAGGCATTAGATTATCATTAGGGTGATCAATCATAATGATATAATGGAGAAAACGAAATCATACCACGGATTTGAGAGACAAATTATAATAAACTATGTAAAAACTATCATACAACGATTACCCGGGCTACTCCCGGGTCCTAAGGAATTATGGTTTTTAGCCGAAAATGGACGACATGGTATCACAGTAAGTCAAAAAGATGTAAAACATGAATTTCGAGATACAGTAAATTGGAGAAAGGGTTAAAGAGTGGATCTGGAGAAGATGGAGAGAATTTGCCGTCGTTTCCGCCGCCAAAACGCCTCCGAGGTCTTCCGTGTAGGGTTCCTCTACTTTTCTCCCTCCGGTCGGCTGCCGTATCGTCCCCCACCGATTAATCTCCCAATTGCGGTTCTAATGGTGCCTTTTATAGCTGTCGTACATGTTTAGGTCAAGAGGAAACCTAAAAATACAATTTTTAATACAAACATGTGTTAGATTTAACACATTTAAATTTCGTCCGCAACGTCTGAGTCGATGGTATCGAGTTGGAAGTCGATGGTATCAACTTCTTCACAGTAAAACGTCCTTTTCCTTTTCAATCTGGAGTAAAAAATATTTGTACTCTGATGCCATGTCGCTACCATCGAGTTGTAAGTCGATGGTATCGACTTTGCTCCAGTAAATAATAATTATCTGCAATAAAATAATCAATGAATAAAATCAAATAATTATTATAATAATTAAAACATGTAAAATGCATGTAAAATACATGTAAAAATATAAGAAATGATGCACAAGTGATTTTTTCTAATTTGGTAAAATATGTATTAAAAAGATATTCAATTAAGCACAAATGACACAGAAAATAACCAAATTAGATACCAAAATAATGACAATTTGTGCATACATCACACCCCTAAGCTTGAATATTGCTCGTCCTCGAGCAACACTACTCTTGGATTTGTTTTAAAAAGTCAGCAAGAAGACAAGTACCTATGAATTATTTTTCCTAACCACCCTCCACCAGTCGGTCCCAAACCGGTCCTTGCCAACCACTGAACAAGTAACTACTCTAAAGCGATCAATAATGTTCATAATAGATGTCCACAATACGATTAATGAAAAACACTATCAATATGAAGCAGTTAATATCATGGCTAGTAGGACACATGCTTGATGCACCATGTGATCTCCCTATCTATATTGCTCTGATCTACCTAAATAAATTACTTGGAAGTAGATCCCCAAATAAAAATGGATGAGGGGATTAATTGTGATGGTGGCCTACCATACAGAGCAATGGGTGGAAAAAATGGGTGGCTATGAAATCAGGAATCACAAGAATAATCCAAATCATTTATGCAAAAAGTAAAAATATGATGCACCTGTATGATGGATAAAATGTGAATGTATGACTTCTAATGACTATTTTTTTATTTTTGTAGAATGATGCATGCAATTGATGTCTCATCCTAATGATGAGTATAAGTGGAAATGTGTTTATAAAAGTAATCACAATCCCCTCCTTTGTTGCTTAGAAAGAATATGGAATTGAACTTAAAATCATTTTTCTCCTTTTCTCCTATTTTTTCCTGT
The DNA here is from genome assembly GCA_963693085.1 of Alisma plantago-aquatica. Lineage (NCBI taxonomy): Eukaryota > Viridiplantae > Streptophyta > Magnoliopsida > Alismatales > Alismataceae > Alisma > Alisma plantago-aquatica. The sequence continues at coordinate 1,485,729,171 of OY856410.1, read as the reverse complement.
TCTTTTTCAATAACTCTTTTTCTTTCTTACCCTATTTTTAGCAAGATGAACAGTTCATGCTTGGGTTTTTTTTTGCTTTTTTTATTTGGAGAAGGAGTAAGGAGATACAACTTTTTTTAACACTCTTTCATGATAGAAGATGGTAGAAGATAACAAATATGTAACACCTTATAAAATATGCAATGCAAATGCAACTATATGAAATTTTGTTATGCAAACTACAAATGCTCAAAAGAGATTATATGATTTTTTTTTTCTTTTTCTAATGCATAATAAAATGAACTAACTATATGCTTCCTATCATGCCATGTAATGCATACAAGAGGTAAATAACTTGGATTAAACTTGATCATCCTATGGTGGTGAATGAAGATGAATGAAAGGTGGATGAGATCACATGACTAAGAGACAATGTCTTTCCCAACCATGATATGTCCCTCTTCTATCAACTTGTGTAACAAGGTAACCTTAGAGTTTATTTCTAGAATTCATATTAAAGATCACGTTACTGTTTGGTTGGTTTGGACTCAAACATCATCGTCATAACACAAGCCATAGGGTTAAGATAGGTTTTTCATTCAATCAGTATGTCTTCAAGCTGACTAATCCAAACAATTCCTCCAGTTATGTACTCTTAAACATAGCAAATTAAGCTTAAAGTGCAAAGCATAAAAGCACATTCAGTATTCAACAATTATCAGAATTGATACCACATCATCAAGAAACGACTAATCCTAACCATAATTTTATATTTTTTTGTCCACAAGTACACTAGATAGAAGTGGACCCTAAAAAAAATTTTAAACAACAAAAGCAAAACATGTAGAGATATGATAAAAAGTAAAGATGCAAGATAAAAATAGAAGTGTCATTCCATTCCTCCCCCTAAGCTTGAATATGACACTGTCCTCAATGTCAAAAGCAAAGGAAGATACATGGAACGACTGTACCAGTATGGACGGTGAACTCTAGGGTCAAAGATGAGTAGTTGCGATCCACATGATAGTCTGCCCTCCAATATGCACTCAAGCTCAGTGAAGTGTCTATGCTTTCTCAGCTTGTGAGATGTCACTAATGAAAACTCAGTACTACCGACAGTGAAGTCAGTGGTACTGACTCAGTGCGTCCCTACACACTGAATACACATATCATGGCATCATTTTTACTTGCATCAAAACTAGATATCACAATCTACAAATAGGAATGTAAAAATAAAATTGAAAGTTTAACAAAATAAACCTAATTGGTGGGTTGCCTCCCACAAGCTCCCTTATTTAACGTCCTAGGATGGACACAGGTCAATCAACAATAATCAGGTGGTCGTGGAGGAGGGTAAAGCTCTCTCTGCCTCTTTCTTCTAAACTTTTGGTTCCTTGCAACAATGATAAAAAACAAATAATAGTCAGAAGACCAACATGTATGGTTGACGTTCCAGTTCAACAGTAAATTATCACTGCAATGAACATGAACATGAAAATGACTCACAATCAAGTCTTGATGTGGGCGCACATGCAGAAATAGATAGCCATGAGGTGAAAGGTATAATGATGATTGATCCTTAATTTCTATGACCATCCCCAATGGATCACTCTTATCTACACATAATGGTGGGGTTATATCAAAGGTGAATTTTTGTGCCTCCTCCTCTTCTAATAATTCAATTCCTCTACATTCATTCATATCCTCACAAAAACTTTCAAAATTATCATCTGGATATATATCCCATATAGGATCCTCAATAAGGAAATGAAGAGATGGGTCTTGTGGTGAAGGAATTATATGATGGTTAATGGGAAATTCCTCCACCTTTTCACTCTCAATATCCTCTTCCTCACTCTCTTCCTCCTCTCTAAGATCACTATCAAATAAAGCACCTTCTGTATCCTCCTCTCCTTCACTCATATCCCAAACACATGTATCAAAATTGTCTTCCACCTTATTTGCATCATTTTCATCATCTTCCTCATCAGATCCCCAATCATATTCAAGATCAATCCTAGGAGTCCAGGGTGTGGGTGTGGGTGTGGGCTCAATGGAAGGACATGATAGAGGTGATTCTAAAACTTCTTCCAATATGTTATCCTCACTCTCTAATTCCTTATCCTCAATCTCAACTTCTTCCATTTTCTCTATTCTACCCCATCCTCCATTAGAAATAGGACCTTTGCGATTTAAACCATATTGAACCAAAATCCTAATATGCTCATGATGAATTTCCTTTGAGATTTCCTCATGATGTAATGAAGGTGGACTCAGACATTTATAACCTACATGTGCAATTCCACACTCAAAACAAATAGGGGCCATGCGCTTTTTTATTTTTATTTTAATGAAAGAAGACTAACTACAAAGAAATATTTAGATGAATATGTACAATGCCTAAACTAACAGTAAAGTTTTATGTAATGAAAAATGGGAAGAAAAAAAAACAAAAAAAATAAATAAATACAATGGCCTAGAGTGGTCGATCCTAACTTTTTATAGTGTTAACCATGCCAACTCCCCGGCAACGGCGCCAAAAACTTGACACGCGTATAACGCGCGTGTAATACGCAAGTGTACGTGTCGAAGTAATATGGGATTATGAGTCCCGAGTTATCGAACACGAGGAGTTGTGAGGTTAAAGACTATTACTAATTAGGATTGATCAGCTAAGCCAAAAACATGGGTTCATTGAAAAAGAAAATAAAAATAAAAGAAAACAAAACAATCGATTAAATGGTTGGTTTAATCAATTAAAAATAGAATCCTTAGGATTGTGGTTTCACCACAGGTTCTCGTTTTACTAATTCCTACATAATTATCCTAATTCGTCTCCTATTCCGGGTAGTGGCCTGTAATCAGAATTGCCCACTGTCGTGGTACAATTCACTACCTATGTCTAGGTCGGTTCCACCGTCGTAGTAACCTATACCCTAAATTAGGTGCATTAGAATCGACCTCTGGGTGTCCACCATTAACCTTACATCACCTTGTTCAAGGGATTTATTAATTAATGTGAAACTCATCTCTTTTCAACCGTTAATTCTTCTTTCAAAGTAATTAAAGGCATTAGATTATCATTAGGGTGATCAATCATAATGATATAATGGAGAAAACGAAATCATACCACAGATTTGAGAGACAAATTATAATAAACTATGTAAAAACTATCATACAACGATTACCCGGGCTACTCCCGGGTCCTAAGGAATTATGGTTTTTAGCCGAAAATGGACGACATGGTATCACAGTAAGTCAAAAAGATGTAAAACATGAATTTCGAGATACAGTAAATTGGAGAAAGGGTTAAAGAGTGGATCTGGAGAAGATGGAGAGAATTTGCCGTCGTTTCCGCCGCCAAAACGCCTCCGAGGTCTTCCGTGTAGGGTTCCTCTACTTTTCTCCCTCCGGTCGGCTGCCGTATCGTCCCCCACCGATTAATCTCCCAATTGCGGTTCTAATGGTGCCTTTTATAGCTGTCGTACATGTTTAGGTCAAGAGGAAACCTAAAAATACAATTTTTAATACAAACATGTGTTAGATTTAACACATTTAAATTTCGTCCGCAACGTCTGAGTCGATGGTATCGAGTTGGAAGTCGATGGTATCAACTTCTTCACAGTAAAACGTCCTTTTCCTTTTCAATCTGGAGTAAAAAATATTTGTACTCTGATGCCATGTCGCTACCATCGAGTTGTAAGTCAATGGTATCGACTTTGCTCCAGTAAATAATAATTATCTGCAATAAAATAATCAATGAATAAAATCAAATAATTATTATAATAATTAAAACATGTAAAATGCATGTAAAATACATGTAAAAATATAAGAAATGATGCACAAGTGATTTTTTCTAATTTGGTAAAATATGTATTAAAAAGATATTCAATTAAGCACAAATGACACAGAAAATAACCAAATTAGATACCAAAATAATGACAATTTGTGCATACATCATTAACCGAACTAAATCACACGTTTAAAAAGGAGAAGATCTAGAGTAGTCAAATTCTTAAATTTAAAACCTGACACTCAGGCCCCCACAACTATTATACGGGGTCCACAATAGTAAATTGCGGTCAAACCACATGTATAAGTAACATCAAGTGCTAAGAACATAGAACCTTGATTCAGATACACCAAACGAATGGGGTGGATTGAGATGATGTTCCTAACAGAACAATATTACATCAAACAAATAAAACAAGTAAAACAAAGATTAATAAAGCAAAATAAAATAATAAATACAAGAAAGTGCATGGTAACAAATATGGAAGGGAGCTTGGATCGAGTTTCACCTACTAAGATCTCTCACCAACATGCAATACTCACACCCCTTTATATACCCTTAACAAGATTACAATAAACCACCATTTATGTCTATTCCCTCCTCTCTCAAGCTCTAGATAGATCTAGATTATAGAGTTGTCTCTCTCTCTCTCGATGGCAAACAAACAATTACAATTACATCCATATGCCCATTAGCTTAAGCATTTCAAAATTTTGATGCACTCATGCAACTCCAAAACACTTAGATAGGATTAGTGATATTCTTTTGAGACACTAACTATCAAGCATCACAAGATGATAACTAATCATACAAGTGAAGCATTAAGGACAAGTGAATGGAGATATATGCAAGTATATAAATGTTGGGAGAGCCTTAGTGGCTACTCCCAACCCAAGCAATGAGTTTAGCCACTCATGTTTGTGAGTGTCATTACAGATTTAGACAAATGAAGAGACATTAAGGATAATAACAAAGTAAGTACACACAGATGAATAGATCCAGAAGGGAAGAAAGGGGATATACCAACAATGATCCCAAACAACCAAAGTTGGTGCACTTTGTCTTTAAATTTGGATCAGGCATGGGTGATAGCGATCGACTGGTCCTCCTTGCAAAGTATGAGTGAAGGATAATGGCAAGAATGTAAATCTTCTCTCTCCTCCAACTCTTATCTTCGGAGATCCAATATCAAGGGAGAGGATGATGGATGAGTGTAGAGTGAAGAAACACTTTGTCATCTCCTTAATATTATGAACCCCTTCATGGACAAAGTGCATGTCTATTTATAGGCTCTGCTAACTAACTTAAGTATTCCATCAATCACAGAGGGTGCAGAGTTTTTAGTAATCATTGAGGGTGAGTGGCAGCTACAGTCACTAAGGTGGGGATTTTTTGGTCACACAGAGTCTGAGCTTGGTGACTGTAGAGGAATTGTGAGGTGAGTTGGTCATAGAGGAATTCATGATCATCGGTCACTAAGGATGGGTCTTTCTTCGACTGTAAGGAAGTTGGGGGTTGCCGAATGTTGACATGATCTGAGACTCATCAGTCACCAGAGTGTTTAGTCAATGAACAAGCATTGAACACCAAACTTTGGTGAAACTCATCAGTCACTGAGAATCACAACTATGGCGACTTCCTTCTTTAGATGTCATCAATCACTGGGTGATACAATATGTCCAAAGTATGGAAAGAATGGTGAGTCTCAAGAATTTCTGTCAGAATAATTAAAAAAACTATCTAGATGAAATGTGGTAAAGGTGACACAATAAGAATAAAACAAGCACAAAAATATCCACAAAATTGGATGTTATCAACTCCTCCAAACTTAGAATCTAGCCTATCATTAGGCTCATAAATAGAATCAAATCATCGAGTGATGGTTTAGGTTGTTTTCTTTTAATAAACATGCTACTACAAATTTTTCCATCCTTACAGCAAAACCCTTATGTTTAGCTTGCTTCACCTATTGAGGTTTGATTGCATCTCCTTATTTCCAAATTTGAATAACTTTTTCTACCTTCCACTACCTTTTGTAGTAAATGACTCTCCTTTGTAATAGCCTCCCGACCTTGGAAGGGTTCCAAACTAATAGCCCTTAATTCTATTGTACAATAGATGCTGAGTATATTGGTGTTGTGAACACAGAGTGATACAATACAAATCTAAAGGTTTATATGATGAACTTATAGATGTTCTAATCATTGATGACTCAGTAGCGATACCGTGATAATAATGGAGCTAATTGTTAGGCAATGAATATCAGATACCATATTATGATAGTTCTATCTCATAAGAGAAATCATACAACAAAGAGAGAAGGAAACATGCAATAAACCAACTATAAGCAAAGTGTTTCTAACCCGCTGAATTAGTACTAGCACAACAGAAACATGGTGGACATGTTTAGATCACCAAGAATATAATTCATGGGTGAATGGCTCTAAGTGCAAGTGGGAGTCTATTGGAAAGGTACGATCATAGAGTCAATCATGTGATGATTGACATGGCATAAACCATAAAGGATTTGATTAATACTCATAAAGGCAAGCTTCTAATTCATTATGTTTCATGCAATCATGAGATAATAAGGAAACATTACGAATGTCTAAAGAATGACAATACTCCATGATGTATGTCTTCAAGTATGTGACTTGGAAGAATGAGATCACACAAATTCGAAGAGTATGTACATTCTTATTATGTCCCTAGTTGTTTGTTACTGTGGAAGGAAGATAGACACAAGTAACACACAAGACTAGAGTGTGGATTGGTTGATGACAGAATCTCATTAGTCATGATATGGTAATATCAAACCAAGCACACAGATACATGATTGGGAATAGTGTATCGGATAGACCCATATTGAGAGTGACACATGGAAACCATCATTGGTGGTCATAGTCATCTCTCATAGTGAAGGTGGTGATTGTGATTCTTAGACCTGAAAACATTACACTAGTCAAATGTCATTGGGTACACTTTGACTTCATCAAATGCAATCCTAAAACATGGGTTTTTATAAAGGTGATGATTGGGTGAGTTTGACACATGGGGATAGAATGTGAGTGGTTGAGATGGGATTTGTCCCTCCTACTGGAGTATGATATCCTGGACACTTGATAAGCAAGACTGAGAAATGCATGCACATGCACATGTGAATCAATATATGATAATGAGGTCACATTATCTCAGATAATCTCCACTTGGTTCAAGAAACATGGATTGAACATTGAGAGGATGGCGATTCCATGACTCGAGTTCATCCAGTATATGAGAGAAAAAGGAATTATACAATCACTATAACACCTTACACAAATTCTAGGTTGAAGTTGTTCTCCAACTTTCCATTCAATTGGGTAGAACTGTTGTGCGACTAGGAACCACTCTTTGCTTGTAATGTCATAAGATAGTTATGGACATTCACTGCCAAAGCGATATGGGACCAATAGGATCACACACAAAGGAACTCATCTAGAAGAGGAGTTTGATCATGAATGATGATTGGATTGATTACTAAAGCATTAAGGTATTCAATTCACGCAACAAAGCAATAGATTGGCTGATTGAATTTCCAAATGATCATCTCACTGGGTGGGACGACTGTTTGGGCAGCCAGATGAGCGTATCAAGTGTTGAGATGGTTGTTTGGGTTGTCAAGCTGATCAGATATTGAATTGGCTAAATTCTGCCCAAATTGAGGAGTGAACTGACCAGTTAATTTGTTGAACCGATCGTCTCAACTCAGGTTCACCAGGCGGCCATCTAGAAGAACAAGATAGGCATCTTACATGGGTGAGACAACTTGGTTGGGCCGAATAAAGTTTCTAGATGTTTACCGAACTTATTCAATTGCACATTACTAATGGTGTAAGGAATTAATATGTAATATTATTTGGAATCAAAATTACCAAATTTGTGTATGATTGGGAAACTACCAAATGATCATTTGGCAGTATGTGACAACTGTCTCATGTTACCAGACGACCGTATGGGTCACCAGATGACCATTGTAGAGTTCCCAAGTTACAAAAATTCAAGATCGTCTGGTCCCTTCCACTCCCACACAATCTCCTATAGATTAGGAACCCTAACCCTAACCTTACCTGTAAATAGTGGGGTATTGGGGGCTTCCCAGATTACAACACAAACAACTGAGAATCAATTCCTCAGACAATTGTTGTCCTCTCTGGTTGTCGAAACTAAGAGATGCCAAGCAAGTCCTACCCGACAAGGGAGAGATAACTACGGGAGAGAACAATTGAGAGTTGTTGTTGTGGGAGAGAAAGTTGGTGACTAGTACACCAACGGGAGGGACAACTCCTTCCTATCTGTTCTAGTTGAACGACATAAGTTCTAGTTTGTTTGTGTGGACTACTCTAGAGGTAGGAGTCCTTTGGATGCTTCTAGGAGGACAACTGCAGCATGTAGTCTGTGGCTAGACCACATGAGTCACTGTAGAAGATATTGTGTTTGTTGCTCATGGTGAAGACCAGTAGCTGCACAACCACTATCCAAGAGCAACTAGTTGACAGTTGCATTGAAGCGAGTTATCATCACTGGACTTTCTCCATGACCAAGTATAACTCGTTAAACCATCCTTCTAATTTCATAGTAGTTTCTACGATCTTGTTATTATGGGAACACTGATAGATAATTTTTTTGTTTCCACTGCTATACTCTGTGCCTGTATTTCCCAATAGTGGTATGAGAGCCACACCAATTTACTATGTTTTAGGATAATTGATATGATCAAAGTTTTGTTTTAATCATTTATTTATTACATACCATGCAAAAATTTAAATTGTCTCATATCCGTATCCGATCAAAAACCACATAATACCAAATATATATATATATATATATATATATATATATATATATATATATATATGATATATTCCTTTGTTGACTGCTTCAATCAGATGTAGCACTATGAAAGTACAATCCCCTGATCCTACTTCCTAAGGGACATTTGTTTTGATATTGAAGTATCTTTCATCATACAATTGCCTTGCTAGATGTGTTGTGCTATTAAACATTGGCTGCACTTTGTCAGGATGGAGGAATTCTTCTATGAGTGTTACACAGAGCACCTTGAAAAGGCATTTGTGAACCCATGCTTATTTCAAGAACATCCCTCTAAAGTTATCCCTTTCTAGTGTCCTCCCCTTATTGTTTTAAAGTTAATCGGATCCCGATAGATTATCATCTAATAATCTGCCAACACATGAACATCTCGATAGCTGATACGGGATATGACGTCATGTCCATCCCTATTAACTTGCAAGGTAGTGGGTGATCCATGGGTTCCCTTGGTTCAACTTCTTGTGGTGGCCTCTTCTCTCTCGGGTATACTCTTTTGAAGAAGGATGTGAGGCCACCTTCATCTTTGTCAGATGTTCCTTCTCCTACCCATGTTGGCCTTTCTATCAACACTTTATCTATCAGATGCAATGTTGGAATATCTAGAGAGGGTGGAATTGTTATTGTTGTTGTTGCTATGACGTCAGTTAGTGGCATCATTTGTTCTGTTGTCTCAAGCATGGCTTCACTATGTGCCGCAAGAGTACTTGCCATCTTGCCATCATACACAACATCATTTTTCTCATTGTAGAGTGGCTCTTAGAGGTAGATGTCACAAGTATCCATGCTGATATTTATCTCATCCATATATTAGTTGAGCATCACAATGTCATAAGATGCTGACTTCTCAGTGCTTGCGTCCTCCTGTCTGATGGCACCTACAACATGTTGGTCTTCCACAACCAGTTCATCTTCTATTGGAGATGAGTTGAGGTCAAACTATTGCACCACAACTTTGGTTTGTGCTGCAACATATTGATCATGATGGTGGCCCATTGTTGCTTGAGATGGTTCTTGACCATTCAGTAATTTTTGTGCACTAGCAACCTCTTTTTCATTTGAGGGGCTTGAAGACATTTGTGATAGTTAAGGGCTAGAAATTCGCCTTTACATCCATCTACTCTACCATTCCTCTAGCTGTTGGAATTTGTCTTCTATTTTCTTTTGCTCCTCCTCTATTGTTTTAATACTTTCTTCGTGATGTCCGTGCATGGTTTCCATGTCTTTTCTCATAGAGTCTCGCTCCTTCCTGAGATCCACCATCTCTGTGGCTATTGTCTGCATGACATTCATCATTTTTTCTTGGCTAGTGATGATGTCCTGCATTAACTAGGAAAGTGTTGTGGTTATGTCATCTATGTACTGTACCTGCATTGTTAGTGCGAGTAGGATGGAAGTAGTACACATTGTATTTGAATATGAACTAAGCCTTTGCGCACACATGACGTCGAAGCGATGTCCTAGTTCTTCACCGAAAGTTGGTGGACATTGATGTTGTTCTCCTAGAGGTGTTGTTGTTTTTGTAGTTGGTGCTTTAGATGTTGTTGGTCGTGTATCCCTTTCTTATTCTTTGTGAGGTCAAGTTGATTGCTCCTGTTGTGCTGGTGGTGTAGGTTCCTCATGAGCCCTTGTAGGTTTATCATATGCCCTTTTAACTGGTATTTCAAATATTTTATTAGTTGCCAGAGGTGGTGGGGTTGATTGTGTGGGACTCTTAGGATAGCCTGCTATCTCTTCCTCTGCCTGTGTTATGGTTTCCTGTGCATCTAAAGGGGTTCATAGCCGGTTACCCATCTCTTTAAAGCGTACTTATGGTACCATACTTACTACTGGAGGGAAAGGTGGGGCAACATCGAATCCTTCATTCTCATGGGGGGAACTTGTTCCATCAAGGATGGTTGTTCTGCAACTTCCTCTTTTGGTTGTGCTTCAGGTAGCTAGAGTGCTGGCACTGACACTTTTGATGTGGCCTTGCGGGATTTTATTGCTAGTTTCTTTCTCTTCTTCATCCTTGTTTGCTCGATTCCTTGCACTTGTTCTTTGTCTTGTGGGGTGCTAGCATGTGATTGTGGGTCTATACTGATAGCACTAGAGTGCATTTTATTTACTTCCTCTATGTTGGACCACAATTTATTGGCATCATAATGTGCCATTTCTAGGAGGGGGGCAGTAGTTTGTAGTTAGCCTGCTTGTAGTAAAACTTTCCCCCTTTCTACACCAGTATTCCAATTGTTATTTGGTATTTGATGTCAATCTTCATGTATCCCTTGGTCAACTCATACCTTGTTAGCTCCTCTATAGCCAAAAAGTCTGCTACAATAAGTGTGATGTTCCCTCCCATACAGTAACCCTTCATCTTCTGTTTGGTGTCTTGGTCAGATACTACAGATAGTTTGTCAATAAGCAGTCTTTCAATGTGGATTGGTCTTTTCTCTATCATAAAACAAATTAGAAAGAGGTCCCATCTTGATACACTCCCCATTTATGATTGAGCGAACACTGTGTTAGCAAGGAATTTTTGCATGACCCTAATGAAATAAGAGGGTATGTGAGTAACCTTTGATTTTACAGGATTGTGTTTATGTTCCCCGGTCACTCTTTCCCACATCATGTGGCGACTAAATCCAAAAATATCTTTATTACTTTTTGCTACTTGGCAAGCTTTGGCTTCCTCATCTGTGTTAGTAAACAACATATTCAGAATATTTTTTGTTATATATCGATCCTTGCCTCCTATCCTTGCCTATAGTTTGTATTCCCCTCCTACTTCATCCTTTTCCTTGTCTTTGATGGGGACCATTATAAGTGAGGACATGAATTATGTCGTGATTTCTATGTGAGAATTCTGGGTTGAATGCATAGGACACTCAAATTGACCCTCTCAAGAATTTTGTGACTTGTTTCTAGAGTCCTAGCTTTCCAAACTAGTATTGGTTCATGTACCTCATTGGACTGAAATGCTTTGTTGTTTGAAACAAGTCATACAATGCTTGGTGTTCCTTATCCCTTGGTTTGAATCACCCCATGCCCCTCAACTATTTACTCTTGACTTTTTCCCACATTAGTGGATTCTGGGTCCTTTCTTGTTCTGTAGTCTTTACGAATGTTTTTCTATCCATCCCTTTAGTTTGTGGCCTTTCTTTCATAACCACTTTCTTCTCCTTGGCTTCTATTGTATCCATCTTGACTTGGATCACTTCTGCTTCCTTTTCTGCCTTGTTTCTTCTTCAAATGGCAGGTATTCCAATGTGTTGGTGGCCTGAGTATCTTGTGACTCATCTTCAAGTTTAGGGCATTTGTGCTGCAACAATATCTTGTAGATCTCCTTTTGCAACAACATTTGTATCTTTTTATCCTCAGGTATGTTGGGATGCATCTCTAGGAATTTGTAAATTCCTTGGATGGCTTCTTCTACCCCCTTTAGTGACTGCCTATGTAGGGAGTCAGAAGTGGTTGACGACATTCTCCAAGATGCATAGAGTTTTGTTCATTAGTAGAAGGAGACTACTTCTCCGTACTTCTCTCCAAGATACCTAAATAGTTTACACTAATGAGTTAGAAAACTAGATGTGTAAAATGAAGTATTCCAAGTAGTTAAATATAGTAGATTTAGAAGTAGTGCAATAGAGTCTATTGCTAGACTCGAGGCACTAGTGTATAGTGAGTAGGTTTGGGTGTTTAATAGTTCCCTTTGTCTTGTCCCCAATAATGGTGTCAAAAAGTTGACCGGCCTAAATCACACATCCAAAAAGGAACAGATCTACAGTTGTCAAACTCTTAATTTATAATCTGACACTCTGACCCCCACAACTATTATACGGGGTTTGAAGTATTAGATCAGGGTCAAACCATAGGGACAAGTAACAGTAAATGCTAAGAACTTAGAACCTTGACTCAGATGCACCAAACAAAAGGGGTAGATCAAGATGATGTCCCTTACAGAAATATGTTACTGCAAACAAGACAAGTAAAAAGAAAGGTTAAGAGAGCAAAACAAAAGAACAAAGACATGAAAGCGCATGGTAACAAATATGGAAGGGAACTTGGATCGAGTTTCACCTACTAAGATCTCTCACCAACATGCAATACTCACACCCCTTTGTATACCCTTAGCAAGATTACAAGCAACCATCATTTATGTCTATTCCCTCCTCCCTCGAGCTAAGGATAATTCAATCTTATCCAATTGCACTGTCTTGACATGATCTCCTCTTCTTATTTTTGTGATGAGGTCCTTGAAGAACTTAGCATATGTGGACATTTCTTTGATGGCATTCAAGAAAGTACATCTAGGTGTAGTTTCTTCTTAGCTTCCATAAACTTCTCGTATCTCTTCTTAGATGGGATATGATTAACTTGTATGGAAAGGGAACCCTTAGGAATATGGGTTTTTATTGTCATAAACTTCTTTTGTTGGGTTTGATCCCCTTTCTTTTATAGATTTATTCCCCTTATTTTTCCCTTTAGGGTTGTCCTTCTTGGTAGACTCTTCCTCCTTCGGCACTTCTTCCACTACAACTAGGAAAGGTTGCAAATTTGCATGTGTTGCTTCTTCTGGGGTGATTTTGTTGTTAGAGTTATCTAGAGTTCTTCCAAATCGAAGGGTAGACATCTTTACAGTCTTGATGTTTGAATTCAAGAGTATAATTTTTCAAGTCTACTCCTGTAGACTATGGATATAAAAACAAGAACACCTGACATAGCTCACCAAGCCCATCACTTCTAGCCATCTCTGAACCTATGAAATATGTGAAACAAGGCGGGTCAAGCACACGAGGTGCCGAGTACATGGCTAAAAATAAACATATACATACGCTTTGCATAATTTGAAAAGATTTGCAGAAGTAACGAAAAAGAACAAACAAGTTAAGTATTTAGCAAGACGAGAACCCATATTTTATGTTATTTCACTCCAATTATACCATAAAAAACATATATCATAATTCCTTTGACCAACTTCCCATTGGAAGGGTCCATACGAGTGCTCAAGATTAGCTAACCCTTCTATACATAAGGGAACTCAAGGCCATCACCAAGAGCTAACCCTTTTATCGACATGATCTGCCCTATCTCGAAAACTCAAGTAGGATGCCCAGCCTTGTGTCCTCACCCTGAGAATATAGGTAGGTGCACAAGGTTTGTATAATGGAGTTTCTATATTATGTTTGCAAGTTATAAAACAACATGCGAGACAAACATCGAGTACAATACTAGAATACTACATGGTGATATTTGAGCAAGTAAACAAGCATACATATTTATCACATTCAAACAAGAAAGCCATAGTCATATAAATATTAAAGCCCGTACCTGATTCAGAGATTCATAACCTAACATATCCTTGATCGTCTAGAAACAAGTCACACCTGGTGAAGTACACGATTACATACATGCATTAGATTCTCATAATTACCATACTACTTTCATTTTTTAGGGGGGCCACGTTAGGTGTAACATTTCTTATTAGTGCATTAGATGATCCTTTACTGGTCTAGGGGACATTATCAAGGTGGGGTTCAAGTTTCAAGTCATTTCCAATTTTCAATAAATTAAATGATCATTTTAGGATTTGAGTCACTAATGCACCTTATAGGGCCAAAGACTCTTAATAGGGCATGCAAGGTCATGATCAAAACAAGATAACGGGTCCAAGAAGTTGAGCATGATTTAGTTCAGGAAAGTATGGACATAAGAATCAGATTCCAACATAGGTGGATGTCCCTTAGTGTTTAAGAATCATATTACCACCTTAGGTATCAACAACCTCACATATAGGCAAGCCTCAACATATTTCATAAGCCATCAAAGTTGAACATGAGTACAAGGTTGGACATCCATATCTAAGATATCCTAAAGGTTATAGAACTTCCTGGTCTGAGAGGGAAGGACGAGATGAATTGATTCAAATAAGTAATACTACACAAGAATCACCATTTGAGTTATATAGGTCACATAAATAAACAAGGTCACAACCACCATCAAACCTAAGCATGGAGTGAGAGATAGGCATTAGGATCTCTAATTATCATGGTGTTACACATTTCAAACATAGAAAGGATCTTGGCATACAAATGAGATCAAAGACTACATTTGATCAAGTCATAACATGCATGGTCATATGTATACATATTCGAGTCACATTCATGCATTTGGTGTAACATAGACCATAAAGGTGCATAAGATTGATATTTAATAGATATAGGTGTCATGGAGTGTCAAAAAGTACTAATTTTAAGGTTCATTAAGAATTTGGCATCATTAGGAAGCAAATACTAGCATTATTAGGTCAAGGTACATCATTAAGGTCTAGACAAGTCACATGTGTACAATTAGGGTCATCCATGGGAACTAGGGTGATTAGGACCCTCATGTAGATCAAATATGTACGAATATACTAATTATATGATTAGAGGTAGATTGAGCAATAAAGGTACAACTTTCTATCATTAATATGCATCCAATATGGTCAACATAGTCAAAGTAAGTGTTTCTAGCAAACTAGGGAAAAAAAGGAAAGGTTCTTAGAGTCTGAAACAATGCCCAAGTTGTAGATCTCATCGACTTGATCAAATTTCATATACTATATGTTGGGTTTGGCCAAACGAGGTGGAAGTTATGGATTTTGGAACAATTTAATAAAAAATATAGGAAATCAAGTTAGGTGTTACCTTCATTCATTTCATGATCAACCAGAGCTATTGATCTGTGATCCTATGATGATGGCAACCCAGTCCCCTTCCCCTACTTCCAACCGCACTTAGCAGATCACTCTTCATCACCACAGAGCGCCGTTTGACACCCGTGACCGTTCGCCACCCTCTTGCCCTCAATCCAACTACGGTGGGCCATGATTTGGGGTCTTCTTAGTCAAACAGATCTGTGAGCTCAGGGTAGACATTTGCCTGGCCCACCCACCAAGATTTCTTGCATGCCAGGGCACTTCTCTGTGAAGTAGCTCGCCGACCGCAACGACGCTGCTGCCTAGGTCATGCCCTAGCCAACCTACAAGGTCATATGATGGCTGATCGTGTTCACCCAAGCCGAGAGGAGGTGATGTGCCTAGGATAAGATCCTGGAGAGGGATGAGGTTGAGAAGCCCCATGGGCAGAGTGGGGTGGCACCATCGATAAGGAGAGAAAAAGAAGTAGGTGCATCTTGGGGATGGAGAGCGCGAGGGAGGGTAAAAACAAGGGGGAAAGAGAGAGGGAGCCAAAACGAGAAGAAAGGAGTGCTTACACACACAAAAGAGGTGATATGGGGGGTGGTAGGGTGGCCCTGAGGTGGTGGTTGGGAGGTGCAACACCAATGGTTCTGGCACCGTAAGGATGAAGGTGATAAGTTATGGACCATTAGATTCTTTGGTCCCGTAATCCAACGACTAAGAAAGGGGCGACACTAGGGTTTTCACCCTTATTAGTGGCGGCTGTTGGTCCGCAACCTATGTTTGGGCCCAATAAGGCTCAAATTTGAGTTATAAACAATTAACTCCAAAGTAATTTGAGCTAATTTCAAAAGGCCATAACTTGGGTTAGGAACTTCCAATTGAGGCAATTTTTGTGCTGTTGGATTCATAATTGACTCTTCTACATCATGATCTACATTATAGAGCATCAAGATCATAGATGAAAGGTTCAATTTACCTTACAAGATGGTTATATGATATAGCATAATACTTAGTTCATTTTTCCAAATTAGAGCTACACCATATAAAATTAGTCATCTAGGTGGTAAAATTGGGTGATCAACACCCTCAAGTACTACTATTGAAATCATATTGAGTTATATGGGTCTCTTGTAGGGAGATAATGTTAATAATAGATGAAGCAACAATCTAGGTTGTCACATATATCTTTCCTTGAGGATTCTTTATGAGATCTGATAGTTGTGCCAGTTGTTGGTCAATTTGTCTTTGATGTGTCTATATATTAGCCATTTGGGTCAGCATTGAGGTTAAGACACCATAGTTGGTGATAGTGCTTTAGTTCATTTGGTCATTCACTAAGACTTTCCTTTTTGTAAAATGAAATAGTTGAGCCATCATGTCAGACTGGTTGATGCTTTTAGGTTGGCCTTGATCTTGATTTTTCCAGTATGTGTTCTTGTTTTGGCCTTGAACTTGCCCCTGGCTTTGGTAATTATTTCTATTTTTTTGGAAGTTTGTGGTTTTGGTGGATGTGGTTGGTCCTCCCCCTCTCCCAAATCTTGGCGGTGTTTTAGATGGACCACTTAGTTGATGAGAGTTAACCATAGAACCCTTGTTTCCATAGTTGAAACAAGGGTGATTTGGCCTCCTAAAGTTAACATAGGAGACATTCTCTATCTTTCTTTCCTCCTCATTTTCCTCCTTGGGTTGAGTATAGATGCAATTATCAATTCCATGGCCTCCCTCACCACATGTAACACATTTCATTACTTTCTCTACAAGTTTATTTACCTTGCTTCTAGACTCCTTTAGTTGCTTGATATATGTAACAATCTTCTGAATCTAGATAGTGATAGTGTCAAAAGCCTTTGATTCAACAGAAGGTGCTTCATATGTCATATTCTTTATTTAACCTCTATCTCCTATATCGAAGTCCATTCCTTCCTGTAGATCAACAATGTTGTCAATAATCTTCATAGTCTTCTTTGGGTTTTTGTGTAGGAAATCACTCTCTATAGTGGCGTTCAGGAAGTTCTCTCAGCAGAAGTAAGACCGTTATAGGAAGTTGTGACTAGTTGGCCTTTGTTGTAATTGTGGTGTGGGAAGTCCCTCTGATACTCCTGAAATCATCCCCATACCTCATACAAGTTTTTCCTGGGTTTCTGCATGAATCCATTTATCTTTTGCCTATTTTAAAAGGTCTTATCAAATGGGTAGAACTTGGTGAAGAAAGCATCAACCAAGGGTCCCCAACCATTAATCTTCTTGTTGGGTAGAGAAAGGTACCATGATAGAGCCTTGTATCTTAAGGAGAAGTTGAAACCCTTGCAATATATCACTTATTGTAGAACTCCCCTCATTTTGAAGTGCCGTAGATGTTCTTGTAGGCATCAAGATGATGGTAGGGGTTCTCATCTCTAGAATTTCCTCAAAAAACATGTTTTGAATAGTGGCAATAACGATTGGTTTCAGTTTGAAGTTGGGAGCATCAAGTCTTGGAATGAAAATGGGGCCTCTTGACTCATTTTCCCTCATAGCGGCTAGATCTTGGAGGGAAGGACCTCCTTCATCATCTTCTTGTTCATTGTTGTTGTTATTTTCTTTGTGCTCACGATGGTTCCTTTGGTTTCTTCTTGCTCGATGGTGAAAAATTTCTTCATGTTGTTTTTCCTCGCACTCCTCATCTTCATGTCGTTCCTCACATTCATCTTCTCCATTTGGTTTATTGTGATGTATTAATATGTGTTCTTGTTCAGTCCCATCAGAGTTACCATCCTATGTTCCAAATTAGTTTTTGGTAGGGGTCAGACATTCTTCACCCTTGCATTTCGTTCACTTCTAGTATGTCCTCCTCTATGAGGTACCATGATGTTGTGAGAGGATGGTAAGGTGATCATCAAAATATGCTTCTCTCCAAGCTACCTAAATAGTTTGCACAATTGAGTTAGAAAATGAGACATGTAAAATGAAGTATTCCAAGTAGTTTGATATAGAAGATTTAGAAGTAGTGCAATAGAGTCTATTTCTAGACTCGAGGCACTAGTATATAGTCAGTAAGTGTGGGTTCTTAACAGTTCTGTTTGCCCTGTCCCCGACAACGGTGCCAAAAAGTTGACCGGCCTAAATCACACATCCAAAAAGGAGAACATCTACAGATGTCAAACTCTTAAATTTATAACCCGACACTCCACCCCCCACAACTATTATACATGGTTTGAAGAAGTAGATCAAGGTCAAACCATAAGTACAAGTAACAATATATGCTAAAAACTTAGAACCTTGACTCAGATGCACCAAACAAAAGGGGTAGATTGAGATGATGTTCCTTATAGAATGATGTTAATCCAAACAAACAAAACAAGTAAAAAGAAAGGTTAAGTGAGCAAAACAGAACAAAGACATGAAAGCGTGTGGTAACAAATATGGACAGGAACTTGGATCGAGTTTCACCTACTAAGACCTCTCACCAACATGCAATACTCACACCCCTTTGTATACCCTTAGCAAGATTACAAGAAACCACAATTTATGTCTATTTCCTCCTCTCTCGAGCTCAGGATAGATTTAGATTATAGGGTTGTCTGTCTCTAAAGATGGCAACAAACAATCACAATTACATCCATATGACCATTAGCTTAAGCATTCCAACATTTTCATGCATTCATGCAACTCCAAAATAGTTAGGATTAGTGCTACTCTTTTGAGACACTAACAATCAAACATCAAAAGATGGTAGATAATCATACAAGTGAAGCATTAATGCCAAGCAAATGGAGATAATCTTTGCTAAGAGTATATATCTTCAAAAGGATGCAAGTGCCAACCCAAGCAATGAGTTAGGCACTCATATTAGTAAGTAGAATTATGAATTTACACAAATGAAGAGACATTAAGGATAACAAAAAAGTGAGTACACATAGATAAATAGATCTAGAAGGGAAGAAAGGGGATGCACCAACAATGATCCCAAACAACCACAGTTGGTGCACTTTGTCTTTAGAACTGGATCCGATGTGGGTGATAGCGAGCGACTGGTCCTCCTTGCAAATGAGAGTCCAAGATGATGGTGGTAGTGCAAATCTTCTCTCTCCTCCAACATTGTCTTCAAATATCCAAGATCAACAGAAAGGATGGTGGGTGAGTGTAGAGTGCAACTACATTTTGTCGTCTCCTTAATATTGTGTACCCCTTCATGGAAGAAGTGCATGTCTATTTTTAGGCTCTGATAACCAAATTAAGTATTCCATCAGTCACAGAGGGTGCAGAGACTATAGTGATCACTAAGGGTGAGTGGCAGCTACAATCGTTAAGGTGGGGACTTTCATCGTTCACAAAGAGTCCAAGCTTGACGGCTATAGAGGAATTGCAAGGTGCGTTGGTCGTAGAGGAATCGATGTTCATCGGTCACTAAGGATGAGTCCTTCTTCGACTATAAGGAAGTCGGGGGTCAACGAACTTTGACATGATGCAAGACTCATCGGTCGCCAGGTTGTTCAATCAAGGAACTAGCATTGACCGTCGAATTATGCTGACTGTCATCGGTCACTAAGAATCACAACTATGGTGATTTCCTTCTTTAGATGTCATTGACCGTCGGGTGCTATAATTTGTTCGAAGTAAGGGGAGAGTGTTGAGTCTCAAGAAATTCTGTCAGAATGATAAAAAAAGCTATCTAGATGAAACATGGTAAATGTGAAACAATAAGAATAAAATGAGTATGCAAATATCCACAAATTGGATGTTATCAATGATATAGTTGAATTTGTTATAAATATTGTTCCAATGCTAAAAATTCCAAAATATGAGATGTGCATGTTCAACCATCTCTGTACTTCTTCCATCATCTTCTTACCCTATCATTCACCAAAAAGTAATCTAAAAGACAAAGAGATGTGCGAAACTCCAAGTTCGAGGTGGCACACCTCCTCTTCTACTCTACTTCTTCCATATCCTCATATGTAATAGGGGCGTACCACAAAATAGAAAATGCTTATGTGCACACCAATTATTTTTAGCAATCAATGATATTGTAGTAATAAAAATAAAACTCGAGTCAAACACATGTTATATTCACAATTCTTCCTTCCACACCCCTTCCCTCCATTTTCTTCCCAGGGGTAGAAAATGACCCCAAAAACATTCCATACAGAGTTGAAGATTGTTCTTGTGAAAATACCATAGGAAATGTGAAAAATTCTGATACATCAATGATATTATTATTATGACCTTATAGGGTTTGACATGGAAGCAAGTTTGTGAAAGAAAAATCATGGCAATGACATTAAAGTTGCATTCTGTGATTGTAGGACATCGGGTTTGCTTGGCCATATTTGGTTGTGGAGATCATTGATGTTATGAAGGAGAGGACGACAAACTAGTAATATTATTTGGCAGCTTGATTTGATTTTGTGTTACTTGAAGATGATCAATGTTCAAGTTTGGGATAATTCGATGAATGCATATTTATCACATTTTCATTGCACATCTTAGATTAGTTTTGTTATTTCAAATGGATATTTCTTATTATTTTGCTCAGTGAGATTTTTTTCTTCTTTTGTTCTTGAACTGTTAGGATTTTGATAACATTTCTCACTCTAATGCAGGGAAAAACACCAGTCAACTCATGATCATAACAATGTCCCTTATACAATTCCATATCTCAAGTTCATAAGAAATTGGAAGAAAAGAGTAGGAAATTCTTCATGTTTAGCTAGGCCACTCGGGAGACTAGATTTTCCAATCATCCATTGGCCCAACTAGCCAAAGGCACCTACAAGCACCATCTAATCGACTTACCCACTTTATTGATTGGTAGGATAAATTTGATCCTCCCAAAGTTAGTGATCAACATAAGACTTGATGACTCTATAGCCATCCGATTGGAGTTCACTTTTAGTTGCTTCCCATGCCAGTAGATACCAACATCTTTGGAGGTCCTCCAGTTGGCCGACTCTCCTCACTGATTGATTGACTATTTTGTAGAATTGTTCCTACCGAAATGTAAACATCCCAATGTCGTTTAAAGTTTGTTTCCAATCCACTTTTCAATAATTTACTTTGCAAGTTCAATTTGAATCAAACCTTAGGTAATAATCAACCCAACAATTGGTTCTAAATATTGTTCTCATTGACTGAATTTTACATGATTTCTAAAATAAGTTGTCTCTTGGGTTTGACCCTTTTACTATACTATGATTGATATGGCTGCATGTGAATGAACATGGGATAATTTACCTTAGGGAATTTATAGTGCATTATAACCCATGCCATTCATTCTACTCAAAAAGTTCATTCTATGTATCTTACACAATGTTCATCCTAAGCCTAGACTGTAGTGAACTCCCTCCTCAAATCCACCACAATGCATGTTCAAGGCCCGATATCCATCACGAATGTTCTTCCCACAACGATGCTCAACTCTCAAGGCATAATAATTCTGTTGCTATTAGAATGGATATTTTTCCTCTCAGATCTTAGTGTTGCCTAGAACTAAAATTCCTACTTTGGCCCCACTTGCCTTAGCTAACCTAGACCCCTAGATAAGAATTAGTGGCAGCTAGGGTGAGGAGGTTAGCTTTTCCCATCATTTATAGCCACCACCTACTCCTCACTTGTCTCATTTCATCTCCTTTCTACCATTTTTTACTTTTGGCTACCTTCCATCATGACTCCATACCATTTACCCTTGGAGGAGAGAGGATATAGTCCAACAATTTCTAGAGGTGAAGAAGGCCACTCCATCAATATTCATGGATCTATCTTCTTCTTTCCGTTCTTCATTTATGATTTCTTCCATCAGGAGTAGCTAGGACCCTATTGTGGGTTGTCTGGGCAATAATATGTGACTTTGATACCATTTTATGTGATACATTCAAGTACAATATTTATTATTGTTCTTTATTGATATGTTCTTGTTTTTTCTTTGTCTCTCTCCCTAGCTCTATCTCTGGTATTTGATGTATGGAACCACCTATGGTATAGGGAAAAGAGGCATTTGGAGGCTTGGAAGGGAAGTAATGTAAGTCCACTTATGGATACATTGCTAGTTTTTCTCTCCACCCTTATACCCCTCTATTCCACTAGCATTAGTAATTTCCAACAATGATGCAAAAGGATCCTATTTTTCTACTTTGTATTTCCTATGTCTATGACATTTTACTTTTTATGCCTAGTAATGATCTAATGAACATTTTATTGAACATTTTTTAGATAAACTTACTTGTATTAATTAGTGTAATTCTTGCTGAAATTTTTGACGATCTATTATGGATAGGTATATATGATGTTAAGTGTTCCATCCCATTTATCTTAATACTTATTTAAGTATAAATACTTCTATTGAGGGGTGCACACATGCCAAGTTTGTAATTCGTACGATAATATGTATCAATGTTCTGGTACAACATTGTTATTAAAAAAAAATAAATGTAGTAAGATACCATATATGTATATGATGTCAAAAAAATCTTGCATATCTACACATATATTTTGGAATATTTTTTCTTGTAAAATAACGTTCTCTCTTATCATACATCTCTTATTTAGTCTCTAAAGATGGATATATGTATCTTGGACATGACCATTTGATATTCTACCTCATGCTTCTTAGGTTGATCATGTTGCTCATCTTCATCAAAAAAACTATAGACTTAAAGATGATCTAGCATCCTCATAGTCATCATGAAAGAGATCATGTACAAATTCCTACAACCACTACACATATGTATTTGTCCTTTTCACTTGTTGAATCATACATAATGCCATATATAATGTCTTCTTCTATGGATCTAATAATCAATAGTCAAAATTTTGAACTTCATAGCCGAGAAATATACATGTGATTAATTTAGCATCCAACTTTGGCATTTATTCCTACATAATGTCAAATATGTTTTGCACCCAACCACTTGTAGGTAGAATTAAGATAAATATTTAACACCTTAAAATGAGGCATAGTTGTAGTAGACATGATGAATGGAATGTCAAGGCCAAAAAGTGAACTAATCCAACTCATTTTGAAAATAAGAGCGAACATAGCCTAGTCTGATCTAGATAAGTGTGAATTTGATCCTAGTTAATAAGAAAATATCACATATGAACACCGTAAATTTTAGAAAACACTTATGATATTTGAACTTGGCAAAAGAGTTTGCTAAAATTTTTAATTTAATTATTCTAGGAAAAATAATATAAACTAATGTTCTTAAAAATCCAAGAATATTTGAGTGTATTAGTTTGTTTGACTTTCATCTTATTGGATAATAGGGTTTGACTTAAAACTCATATCTATTATGTCCATCAATTTCTATCTCTTGTTATTGTTTTATCTTTTCTACAATATTCACCAAATTAAAGTTCAAAATTTTCTTGCCCACAACACAAATTTGGGACTCTTATGTTTTTCTCCATCAGTTACCCGTTTACTTTTCTTTAATCTGCCTAATTTTTGTGTTGGAATACAAACACCTAGATGGGCATGGTGGTATACTTTAGATATGTCTGAAGTATATGAATACTTGTTAAAATCAATTTTTGTTAAATGTTTCTCATGTTTTTGGTCATATCCTTATCTAGTGGTTGTGTCATTCTAGTTAAATCACTATTCAAACTTAGTATATCTACCAAAGACATATTTACACCCCCACCTCCCGACACAGACATCCATCAGTTATGGATATTGTATATTGGCAAAAAAACCTAAATGGCACATTTGCCAATTTTAATTACCTAAATGGCATGTTCTTGAACTTATTGCCCAAAATGGCACATTTTGGAGCAATACGTCTCCTGCTGGGACGCATTGCTCTCTCGCGAGGCAATGCGTCCCGGTGGGGGACGCATTGGTCCCACAGGAGGGCAATGCATCCCGAGCCGTGACGCATTGCTCTTTTGTGGGACCAATGCGTCCCCCGTCGAGACGCATTGCCACGCGGGAGAGCAATGCATCCCGGAAGGGGATGCATTGACCCCACATGAGTGCAATGCGTCACGGCTCGGGACGCATTGCCCTTGTGTGGGACCAATGAGCCTCCAGGTGGGACGCATTGCTCAATGAGTCTCCATGCAGGACGCATTGGAGCAATGCGTCCCCATGCAGGACGCATTGGTTTTTTTAATCATTTTTTACAATCACTGATATTGTTTCATGGTTATTGATATGTAAATTAACAATATTGATTATATTTATACATTTATAATTCGTTCACTTGTATTTGGATGTCTATAATATACTCAATTATTATAAATTTGTCAATTTCAATAGGTCGTAACATGCATATGGAATATATAAGTGTATTGCAACCAACATTGGTTGGTTCCTAATTGATTATATAATACGAACTTAATCCAAATAAATGAGATAGCAATTAAAAACAAGGTTAAAACATGAACCAACATGACGAGAAAATAATACACAACAGAACAATATGATAGATCCACAACAACATGATCCAAAATGAACCAATGTGATATCATAATATGATAGATCCACATACAATAGATGTCCTCACAAAGGCATACATACAAAACTGTACAATATATAAAAAACTAAGTATGTCGTCCTCGCCCACGTCCCTCTACATCAGGATCCTCTGTACCGATGTCATCTGGAGACTGCTGAACTGGGGACAACTGCGTAGGAGGCTGCTGGCGAGCATCAGGGAAGAAATGAAAAGGTGGAGGTGGGGTGAGGGGTCTAGGAAAACCAGGATAGGATGCATCAGGTGGGGTGCATCCTGAGAAATCAAACGGAGTAGGTGAATATGTGACATAAGATGGTGGTCGGCTCTCGGGAATAATTGCTGGTGGGAATGGAGTGTATGGAGCAGAAGAAGAACTTGCTCCATGGTATGATGGTGGTTGAGGTGGGGTGATGAATGAGGAATATGAAGCAGCTCCTGAAAAATATGGCCCTGTCAGTCCCCATGACATGAACTGAGAAGTGGGACTGGGAGTGGGCTCAACAGTAGGAGTAGGAGTAGGAGTAGGAGTAGGAGTGGGCTCAGGGGCTGTGGTATGAGTGGGTATGGGATCCCACGGCCGAGCATAGTCGGGAAGACTATCAAAGTAACTCCCCTGGATGGTATAGATGCTGTCTCTGATCTGTGCAGGGGCGTGCTGTACTACCGCTCGGATCGCCACATGTGTTTGTACCTATAAAATAATGTATGTACACATAATAAAGACCAATTACATATATTACAAATAACAAAGATAAATAATAACATTTTGTAAAAGAAAATAATAATGATACTCACAAATTCCTGCTGATGATAACTTTGCGGGTAGTATATGCTTGGAGGCATATCTGGAGGGGGCACAATGTATTGTGGATGATACCATGCATAGTGAACCTGAGGACTGTAGACTGTATCAGCTGGTGGAGCGGGAACTAAGCTCTCACGTCTGTTGTTCCACATCTGCACCTCCTGCCTATAATGAAGCATCCGATCCTCAGCTACATGACCCCTCCCATCTATCCCGCTAAGCTTCGGAAGCTCAAGAGTAGGTTGTACTTGAACAAAGCCGAACTGTCCAAGTACTCTATCGGGAAAGTGCCACTCCACTATTGTGTAGCACAACAGAGGCACTCGTGCCAACTAAATATCACTACCATCTCTACAAATGGCAGGCAATCTCTCGAGAACCTCAGCAGTGTAAGGAGTCAACTCTATATGTTATTCATATAAACAACGTGTATCATATAAAATGGAGTAAATTGTAAATAAATAAAACATATCAAACAATAGAGGTAAGTAAGTTATACCTGTGAGGGCAAAATCTGGTCAAATGCTGAATCGTAAAATTGAATTGTTCCCCTGATAGTTTGACTCCTTTGGACAAAGGTAGGCCACCTATTAAATTGAGAAACTAAATTTAGATAAACACTACATAATATTTAGACAAATAAAAAAGTTAATTGTGTTGATCTTTAACTTGTAGCCCAAGGGAACATCTTCTGGCCAATCATTCCAGCGCATTCTAATTGTACCTGGGCGTCCAATTCCCAACCTCTCCCAACACCACAACTGTAATAGGCACACACAACCTGATAGATGGGCTGTTCTCCTAGACCGGGTGGTTGCCTTATACAACTCCCTATATAAGAAAGCTAGAGTTGCAGCACCCCAAGATAGAGTGCCACAACGTTCAAAATCGGACACAAGAGGGAGATACCTAACATGAACTCTATCCCCTGTACAATCTGGGATAAGGTAACTACCTAAGAAATATAAGAGATATGCCCTAGTATACCTTGTCCTCATTTCTACTTGTTGTTCTTCATCACCCGCGGTCAGATCCATATCCTTGAAGGTCTCACGCAACCAAATCAAGGAGATATGCCCCTTAGACATCCCATCTGGTGCATCTCCTAAGAAATTCTCACAAAGGTGAGTCCATGAAGAAAATTGCCCCTCATCTACACCTAAAGGATATGAAGCTATAACTGGTGGGCCATCAAACCTCAGGCCTAACAGAACTGCAACATCCTGAAGAGTGACACTCATCTCAAAAGGGGGAAGCCTAAAAGTATTGCTAGAGTTGTCCCACCTGTTAACTAATGCAGTGATTAAACTAGGGTCAAGGTGGATACATGGTAGCCTATGAACAAGCCCAAAACCAGCTATGGAAATATTGTCTAAAACATCCTGGTCAGTAATAGGCCATTGTGCCAACATAATGTGGTGCTGGGAGAGTCGGTAGGTTTCTTGTCTAGGAGCCATATCTATGAAAAGTGAAAATATTTCATTAAATGAAAAGTGCAAAAATTACATTACATGAAAAGTTCAAATAGTGTACAACATTTAAGATTGTCAAGATTCTTCATTAGATAAGATGAAATTACAACATGAACAACATGAATTACATGAACAAACAATATAAAAATACAACATGAACTACATGAAATTACTGCATTTGATTCAGTATCTCATCTAGAGGTTCATAAAATGGCCACACTTGATGTACCACTAGATGTATCTCTGGATGTGATACAGCTAACTGGTTTCTTACTTGTTCGTTGATTGGCATTGCTTTCTGTTTTGTGTGATCCCAATACCAACCAGGTAGCTCAAGAAGTTCTTCATACATGTGAAACATTTGCTTTAAAAATTGCCAATGAAATTTTGCTTGTTCTTTTGTCACTATAAATCCTAACTTGTTGTGCAACAAATCTGGTACATCATTCCAGTCATCATCCAATAGAGTTTGATGAGCCATTTTTCCCTGTAGGCACTTCGTAGCTATTATTTGGATTAACTCTACGGACATGTGAAATGTCCATGTCCTTCGATGAGCCATCTATAGAAATTGAAATTGCAAACATTACATGACTTTAGTGAAATTGAAATTACAACCATTACATGAATTTAGTGAAATTGAAATTACAACCATTACATGAATTTAGTGAAATTGAAACTGCAAATATTACATGACTTGAGTAAATTGAAATTGCAAACATTACATAGCCAGCCATCATATGACTTTAGGACAAGTGCGTCTATTATGGCCCTTTCTGCCACACTTATGACAGTGATATGTATACTGATTTGGATCAACATCCATAGTTGAATGCCCTTCTCTTTTTCTTTGGTCTTCCAGCTTGCCTTCATTTCTTAGGGGGTAATAAGGGATACATACCTCTACTTTCATCAAATTGAGGCCAATACCTCTTGTCGGGAATGCCATGAAATTCAGTTCTGTATGCATTTAGATAAGCCTCATTTGTATAATATGCACTCACGAGTGCATCAAGATCCCAATTGACAGAGTCTGCAGCTACCCAAACATGAGAGCATGGAAAATGCCATTGTTGTGGAAAACCATAGCTGCATTGACTGCCACCATTTGGATGCACTATTACTTGAAATTTATATCCATCCATGTCACCAACAAGCCATTCATCATTGTTCACACGGATGTGTATTGTCAATTTTTTTGCATCCTCTCGAACATTATAAAGCTTATCATGAACCTTAAAGGGCCATTTAAACCCATCTTGTGCACGTTTATTTGCGAGATTACGCCTATACAGCCACATGGTCACAGAGCGATAGTATGTGGAAACAATTAACGCTTGTATTGGCAAACCTCTAACACCTTTTAAGACTCCATTACAGCCTTCAACATGATTGGTAGTCAATGACCCATACCTGCAACCTCTGTCATATGCGAGAGCCCAATGTACTGGATTTTGGCCTAATAAATACGACTTCGCTGCTGGGTTCTATGGTTTCTATAACAGTCATATGACGATCAAATTCATGTGTATCAGATGTGGATCCCACCTTCCACATAAGGTCCCTCAACTCCTTGGACTTGAACTGCTTATGGAAGTTCTCCCGAAGATGTCGAAGACAATAACGATGTTGAGCCCAATGAAATTTTGATTGAAGGGCTGGAAAAATCCCACTCATTCGATCAGAAATAATACACAAGTATGTACATCGTGGAATGATTGGAATACAAGTTTGTAGAGAACCAAAGAACCACTCCCATGAGTCCTTATTTTCTTTCTCGACAACAGCAAAAGCAAGTGGAAATAGACCATTATCAGCATCTATGCCACATGCAAGGAGAAGTATGCCAGTATATTTTCCTGTTAAAAATGTGCCATCAACAGTAAGAACAGGCCTACAATAGGCCCAACCCCTCACAGCTGGACCAAATGCCCAAAACACCCGCTTGAATCTATGAGTGCCTTCAGTTTGAAGGATATAATCATCAATAAGGTGGGCATATATAGTTCTTGGAATATATTGTGTCAGATAAATTAGGAACGACAACAAACTATGATATGATGATTCCCAGTCTCCAAATATTTTACAAACAACCTTCCTCCTCGCTAGATATGCCTTCTTGTAAGATATATTGAGCCTTAGTTCAGCATTCACCTTGTCACGAATTTCTCGTGTCGACATATCCAGTCGTGATACTAGGATTGACATTATCATTCGAGCAATATAAGATGATGTGACTTGGTGATGATCATGATTCATAACAGTTAATTCACAATTGTGGCCTGCTTTACAACGTTTTATCTTCCACATGCCACCTGCTTTTTTGGACTGGAAAGCGGTCAATCTCCAAGGACATCGTTCATCATGGATACAAGTAAGTTTAAGATGACGATTATTTGAGCGTAATGTACGGTACTGGACATTCTTTTGTACCGACCATTTTTGGAGTGTCTCAACCAGTACAACTTTAGATGCAAATAAAGCACCCTCATATATAACAGCACTGGAAGGATTGTAATTGAGACAAAATTCATGACAAAAATCTTCCACCCAGTCATCATCTTGAAAAGCTTCATAGTTGGAATCAATGTGTTCATGTTGGGGCCATTGGTTGTCAAATATGGATGGAATATGACTCAATGCTGCAATAGAGTCAGGGAATGGATGTGTGTGCTGATCATCGGTTTCAGTCAATGACTCATCCTCAGGTGGTTCACTATTATTACCACCTTCAATGTCACTATTGTTATCACCTTCATGATCACTATCATTATCACCTTCATGATCAATATCATTATCTCCCTCCTCAACCTCAACACCAATATTCTCAATACTAAGATTTTGAGAAAATTCAGGTGGTTGACTCCACTCAGCAGTTAAATTGCTAAGACTGAATTGAGGTGTAGGACTGAATTGAGGTGGTTGACTCCATTCAGTAGTTAAATGACTTTGACAGAATTGAGGTGGTTGACTCCGAGAGAATTGAGATTGAAATTGATTCAATAGACTCATTAAACAAGGTTGTTGGTGGATATATGTTTTTTCAAGAAACACATCAATATAGGCATCAGCTGAAAGTGATAACAAGGTTCTGTATGCATCATCATCATCAACTTGTAAGAGCATATGATTTTCTCTAGGGAAAAGATAGGATATTTTGATAGAGAAGTGGTTGGGATTGATGTCAAGTGTTGTATAGATATATGATTTTAGTTCAGATAGGGTATTAATAAGTGAAATGTTTATGGGTCTAACAGATCGACTAGAATAAGACCCATCAGAGAGAAATTGCCCATCATATCGCATCTTCACAATTCGTGAATTTGAACTAGATGCCATGTTCCTATATTTTAGAATATTATATTAACATCAGAAAGAAATTCATATTTTATGACATTATATCAACATAAATTGATATTTTAGAGCAATGACATCAATTTGGAATTAAATTTATTGGATTATTTTTTCTATAACATTAACAGTGAACAACAATTTTGCTAATTTTTTCAGTAAAATTAACTAACATTTCATAACAACAATTTTGCTAATTTTTTAGTAACACTAACATTTCAAAACAACAATTTTGCAATTTCGAACAATAATTTTTCAGGTATTAAGTAGCCTTCAATTGTCATTTTCTACATCATTATTTCAGTAATGTGCAATTAAAGAGTAACAATACAATTATTTCAGTTGTAATATTTCATAAGTTCATATTTTGAAAATTAAAAATTTGGTAGAATAAATACCTGAAATGGAGAGTTATCTGTTGACAATCGAAGAATAGAAGAAGAGAAAGAAGAAGCTCCAAATAGCCTCCGAACAGCAGAAGATATCAGCTCCAAGATCGCCTGAAATAAGCTAGAAATCACCCAAAGCAATAGAAATCCGAGAAAAGCTCCAGAGCAATGGGAGTATAGAGCTAGATAAAGGAAATGAAGAATGGTGTGAGTTTGGGGGTTGTTTTCGGCCAATATATATAGGGGAGCAATGCGTCCCAGTTGGGGACGCATTGCGCCCACGTGGCACCGCCCGGCGCCGAGCGGCGGCCCCAACGGTAAAATAGTCGTTGCGCTGGGAGCAATGCGTCCCCGTCCGGGACGCAGTGCCCGCGTGGTAATTTTATAGCCGTTGGGCGCGTCGCGGGCCGCGATGCATTGGTCCCACAAAGGGCAATGCGTCCTGAGCCGTGACACATTGCTCTCCCGCGTGGCAATGCGTCCCAGCGGGGGACGCATTGGTCCCACAACAGAGCAATGCGTCACGGCTCAGGACGCATTGCCCTCCTGTGGGACCAATGCGTCCCCCACCGGGACGCATTGCCTCGCGGGAGAGCAATGCGTCCCAGCAGGGGACGTATTGCTCCAAAATGTGCCATTTTGGACAATAAGTTCAAGAACATGCCATTTAGGTAATTAAAATTGGCAAATGTGCCATTTAGGTTTTTTTGCCTTGTATATTTTATCGAAGGTCATTCGTTGGCCGTTAATCCATTCTGATAGTTAATATCCAAATCCGATCTTATCCATCATCTTTCAGCCATGAAATTGTATATGTACAAAAGTTTAACGGAGTCAAGAAAGCCAGAAATTGAGCCTTGATTTGAAACATTCCTTTCTGTCGTGTACGGGGTGCATGCATGATCTAACTAAATGATGCTTAACGGGGCGGCTGCGCAGCCTGCGCTAGAGTAGCGGCCTAGTGTGGGGCTCATGTGTTGGGGGCGACGTGGCTCTATGTTGAGGTGGCTGAGAAGCGTGGAAATGGCTTCTCTACCCTCCGCTCTATGATTGAACATTGACAATTAATATTCGGTTAGACGTCCGACTCTGTGTATAATTAAGATACTATTGAAGATGTTGCGTTTGAGGTTCCTTTTTATTTGACTAGGTTTTCATGTTTGCTGAAGAAAATTCGCCATAAAATTGAAACGAAGAACACAACAACTGGATTCGTTTGTATCTATAAATAACTCTACTCAATGCTTGTGTTACCACCACCACATTAAGAGCAGAAACCGAAGAAGAAGCACCACCCACCTTTCTAAGAGTAGTAGAAGAAGCTTGCTAGATAGGCATGGAGATCATCTTCGGAGGTCGAGTGTCCTCAACTGTAGCATTGGGGTTAACGATAATCATTTGCCACTGGGGAATAAAAACAACCGCCCAGAACTCCCCGCAGGATTACCTAGCCGCACACAACGCAGCGAGGGCTCAGGTTGGAGTCGGTGCAATGCAGTGGGACGAGAACGTGGCGGCCTTTGCACGGTGGTGGGCGGCGCAGCTTGCCGGAAACTGCGTGATGCAGCACTCCGACTCTCAACTACGTAGTAGTCGTGGATTGGGCGAGAACCTCTTCATGGGAGGTGGCAACTCCTGGACTGCGGCGGACGCCGTGAAGTTGTGGGTGGACGAGAGGGCGAACTACGACTACAATAGCAACTCATGCACGCGTGGGCAGTGCGGCCATTATACCCAAGTTGTGTGGCGCGGTTCCACACGGCTTGGTTGTGCTAGGGTTAGCTGCAGAAATGGAAACGGGGTCATCATCGCCTGCAACTATAATCCGGAAGGGAACTGGATCGGCCAGAGGCCCTTCTAGTTATTGTGCCATCGTGATATATATAGCTGCTGGTTTTGCTATACTATCATCATGTTTGTCGTAGATCGTTGTTTTCTTTCAATAAGCATGTTAATTCATGCACTTGTGAGGTGTGTTTATATTGAACTTCTCCCGTAAAAAATTCTGTCAATAAACTTTGTATCAATAAATCATGTTTGTGTGGAAGACCACCAAGATACTATAATATATCCTTTTGTCCCTATTGGCGGAGCCAACAAAATCATAAAGAGTGCTACATCATAGACTAAAAATGAAAAAAAAGAGACTATATAATCTTAATTGATTGACGTGATATGTGATATCTATATTTATCATACATACCTGTTATAATCCATCATGATGAATACGATACCAACCTTATGAATTTTATGGAAGGCAACATAAGTATTAAGTAAACAAATAGAACAAAAGGTCTTATAGAGTAACTAGAAAAAAAATTGAAGATCTCTTCTATGTTCTTGAATTCTATTAACCTATTTTACCCTTTCATAACAATGATTACATATAAGGTTCATAGGATAAAAGAATACATAATTACTTGTTTCATAGTAAGTTTTTACGAATATCATCGCAGTTTAATGGGTTGGACCACATTCATACTCTAGAGGAAAGGTAAGGCTATACTATTGTCACTTATCCCTGCAAGATATTGATGATGTTTTTCATATCTTCTTCAATTGATTAACAAAAAACAAATTTTAAACCGCATCATGGCTATAATGAACATGTGATCTATCCAATGTTGCCTCAACGAACAAAGATGATGGTGATGATACTCATTTTAAACAAATTCTGTCCATGCATGAACTTCTATCTCTCCAATAATGTTTCGTGGTTATGATTACTAATTTTTTCTAGTTTTAATGAGATTGACATGTATCAACGAAACATTTGTTGATCCATGAATGATTTCCCTATGTGGGTGTTTAGATAGATTCCACTCTCCATAGGGTTTCCTTTTCATTACATGATAACACCCATTTTATGGCTGCTAGAGCTTATATTTTACTATCAAAACTGCCTCCTAAACTGTCTTCCTCTCCATTTTATCTTATTTATTACATAGAAATAATCCACACTATGCTCCTGATAATATTTCCTATCTTCTACAGAGTTTCTCTCATTTTTCCACCAAAAGAATGCTAATGGGCCCGTCCCGGCCCATCCATAACAAGCTAACTGCCCCGACCCTTCCCCGTCACGGTCACTGCCCGATATGGCAACAACCCGACATGGGTATGTCATGTGGGGAGACTCTGACGGACAACACACTATTTACCTGACAAGGAGCCTTGCCCGCCATGACTCGTCGGCCTGATGGAGTCTATCGCGCGACGCAACCACCTTCGGTGCAGCAACCCGCCAGAGCCTTTACCTGAAATGATCGAGCGCGACTTACTCACAACCTGGTACGTGACGGCCCCCGCCGAGTGTGCTGGGAGATTGACGTGCCGACCCTCTCCCAAAGCCATCTGGAAAAGCAGATAAAGGACACGTGTCCCAACAATGACCGCAACCCCTACCAACCACTGCATATATATAGCAGCTATAGGCCTTCGATGGGACGGGTCAGAACCCTACGAGCTAACTTTGAGAGCAAAAAGGAGCTAGTGTATCAAGTCCCCAGGTGTGCCAGGCGAGACTAGGTGGGCATACCCCCAACCCGAGAGGGACGGGAGGAGTTCACTTAGAACTTGTCCTGGTAGCCGCAGCAGCGCGATACGACCATCAAGGTCACTCCAACGGGCCGGGCCGCTAGCTGGGTCTCAACCAGAGACGGTCTGCCCAACCATGCCTGACATGAGAATCTGAGAACCTAAGATAAAGCTAACCTGACACGACACCCAACCTGATATGGCCTAACTGTCACAGTATGTTGCCCGAGAGGGTCGGCCTCCCGACACAGCCATATCAGGTAGGGAGTCCTTTCCCGATACTCACCTACCCACCGCGGTTCACGACTCGACACAGGCGTATCCCAATAGGGCTCCTGCCCTGTACCGGGTTAGCAGTACCTTAGAGGTCCACTACTGTGTATATCGACCCCCTACATCAAGGAGGCCGATACTTATCTTCCCTATTTCAACAATTTACTTTCAGTTACCATTGCATTGTAACTAAACCTTTTATCTCCTTATGCTTATATGATCAGTGGAGCTTATCTCATATTGTTATGTGTATGGTTCCTTTTTGTTGGATGATTTCTTTATAGCATCTGAAATATAGTCTCTTCTATCTAAAGAACGCTTTTGACTGGATATCGAATCGCATTTCTCATTTTGACTCTTTTGAGAGAAGGATGTCGTAAACTCTAGAGTTTGGTCTGATTCGAGTGTATGAGAGTACCCAGGATCATGGTTGCCCTGACATATCTTTCTGCTCAAGTCTATGTCCACTACTCTTGAGAGAGAGAATTCGTGCATAGTTAGAGGCATCCTCTTTGAGAGAAGAAGGTGCAAGATGTGTTCTACTACCACTTGTTATGTTTAAGTTTTCCTCCTTTGTGCTTTACTCCGACGATAGTTTTATCTCCTCAGTTTCCAATATACAAAACCTCTATAAAAATTGCTAAACCTTAAAACATTAATTCTTTGGGTAACTCCCCTTGGATATAGGTTTTTTGTTTATCAAAACCTTATCCTTCAACCTTTTTCGACGTGCTTAGACAAGTAAAACTCGTGTTCTAAAGCGTCGTTCTTCCTATCCCTGTGTTTGACCCCGAACTATTTCGACCCTGTGCTAGTTGCAGGATGTCTTAAACATTTGGGTATTATAAATTTCTAAAGACAGATAACCTAGACATGACTCCATTATTGGACCCACGTTTAAGGCTCGTCACCTTTTTGGCGCCGTTGCCGGAGATAGGCAACGAAAACCATTCTACGAACTCAAGTTTTGCTTGCACTTTGCCAAAAACCTTGAACATATGCATATAATATTGCACATATTTCATGCATGTAGTTTATACAGCATACCAATACCTTTACACTTTTATTTCATTCCAGGTACTCTCTCACCTTTTCAAGTCATCTTCGCTTCTAAAAAGTCATGACTGAGCAACCTCTAGAAGCCCACTCCCTACGCTTGTACGTCCAAGTTCGAGCAAATGCAGAAAGGAATCCAGTGGTTGGGAAGCCCCTCAACGTTACCAACTTCGAGTTGAAGCCTTCTTTCCTCTAGCTGCTATAGCATAACCAGTTTGGAAGGAATACTATTGAAGAAAGCCCGTACAACCATCTCACAACTTTTAAAAGGACTTGCAACACCTTCAAGATCAATAGAGTTCCGATAGAACACATCTACATCCAATGCTTCCCTTTCTCTCTGAGAGACAAAGTGTTGGAGTGGTACATAGATCTATAAGATGGGAGTCTTCCCGATTGGGAGCATCTCGCTAACACGTTTATCGCCAAGTTCTTCCCCATTGAAAGAACAATCAAGTGTCAAAACAAGATAACAAGGTACTTACAGAAACCCTCGGAAAACCTACACGAGACCTGGGAGAGGTTTCAATGTTACCAGTGGGAGTGCCCACATCATGGTTTTTCTGAACCTAAGCTGATCACCACATTCTATATTCGGGTGTGTGCTGCCGAGAGGAAATCCCTGAACATTGCATCTGGCATCGATTTTCTGGGACTCAGTGCCCAGAGGGCCAGAGAAAAGTATTAATAACATGGCCACTAATCAACAGGACAGTGAGTACGACCAAGAGTCTATGAGCCATACCACTCCGAGAGAATCCAAAGCGATGGAATCCCTCACAGTTAAGTTAGAAAAAATAGTAATCGATGTCCAAACCCTGAAGGAACAGGGTTATAAATGAAAAGTAAGACAGGAAGCAGTGAGAAGTTGCATCACCTGTGGAGAGCCAGACCACCTGTCTAACTTTTGCCCACAGACAACCGTTCATGGAGAGCTTGATGATGATAGTACAGAGAATGTCAGTTTTGTCCAATATCGACACCCTGATCACCTTGGTTTCTCCTACGGAAACACCAGCGCATCTGAGAATTCCCATCAGCTGGTAAGCGAGAATCCCTCAGGAGGACCGTCGAATCAGCAATGTCAAATAGGGTTCCAGCAGCAATGGACCTTCCAACAGAACCAGCCACAGAAACCATCTATGATGACAAAGTTGATGTCCTTATCTAAGAAGGAGAATGACCTACCAGAATGAGAAGATGCATAAAAGTTCTGCTAATAGCATGACTTTGCTAAAATTGATGCAGCAGCAGATGGGAGGCTTTTCAGCCCAGATAAGGGAGCTCCAACATCATAATAAACATATCGACCAACAGCTGGCAAGCCTCGCCCAGACCATTAATCATTAGGTGGGACGTTTTCCCTCCAATACCGAAAGAAATCTGCGTGGACATGAGACCACAAAGATGGCCATTTTACGGTCAGGAACAGTGGTACATCCAGCCATTGAAAGGGAAGTGACAACAATGATAGCACCGGATGACGAGGTTATCCAAGGGGTACCAGAGGAAGTCCCAGTAAAGTTAAGGAAAGTAACCAAAGAAAGAGCTAACGATGTTTCTTATGAAGAACGTACGGATAGGTACGCACCCCACATACCTTCCCACATAAGCTGGTGAAGGCCCAGCTGAAAAAGAGATACGAGAAGTTTATGGCTGCTATCAAGAAACTTCACCTTGACATCCCGTTTCTGGATGCCGTTGAGGAGATGCCTACCTATGCCAAGTTTTTGAAAGATCTGATTTCAAGGAAGAAGAGAGGCGAAGATGTTGAGACCGTAAAGCTGGCACATATGTGCAGTTCCTTCATCAAAGCAAGTATGCCATCAAAGAAGAAAGATCCTGGGGCCTTTGTCATCCCCTTTCGAGTTGGGGATAACATAACCTGTAAAGGTCTGTCCGACCTAGGGGCAAGCATCAGCTTGATGCCCTTGTCCCTTGCTAAGAGGATTGGTCTCACTGATATGGTAAGAACGCACATGAGAATCTAGCTCACTGATCACACCTTTACAAAGCAAGTCAGAGTGGTTGAGGATGTGCCCATTCGAGTCAGGCGGTTCTTTATACCATGTGATATAGTTTTGATTGATACAATAGAAGATCCCAGCTGCCCTATTATCTTTGGGTGACCTTTCCTAGCAACTGGTCGGGCCCTCATCGACGTAGAGGCGGGTATGATTACGATCAGGGTTGGAGGAGACCCTATTGACTTCAACATCAAAGATTTTATGAAAGCCCCTTCGTTCTTCGAATCCTCTTATTTCGTTGAAAGCTATCAGCAGCTATGCAATGAAGTAAGGGAAGAAAAGGCCATGGTGGACCCAATGATGCACGCTCTATCAGGTGAGGCACAAGAGGTCGAGGATCTGGAGGTCAAGGAATTGCTGGCTTTTCTAGAAGTTGAAGGTTCATCCGAAGAAGAAGACCTTGTGGAGACAGTTATGTCTGCTGCCCTCCGTAAAGACCCCACCGATGAACAACAGAAGGATACACCACCCGAGTTGAAAGTTTTGCCGAGAGGCTTGGAATACCATTTTCTAGACAAGGATAAGATGAATCCAATGATTATCAACTCAGAGTTGACAGATAGCCAAAAAGATCAGTTGCTTGAGAAGTTGAGGCTATGGAGAAAGGCCCTAGGTTACTCAATTAGAGACTTATTGTAACATCCCTGACCTGGGTTATGTTTTAACCCTAGATGTTTTGTTTAATAAAGATAATTATATGCTTGCTCTTATCTTTTGAAAAGTAATTAAGGCTCAAGAGGAACTTATGTTTCATTTTAGTCCTTTTTGAATAATGTTGAACCAATGTTTTGTTTGTCTTGGACTAAAGTGCAAATTACCCAAGTTGAGGGGTTAAATTGCAAATGTTACATGATAAAATGTTCCTCAGATGTTGAAGCATTATAAGAATGAAAATGATGCAGAGGTATGGCTGCCACAAGCCCGAGCACCAAGAAAGATCTTGTTAAGCAATGTTTGTGCATTAAAACCTAGTTTTGGTGTAATGTGCAAATTACCCAAAACCTAGGGTTCAATATGCAAAATACCACCTCTAGATAGTCCCTCATGTTTCGTGGCATCATGTAGAGAAAATAAAATGAGAGGGGCATCTCATTTGAATCACTTTGGAGGAAAGATAATCTTGATATTAAAATAATCAAGATTTAAGCATAATTGAAACCCTAATTCAATTTAATGCAAAAATAAATATATTAATTGAATTGCCCTTCAACCAAAAATAGGATGGTTGAATTTTCATAAGTGTGGATGTACTTGTGCCTTGTGAAGGAAATGAAATATCTAAAGTGAGTGGAGATCCCACTCACATTAGTAAAAGGAAAAGTAATATCCACTCAATTTCCAGATATTATTATTATAATGGTTAAGGTGCTTAATTTGCTTTATTTTAATTCATGGATAATGAAGTGGAATTATAAGGTGGGGGAGATGGATTCGTATGCAAGGGATGGAGGGGAGTATGTGGCACCAATTTTGGGAGTTGAAAGAATTAATTATCACTTTCTCTCACATTGAAATTTCCTTATAAATATCCCATTTTCAACCCACATGAAAGGCTTTTTCGATCC
Organism: Alisma plantago-aquatica; assembly: GCA_963693085.1. Classification (NCBI taxonomy): domain Eukaryota; kingdom Viridiplantae; phylum Streptophyta; class Magnoliopsida; order Alismatales; family Alismataceae; genus Alisma; species Alisma plantago-aquatica. The sequence goes on along the minus strand of OY856410.1, from coordinate 1,485,689,954 downwards.
CTTTTTCTTTCCTTTCTTTGGCCGTATAAAAAGGATATTAGGAGAAATAGGATTACGTTCCCCAACCTATAGGTAATCTCCATAGTCATCTTCAACTTTGATTTCATGGTGGAAATCGAAATTCAATGTTGAATTTCTTCTTTTCTTCATTCAATCTTCAACCTTAGCCATTCATTTCACTCAAAGACTTGAGAACGGGCCTTGGACATTTGAGTGGGCTTCATTCACCATTGAAGATCTGGAGCTTGAAGCTTGGATTCAATTTTAAAGGTTGGTTATATAACTTGAACCCTTAAATGTCATTATTGCTTGCAATTTATTCACTATGTGTTGAACCTTTCTTCTTTCTCGATTTCCTTTTGATTAGTTGTTGAAATTATCATAAGAATCACAACTGATTTCGAAGGTTTGAAGCTTGAAGATGATGATGTCATCTTAAGCACACACCTCAACAAAGGAAGGGGAAAACGGTTTTCAAAACCCATTAAGCTAACTCAGTTTCAAAACCGAATGAGTTGATTAAGTTTCAAGACCGAATGGGAAATTGAATCCAAGACCGAATGGGTAGTTGAACTCAAGACCGAATGGGTAATTTATTTCAAACCGAATGAGTAATTAAGTACAAGACCGAATGGGTAATTAACTACAAGATCGAATGGGTAATTGAGTTCAAAACTGAATGGGTAATGGATCTCAAGATCGAATGGATAAAGTGAACTTCAAAACTGTTTGGGATTAATTGCTGATGTGATTGATGAAGAACCAATGACTCAAATTGGTTTAATTATAATTAATTCTAGAATGAATGATCTATGGATTGCAAACCCTAATCGATTGATTGAAGAATTCCTAATTGAATTGGATCAATTTCATGGTTGATGGTCCAAACGGTCTCAAGACCATTTGGAGGAAGGGCTGTGATAGATGATTGGAGATCCAAGGGCTGTAATTGGATGTACTCTCAATGGTTCAATTGATGATCGATTCAATAAAGCAAACCCTAAAATAAATTGATTGATTGGAGGAAACCCTACTTGGTCCAATCAGTTTCAAGATGGTTTGGACCAAACAGTCTTGAGACCGTTTGGAGGGCAAATGGTCTCAAATCATTTGATGTTCATTCAGTTTCATTTGAGCAAATGGTTTCAAAACCGAATGAAGGAGTTAGGGCAAGACCGAATGGAGGTCAAGTATTTCAAGACCGTTTAAAGGTCTAATAATCCAAGACCGTTTGTAAGTTTAATTGATTTAAATCTTGTAAGTACAATCAACCCCATGATTGTTGATGGTGTTTATCAAAGGTAATTACAATGGTTGTACCTTCAAGGCACTTAAGTGATTAGTACCTCTTGAGTGGTTAATTTTTGATGCTTATGGAAGCAATGACTTAATACACTATGTCAACAATTCATTCAAGTTGAGTTAACCTAATCTAATCAAGCCTGATGTAATTAATATCCTAGAGAGGATAAGAGAGAGAGGGATCCATACATGTGTGATAATCATGTAATGGTTAAACCTCAATACTCTCAACATGAATAAAATATGTAATTAGGGTATGATCTTTTATAAAGAGATCATGAAACCCTAATTGAGAAGGTTGACGAACCCTGACCCTAATCTAGGGTAATGGTGTAACCCTAATCTAGGGTAATGGTGTAACCCTAATCCAGGGAGATGATATGAAAAACCCTAATTAAGGGTAATGTCATGCGAAACCCTAATTAAGGGTGATGAAATGTGAAACCCTAATTAAGGGTGATGAGATCATGAAACCCTAATTAAGGGTGATGTCATGTGAAATCCTAATCAAGGGTGATGTCATGTGAAACCCTAATCAAGGGTGATGTCAAGTGAAACCCTAATTCAGAGAAGTGCTATGAAACTCAACCCAGGGTGATGCTATGTAATTCTATATGAAATCCTACCCTAATATAGGGTGAAGCTATGTGAAATCCTAATTTTGGATTATAGTGCATGAAACCGTAATGTTGGGTAATATGATGATAAACCATAACCCTAATTTTGGGTAATGGGATGAGTATCCGTAATTGACATGAATTTGGGAAACCCTAACCCTAATGGGTGAATAGTGATGTTGCCATTACATTGCACAGTGCTGGTATGTAATTGATGTAACTGTTATCTTGTGTACTAATCATGTAGGTATCATGAGATGTTGGACATAGACAGGTATGAGCTACGATGCTTTACTATTGAAATTTTTTTATGGACCTTGTGAGCCATAATATGCTTTGTTGCCTAATAAAAGGTAACAAGAGATTAATGGGCTTTGAGAGCCATGTGAGATGCATGTATTGCAAATATCATGTTTAACTTGGTCAGATGACTTGAAGTTATTAATTACCTGATGAGTGGTAACAAGTGTTCTCTAACGAACTGAGGGTTTGAATACCCATATTCCATAATCATGATGCTGAGATGTTAAGGGATGAGAATACCCATGCTTTGATAAGGGATTGAGATCCTAATGTTTTATAAAGCTTTGCAAAGTACTGATAGAAGTAATACTCATTCTTTGTAGCATTTATTATAATGGTTTATGTTTGAAAACTTGCCTGATGCTAAAAGAATATGATAATGCACTTAATTAACCAAGTGAAATCTTATCATGTAGAGCCCTGACCATAGATCCATCATCGTCGGTAGTTGGTGATGGTGAAATAGGTTTTCCTACGGGAACTCCTGGAGGGCATACTATTGAGTATGTGGGGGTTATGGGCATGAATATCCTTACGCCCTAATGGAGGAATTGATGTGAGATAAGCATTAAATCTCTCAATCCTTAATTATATATGCCGGGATGGATGTATCACTAATCTCCCGAATGCCGAGATGGATATATCACTAATCTCCCGCTGAGGTTAATGCCGGATCGATGTGAGATAAACATGAAATCTCTCAATCGCAAAGAGAGTACATCATGACACTATAACTCTATAGTGAAGTTGCCAGTATACCCTGGAAAGCTATTTAGGAGAGACACAAGATGTCCTACATTTGGTCCTCACACTGACTGAGGAAGATGAGGTCATGGGAATCCGGCTCTTCCATTGACCTATGTATGGTACCGATTTTGATTTCGCAATGGTCGGTTGGAGAATGAGCGGTATACCTCATCTCCTCAGGTCTTAAGTATGATTGTAAAATGTAATCAGCTGTGTAGCGTATTTTCTTAAGGTTGAAATACGAGAATCATTGGTTGATGGTATCTTGCTTAGTATGTTTTAAATGGATAAATGCTATACATGTTGTTCATATTCCTTGTTGGATAAATGACATACTACTTTATCAAGTTACAAGTTGAAATGCTTTGAATGAGAACATTGTTCTAATATGCTCAAACAATTGATTTATCTGCTATTGAATACTTATGATTCTTCTGCTCAACTTTATTCCATTAATTTGCAATAATAATATTTCTGGCGGAGAGTTATATCTCTCGTTGGGGAAATTTAAATTGTCTCACCCATGTGGGATCCAACGTTTTAGGTAGATGTAGAAGAAGAGGAAGAAATCCTTCAGCATGGGATGATCAACAGCAGCAACAGGGACATCAGTGAATTCTCAGGTGGAGACATTGGCTGTCATGTCTTGTATATAGAGTCCTATGTGTCGTCTCTGTACTCTTAGGTCCTCGGAGCCAGTAGTTAGTATAATAAATCGATCTGAGATTTTGGCTTGATGCCTCGAGGTTCTTATGCTGCTTATGTACAGTTTTAATAGGGCAGACGATGTATGTAATCCTCGAGAAGAGATGGCACTAGATATGTACTTGTGAACCAGAATGTAATTAAATTACTTTGGTTCTTTTTGAAAGAGTTTTCCTGTGTTGGATCTCTTTGAAAATGGTTTTAATTTTTAGTGATTTTCAATAATTCCACTGTTAAGGTTCGCTTCCACTTAGTTAATAACATTTTGTTTGGACAGAGCATCACAGTTTAATTGGTATCGGAGCTCTAGGTTTGCTGAGTCTACAGAGACATATGATTAAGGTTGTTGAGTCTGTTCTAGTGTCTTCCAGTAATCTGATAGTGTCTTCTACTCATATATGAGGAGAAGAAGAACTTGAAGATGTCTGGATCACACGAAGAACATGCTACTGAGAGCAGCGTTTCTACACCAGGAAGAGGTGCAAGGGACCATAATAGGGAGGAACCAGAACCTGGACATCCCCAGTTTAACCAAGCTGCATTGGAGAACCTAGCCTTCCATGATCTGTTTGGGCAGTTCATGGCAACCATGATGCATATGGCGGATAGGTACCACCACCTACACCTAGGGCACCAGTTCACCATGAAGGACAGGGAGCGAACAAGACTTCTAAACAACTTCACCGGGTTGGAGCCACAAAATATGCTGGTACAACTGACCCAGAAGATGCGGACATGTGGCTGACTAAGCTGGAGAAGGCCTTCAGAATCCTTATTATCCCAGAAGCTGAGAAGGTTATACATGCAGTGTACCTTCTTAAGGGGAGTGCTGGCCACTGGTGGACAATAGAAGAGGGCAAGAGGCCAGGTGTTGAGATCGGATGGGAAGTATTTCAACAAGAATTCGTCAATAGATACTTTCCAAAGGTGTTTCTAGATGAGAAGATCTCTCATTTTGAGAGGTTAAGGCAAGGACCAATGAACATTAGTGAGTATGAAGCTAAGTTCATGGATCTTTTGCGTTTCTGTCCTCATATGGAAGCTACTGATGAAGAAAGAATTTGACATTTTGAGAAGGGGTTGAACGCTAATTTGACCACTCCTGTGTCTACTTTAGAGAATAGGGAGAGGTTCTCCACCTTTGTGGAGTCCGTAAGAAGGATAGAAAGGTCGGTGATTGAGAAGCGTTAGACCAAGAGTAAGGTGTATACTCAATTCCAAGGACAAGTGTCCAAAAGTTTCAAGAAACCGAGATTTTCTGCCCCAATAGCACCACCAAGATTCAATACCCAGACACAGTGGATATCAAGTAGGGGTAGAGGTCGTAGTTTACCACCAGAATGAGCCCACAATTCAGCATCAGTGTCAGTAACAGGATCACCCAGGCCACAATTGGGGAACAGAGGCTGTTTATATGTGGAAAGATGGGGCATTTGATGAAAGATTGTCGAGTTAGAGAAGCAAGTGTGACTCAACCTCAGAGGCAGAGTCAGCAAGGATCTCAGAGGCGACAGTTCTCGAGTGGCACTAGAGGACGTGGAAAAGCATCCCAAACTAGTTCGTAGCCACCCAACAACCGAGCACAGGGTCAACAACAAGCAACATCGAGATTCTACATAATGAATCAACCCGAAGCAGTAGTCAATCCTCGAGTTGTGACAGGTCAGATGGAACTATTTCATTCTGATTTGTCTTCATCCTGCTTCGTATCTGTTTTAATTGATCCGGGTGCTACACATTCCTTTATCACTTGAAGAGTGATTCATGACTACAATATGACTGTTAGTCATAAAATAGATAGTCTGTTGTTAGAAACCCCTTTGTTGGGATCTGCAGTGCTGTGGGATGTGTGTTCTCCCTGCATTCTTTTCTTTTCTAAACATCGCATTCAGGTGGATCTTATACCACTTGAGATGCATGGGTTCAACATAATTCTTGGAATGGACACCCTAGAAAAGTATAAGGTTGTCTTAGATTGTGTTTACAAGTAGGATGTGTTCACTAATGATGGTGACACATTGATCTTTCAGGGAGATAGAAAGATTCTTCCAACCTGTCTTGTGTCAGCTATGGTAGCTGAGAAGCTGATGAGACAAGGATGCTTTGCATTCTAGGCACATGTGGTAGATACTATAATGGAGAGCTCTAATCTTTCTGATGCGATGATTTTGAGTCGCATTTATAGACCGATTTCATATGTGTTTTGTGCCTTCATTACTCATTTTCATGGATATTATCGCATAATTCACTTTATTTGGTCTTTGCCATCATTTTATATCAAATCCCCTTTATTTCATTATTTTAAGCATTATTGATCATCTTATCATAAATCGTGTGGATTTATTTGGTCTTGTTGTGCAATTTCAGGAAAAAAACAAGTATCTACATCCGTCGATACCATCGACGGATGTCGATACCATCGACCAAGCCACAGGTTGTCAGCCGAGAAGAGCAATACAGAGTCGATACCATCGACACCCAAGTCGATGGCATCGAGATGTCTCCAGGATGCTGGCGAGGATAAAGTCGATACCATCGACGCAAGTCGATGCCATCGACACAAGGAGAGCTACAACGTCGCTAAACGACAACAACCGACGCTAAAGGAGTCGATACCATCGACACCCAAGTCGATGGTATCGAGATCACCACAGGCGCCCAGAATAAAAGAAAGGAAAGCTGCCGCTAATCCGCTGGGTCGATACCATCGACCCGCGTCGATGGTATCGACGCCGGCAGATATGCGTTGGATTTGTTTTGATTTCGATCGGACGGCTGTTGTTATTTGACGACCTAATTAGGGACTTATACCTAATGACGGCCGCCCAGACGTGAGGGAGATCTCATTTTTGGATTGCACGAGTGCCGAGGAGGAGAGAAAGGAGAACGGAGGCCGAGAATCTCATCCCGGTTGATTCGGACACTGCCGAAGACAATTTCCACCACCGACAGGCGGGGAAAGTTTGCGTTCTACGCCAAGGATCCACCGGTTCTTCTCCGTTCAGGGGTTTTTCCCATCTATTTCACGTTTTTCTTATGAATTCCCCAATTTCTACCATGTATTCGTGTAAGATGAACATGAGAGGCTAAAACCCTCAATCTTTAGGACTGGGAGTAGCCCGGGGATACATTGTATGATGATTTTAGATTGATAATTCATATTTTTCTCTCATATCCGTGGTATAAATTCGTTTTCTCTATTGCTATTGTTATGCTTGATCACCATAATAATAAATTAATGCCCTTAATCACTTCGACAGAAGGATTAACGGTTGAAAAGAGACGAATTCTACATTAATTAATAAAACCCTTGACAAAGGAGTTGTAAAATTAATGGTGGGAACTGAGGGACCGATCTTAATGCGCTTAGTTTAGGGGAATGATTACTATGACGATGGAATCAACCTAAATCTAAGTAGTGGATTACACCTCGACAGTGGGTAATTCTCATTTCAGGCCACTACCCGGATAGAGAGAGAAGTGTGAGGAATTATATGAAATCTAATACAATGTTGACCCGCGGTGAAACCGCCATCCTAAAGATATCCCTTTTAATTGATTAAATTAACCTTTAATCGATTGTTTTCTTTGTTTGATTTTTATTTTCTTTCAATTTGAACAACAAAACCCTACTTTGTAAATCGGTCTAGCTGATTGCGATTAGTTAGTAGAAGTCTCCAATAATTCACGTATCCCTGAGTTCGACTCGGGCCTCACAAGGCCTATATTACTCGACGCGTATACTTGCGTTTAAGTGCGTAGTAAAATACACGTCAAGTTTTTGGCGCCGTTGCCGGGGATACGGCGAATTATTGGCACTTTGAGTGCTAAGAGCGGCCATTCTAGGCCACATTTTTTTATTTATTCATTTTAAAACAATTTTAAAAATTCCTTTATTTCTCTATAATTGTGTTGACTCGTTCAAAGCATTGTACTGAACCCCTATTTCCATATTTCAGTTACTTTGCATGGTGCACACACGTAGTCGAGACTACGTGAATTGCACACCTGAGGTTCCATCTGCGGGACCAGAGGACGAGGACTACTACGAGGAGGAACACCACAGGGATATACATTCTGAATCTGAGCCAGAACAAGAAGAAGTAATGGCTGAAGCACAGACAATATGGGAGAAGATCAAGGCGGCTTCTTCCTCTGCATCAAAGGGGCCTATAAAGAAACAGGGGCTAAACATACCTACATACAAGATCGACCCAGCACTGATTAACTTGGTCAAATCCAATGCATTTCACGGACTGAAAAATGAAGATCCAGTGGCACACATTAGTCAGTTTGTGGAGAACTGCGATATGGTGAAGATAGATCGCTTTCCGCAGGATGTGCTCTATCTCAAGTTATTCCCCAGTTCCTTGGCGGGAGTAGCAAGAGAGTGGCTTTACAACCTCGACGACGAGTTTGTTGAGTCATGGGATCACATGGTGGAGGTTTTCTTCGAGAGGTTCTTCCCTCCTGAGAAGACCAATGATATGATCCGAAAGATCCACAATTTCACCCAACAGGCGGGTGAAACCTATTCTGAGACTTGGGAGCGATTTCAAGTCATGTCGAGGAGATGTCCACATCATGGATTGGACAAGGAAACCCAAGTGAAGATCTTCTACTTTGCTCTCTCCGAGCATGATAGAAGCAACTTGGACTCGGCCGGCTCTGGATTCTTTCTAAATAACACTGATACAAGATGCTGGGAAATACTGAAGAATATGGCACGAAAGCAATCTTGGGGAGAAAGAGAAAGAGGCCCAGTTGAGCAAGCAAGAGTTGCCAGTGAGTCAAAGGCAATGAGAGAGCTGAATGAGAAGATGGATCTTCTCGCAAAGAAGTTGCTGCAGAAGGAAGACAATGAGTCCGAGGAAGAGGCTCAGGTCAAGTATATGAGGCAACAGCAAGGGTACAGGAACAACGATTACTCATGGCGGAAGGACAAGAAATTTTCATGGAAGGATCCAAACAACTACCTGCAAGATCCGGACGCCAAACCTGCACCGGTCACGGAGGACAAGAGCACGGAGTTGCTCAATCAAGTCATAAAGCAAAATTAAGAGTTGATGAACACTTTTGGGCCGCAAATAAAGCAGCAGGGTGAATTCATGAACCAGTTCGGGCAGACGTTGTAGAGCCACGGGGCTCAGATGCGGACTATAGAGACTTCCATGGCACAGATGGCAGCGGATATTGCAAGCTTGAAAAAGCCGGCACATCCGGGTTTTCCGGGGAACACCAATGTTCCCGGGGGAAACCAACAGGCCAAGGCCATATTGTTGAGGAGCGGTAAGAAGGTGCTTAATCCAAGGGCGGATGACACAAGCACACCGCAGGACACAGTAGAAGAAGCAACCGCTAAGGAGCAGCCTGCACCAGTCATAGAGCAAATTGATGACACAACCGACGATGGTAAGGAAGGACAAGCCACTGAGGAGGAACCACAGAAATTAACTCCCTATGTGCCACCTCATCAAAGAGCACATACCGTTCCGGTTCCCTATCCCAATAGTGCAAAAGCAAGAAAGGTGGATGCACAGTTTAAAAAATTTCTGGACAGCTTTAGAAAGTTATCTGTGAATATTCCCTTGTTAGAGGCAATTGAACAAATCCCGTCTTATGGAAAGTTTCTTAAAGATGTAATCACCAAGAAGAGGAAGATACCCGACACTGAGGTTGTGGTATTGAAGGAGCAAGTGAGTGCTTTTATTATGGGCACTTTGCCGCCAAAGCGACAGGATCCCGGGTGTTTCAATATTTCATGCTTTATCGGGAAGTTCAAATTTGGCGAAGCGCTTTGTGATTCCGGGGCAAGCATCAATCTGATGCCCCTTTCTACATTCAAGAAACTTGGATTGAAGGAGTCAAGGCCAAGCAATATGACTATCCAATTGGCCGATAATTCTGTGGTGAAACCATATGGAATCTGTGAGGATGTTTTGGTAAAGGTAGACCGCTTTGTTTTTCCCGCTGATTTTGTTGTGATGGAAATGCAGGACGAACACGGCAATGAGTTACTTCTTGGTCGCCCATTTCAAGCCACAGCTGACATGATCTTGGAGATGGGGAGAGGTCGCTTGACCTTAGGCATTGCGGATGATCGCTTTGAGATGGTCATGCCCAACAACAATACATCTACTAAAGCAAAGGCACAGTGCAACATGGTGAAGCATGTGGAAAGCAATATCTCACTTTGTCTCGGGAAGCCATTTTTAGATATGGCCCATATGATGAGCAGGATAGACAATGGGACCTTGGCGGTAGACCTTATGGAGCAAACGAAAGCTGTCTCTTTATGCAAGGTTGTCGGGTTTCCAAATGATGAGAATGAGGACATTCCACCTTCGTGGGAGGATGATGTGATAATTACTTCTGTCTGTGATGCATATCCGGAATTGCCTCTAGAGGCGCATTTGCTTAATGTCACTTATGATTGGATGCGGAGTACTTCACTCAAGGAGTGCGCCAAAATGCTTCAAATGCTTCCATGTTTCTACACGAGGCACTATGAAGATTTGGGTACACTGCCCCCACCGCTACAATCATCCCTTATCTGCCCACCTGATCTGGAGTTAAAGCCATTGCCCCCGCACTTGAAGTACGTCTTTCTAGCTGAGGAGGACAAGTTGCCAGTGATTGTTTCTGCATACTTGAGTGCGGATGAGGAGGAGCAGCTACTGATAGTGCTCAAGAACCACCGTGGAGCCTTTGGGTGGTCAGTGGCGGACATCAAGGGGATCTCCTATACACTTTGTCAACATAAGATTCGGCTTGAGGAAGGAGCCAAGTCAGTCATACAGCCTCAAAGATGTCTAAATCCAAGCATGATGGAGGTTGTCAAAAAGGAAGTCATTAAGTTGCTTGCTGCAGGGATTATTTATGCCATATCTGATTCGACGTGGGTGAGTCCCACACAGGTAGTCCCTAAAAAGGGGGGAATCACTGTCACTACAAATCTTCTAAATGAACCTGTCACCACCCGATTGGTAACTGGGTGGCGTGTATGCATTGATTACCGCCGACTGAACGCCGCAACTCTGAAAGATCATTTTCCATTGCCATTCATTGATCAGATTTTGGAACGCTTAGCCGGTCGGTCGCATTTTTGTTTCCTTGATGGTTACTCGGGGTACAACCAGATTTCTATTGATCCTTTGGATCAAGAGAAGTCTACGTTTACATGTCCCTATGGGACTTTCGCCTACCGCCGTATGCCGTTTGGTTTATGCAATGCGCCGGCGACTTTTCAACGCTGCATGCTCGCCATTTTCTCTGACATGGTGGAGCGGTGTCTCGAAGTCTTCATGGACGACTTCTCGGTTTATAGAGCATCTTTTGATGAATGCCTTTATAATTTAGATAAGGTGTTGCAGCGGTGCGAGGACACACACTTGGTCCTCAATTGGGAGAAATGTCACATGATGGTGACAGAAGGAATTGTGCTAGGACACAAGGTGTCTAGCAAGGGTCTAGAGGTAGACCCCGTAAAAATTGAGGTGATTTCTAAGCTACCCCCACCAAATTCTGTAAAAGGGGTGAGAAGCTTTTTAGGACACGCTGGGTTTTATCGGCGCTTTATCAAGGATTTTTCAAAAATTGCAAAGCCATTATCGGAATTGTTGGAAAAAGATGCAGTTTTTGATTTCAATGAGAAATGTCTTCACGCATTCGAGGTTTTGAAGGAAAAGCTGATTTCAGCTCCGGTTGTTCAAACGCCGGATTGGACAAAGCCTTTCGAGTTGATGTGTGATGCGTCTGACTATGCTGTGGGGGCTGTTTTGGGGCAAAGGGTAGATAACAAGCCTGCTGTGATTTTCTACGCCTCAAAAACACTTAATGATGCTCAATTTAATTACACAACCACGGAAAAAGAGTTACTTGCTGTTGTTTTTGCTTTTGAGAAATTTCGGCAATACTTAGTGGGTTCTAAGGTGGTTGTGTGGACGGATCACGCCGCAATAAAATATTTGATGGAGAAGAAGGATGCGAAGCCTAGACTAATTAGGTGGATTTTGCTCCTACAAGAATTCAATATTGAAATCAAGGACAAGTCGGGAATTGAAAATGTGGTGGCTGACCACTTGTCTAGGTTAGAGAGGGTGGATGAACAAGGTTTGCATATACCCATTACCGAGACTTTTCCCGACGAACAACTTTTAAAAATTGATTCTAAAGAACCATGGTTTGCGGAAATTGTGAATTATCTGGCTTGCGGGATCATCCCGGAAGATTGGTCTTATCAAGAGAAGAAGAAATTCTTCCATTCATTGAGATACTATTTTTGGGATGACCCAATATTGTTGAAGCAATGTAGGGATGGTATTCTTCGCAGGTGCGTGCCGGAGTTAGAGTACGAAAGTGTTCTACATCATTGTCATGCGTCGCCTACGGGAGGACATCATGCTAGCTCATGGACAGCAGATAAGGTGTTGGAGAGCGGCCTTTATTGGCCCACTTTGTTCCGGGATGCCTATGATTTTGTTAGGCAGTGTGACCCGTGCCAGCGTGCAGGTAATATCTCAAGGAGACAAGAAATGCCCCTGAATGTGTTTCAGGAAGTCGAGGTATTTGATTTATGGGGCATTGACTTCATGGGACCCTTTGTGTCCTCAAATTCAAATCTTTATATTTTGCTTACGGTGGATTATGTGTCGAAGTGGGTAGAGGCAATCCCCACAAGGACTAATGATTCGAATGTAGTGTGCAGGTTCGTCAAAGAGAATATTTTCTGCAGGTTCGGGATTCCTCGAATGATCATTAGTGACAGAGGGACACACTTCCGAAATCAGAAATTTGCTTCACTTTTGAAGAAATATGGGGTCAAGCACAACATTGGCACCCCATATCATCCACAAACGCAAGGACAGGTGGAGGTATCAAACAGGGAAATCAAGAAGATTTTAGAAAGGACCGTAGCATCTACACGGAAGAATTGGAGTGCATTACTACCGGATGCACTTTGGGCTTATCGAACGGCGTAAAAAACACCTATAGGCACTACACCTTTTAGGTTGGCGTATGGCCGGGCGTGCCATCTTCCGGTAGAATTGGAGCACAAGGCCCATTGGGCGCTAAGAAGGCTGAACTTGCGCTATGATGAGGCCGGGAGGAAAAGAATGTTTGAATTGAATGAATTGGATGAGCTACGTATGACGACATATGAGAATGCCCGCATTTATAAGGAGCGCACAAAGCTGATCCACGATCGCCACATTGAGATGCACACGTTCAAGAAAGGAGACAGTGTCCTATTGTTCAACTCTCGTCTCAAATTGCATCCCGGGAAACTGAAATCCCGATGGAGTGGACCCTTCGAGGTGGAAGAAGTGAGACCGCACGGAGCGATTCTCGTGCGAGATGGAGAGGCCACGTTCTTGGTGAACGGGAAACGCTTGAAGCTGTACTTTGGTGAGAACTATACGAGGAAAGTGAATGAGGTTAAACTCATTTCACTTGTACATGAATGAAAAGAAGGACCGACGTCTAGCCTAAGACGCTAAAGAAGGGTGCTTGTTGGGAGGCAACCCAACCATTCGTACATTAGGATAGTTTAATGTTAGGTGTAGTTTGCTTTTATTTTGTTTACTTTTTAGTTTAAAAATGATACCTTGATCCATTTGTTAAATGTGCAGGAACAGGCAGGAACTATACAGGCAGGGTCGATACCATCGACACATCAGTCGATGGTATCAACATGGGTTCAGGTTGACACAGCAGAAATCGCACTGCGTCGATACCATCGACGGCCCCGTCGATGGCATCGACATGGTCACAGGCAGGTCACAATAAAAGTGTCGATGGTATCGACACCTCAGTCGATACCATCGAGATCTCTGGAGATATTCAGACGAATTTTGCTCAGTCAACTCGATACCATCGACGGCCTCGTTGATGGTATCGACATCATCACAGGTTGAATGCAATAAATGGAGGTGTCGCAATAAAAGCAAGTCGATACCATCGACACCCGTCGATGGCATCGACGGACATGTCACCGATCCGCATGAGGACATCGACGACGATCGCAACAGCCACGTCAGCGATCCGGGTGCTGCGTCGATACCATTGACTTATGTCGATGGTATCGACCCGTCAGCGATCCGGGTTTCTAGATCCAGCAAACGTCAGCCGTCGATACCAGCGACAGATGCGGCTACCCGCGAGACATGTCGATAGCATCGACCCGCGTCGATGGTATCGACGGGTCAACAGGGGCGCCGATCAAGTCTATTTAAGGGGACTTGCAACGTCATATGACATCACACCCTCAGAGCAAGTATCTCCCATTGCGCCGAGCACTCCCCCGAGCCCTCTACACCTGCGGAGAAGCGTCATCGAGCGAAGATCTTCACCAAGCGGAGAATTTCTCTCCATCTTCACCGAGCTCTTTTCTCCCAATCTCATTCTTCTCGCAATCATGGTGCATACGGGCGGAGCATCTTCATCAAGCATGCACCCCAGGGAGATCGAGGAGTTTGTTCCTCCTCCAACCGCTTCCATCTCTCGTCCACGCCTCATTCATGCCAACATGGATGTAAGGAAGGTATACGAGGATATAATGAAGCGGAAGTTCGAGGCCACCCGGTATGTGGACCGGGGAATGATCAGGGACCTGGGATTCGAGGCCGACTTGGCCTATGTGTTGGCCGGGCAAGCGCGGCACACCATTCGCATATATGAGATGGACTGTCATGCGGATGGGCAACCGTTCTTTGGCGAATGGCCCACATACAAGGAACTGGTGGCCGAGTTCATGGCGTCTCTTGATATCTGCGTCGTACCAAATGACGTGGTGCCATCGGACCAGACGTGGATCCAGGGAAGGGTGTCCTTCCGACTCTTTAACAACAATTACAACATCACATTGAAGCAGTTCAACGCCATCTTCAATTGGAACCACAGCCGCCACGATCACCGACGCCCCGACGCCCGCACCGACTACGACAAAATCTTCGCCGAGCTAGTTACAGTGCCGGCAGGGAAGACCGTGAGCTACCACAATGCCGCGGTAGCTGATTTTGAGCACCCGTTCGTCCGGGTATTGCATAGGATGCTTAGCTTGACCTTCTTCGGGTGGAGCGATCTTGCTTTGAGCAAATTTCAGGAGAGCGACTTGTTCTTTCTGTACGCCCTCCTGAAACGTCAAGAGTGCAACTGGGGAGCATTCTGGTTACAGCGCGTCATGGCGGTGAAGCGGAGCACAAGGAAGGCTCCAATTCATTTTGGTGGTTTGGTCACCGGGTTGGCGCTTTACTTGGGGCTGAACTTTCAGTCCATGACTCCGATTTCTACGCGGAGTAAGGTGAACGTGCAACACTTGCACCGTTCAAACCTCATTCTTATCTGGGACGGGTTGGCGTACGCTCATTGCCACGTCAACCAAGCTTACCAGGAGGCATCCCTGCCGGACGACGTCTTCCACATCGAGGGCAAGCAACATTTCCGATGGCCCATCATAGCCATCGAGTCCTCGGAAGAAGAAGGCAGAGGTGCAGACCAAGAAGGCGAGGCCGAGGAAGACGAGGAGGCTTTCACACCTCTTCGAGCACGCGTGGCACCACGGAAGCGTCCTAGGATGCACCCAGGTGCATCTTCATCATCTCAGCCCCCGCCACCATCACCACAGCAAGAGCAGCCAGCTGCGGATCCCTACTCCATGCAAGGGATGTATACCATGCTGCAGGACATCCAGCAGACGCAGCACCAGCATATGACTTTGTATACCGGCATCCATGAGACAACGGGCCGGTTGCTTGATAATCAAAGGGCTATGTTCGAGAACGAGCGGATCATCCTTGCCAACCAAGAACAAATGCACAACCAGTTGCAGCGGATAGAGACGCAGCAGGAGCCCTTCTTCGACCACTACTGGAGTCGAGACTACTTTGGAGGTTATCCACAGCCTCCGCCGAGGACCCAATATGATCCAAGCTTCCAGGGGGAGTACCCGTCTTGGGATCCTACGGCACCACAATACCCACCACCGCCTCCGCAAGATTGATCAGGGTATCACTGTTCCACCCTTAAGTTGGTTTTTGACTATGAGGCCATAGTCGGATTCAAGCTTAGGGGGGTGGCTGGAACAACTCTATCTTTTATCTTTTCTTTAGTTGTTTTTAGTTTCTGCTTTGTTATTTGTTTTTGCAATTTTAAGTTTTTATTTAGGATCCACATCTATCTAGTGTAATTGTGGATGTCGTAAAAATTGTCATCTTGCTGTTTTCATGGGGAAATTAAGGGAATTGAAAAAATTTTCTGTGTCATTTGGATAGCTTTACTTGGTTGTCCTTGGGGAACTTGTTCTATGAAAATGATTGATTATGTCAACTTTGAAGCAATATGTCATACCCACACCCCCATTGACTCATGAAAAGTGGGTAGTAACGGTTGTTTGAGCCTAACCTAATCAAATGGTAATGAGACCTTAATCATATGTAAGAGAAAGAACCCTTTAAACTACTACACATGTCAATAAGGAGGGACACATAATTTTCTTTTAAGGTTCAGTCACTTAATCTTGTGATCATTCCACCCCATTTCCTATAATCCACCCAAGAATTGGAAGTAAAGTGCAGTTTCAATTTCTTTTGCGTGCATGGCATGTAGATAGGTTTTGTATTGTTATTTTCATGTTTTTGCATAGAATAATGAAAAAAAATATATAGTGATACATGCATATTACCCTTAGGTGCATGTCATGTAGTTGCACTCACAATTTCATGATTTTCATGCATAAGCACACCATGTATCTCAGTTTTCCTAAATAGGTGATCTAATTTGTTCCATACCCTTGAAATAAGGCAAAGATCTCCAATTGGAAAGAAAATGGCCTTATACATGTATCTCTAAACAATTATGGATATATGGGCAAAGAAAAAAAAAAGGGAGAGTTGGAAAGAAAAGGAATAAGAGGGAGAAAGGCATGATATCACTTGTATAACAGGGGAATTGAGTACATGATGTGGCTTGAGTAGATTTCTATCTCATTTTGAGGTAGAAGGTTAGTGCATGCATCATTCCACCCACTTTTAGGCAGTAGGGCATTCTTAATGTGCATTTGCATCATTTAGGGCATTTTGTTATATGCATTTTGAAACTGTGTAATACTTCCAAATTCTCCCATGAACCACCCATTCCATCCACCCGTTGCTCGGATTGGTAGTCCACCGTGATATTCTCCTCACTCATGTGTATAAGGAGGATGGCTTCCATGTAGATGGTAGTTAGGGCGAGCAACGTAGTTTAGGTGATCACAAGATGCACCATGGCTGAATCGGCGAACTTTATTATGATAACTGCCCTATGTGATAGTGTTCATCGGTTTGAAGGATAATTTCTTTTATTGATGGTTATTGTCGCCTTTAGGGTAATTACTGTTCTGTGATTAGGGTAGGCCGGTTTGAGAACGTCCAGTGGGAGTCATTTGTGAGGTGGGTTGGTATTTTGATTGTTAGTTGACATTCGCAATTCTATTCTAAGGATTAGTTGCTTGAGGGCGAGCAATGTTTAAGCTTAGGGGAGTTTGATGCGATGATTTTGAGTCGCATTTATAGACCGATTTCATATGTGTTTTGTGCCTTCATTACTCATTTTCATGGATATTATTGCATAATTCACTTTATTTGGTCTTTGCCATCATTTTATATCAAATCCCTTTTATTTCATTATTTTAAGCATTATTGATCATCTTATCATAAATCGTGTGGATTTATTTGGTCTTGTTGTGCAATTTCAGGAAAAAACAAGTATCTACATCCGTCGATACCATCGACGGATGTCGATACCATCGACCAAGCCACATGTTGTCAGCCGAGAAGAGCAATACAGAGTCGATACCATCGACACCCAAGTCGATGGCATCGAGATGTCTCCAGGCTGCTGGCGAGGATAAAGTCGATACCATCGACGCAAGTCGATGCCATCGACACAAGGAGAGCTACAGCGTCGCTAAACGACAACAACCGACGCTAAAGGAGTCGATACCATCGACACCCAAGTCGATGGTATCGAGATCACCACAGGCGCCCAGAATAAAAGAAAGGAAAGCTGCCGCTAATCCGCTGGGTCGATACCATCGACCCGCGTCGATGGTATCGACGCCCGCAGATATGCGTTGGATTTGTTTTTATTTCGATCGGACGGCTGTTGTTATTTGACGACCTAATTAGGGACTTATACCTAATGACGGCCGCCCAGACATGAGGGAGATCTCATTTTTGGATTGCACGAGTGCCGAGGAGGAGAGAAAGGAGAACGGAGGCCAAGAAGCTCATCCCGGTTGATTCGGACGCTGCCGAAGACAATTTCCACCACCGACAGGCGGGGAAAGTTTGCGTTCTACGCCAAGGATCCACCAGTTCTTCTCCGTTCAGGGGTTTTTCCCATCTATTTCACGTTTTTCTTATGAATTCCCCAATTTCTACCATGTATTCATGTAAGATGAACATGAGAGGCTAAAACCCTCAATCTTTAGGACCGGGAGTAGCCCGGGGATACATTGTATGATGATTTTAGATTGATAATTCATATTTTTCTCTCATATCCGTGGTATAAATTCGTTTTCTCTATTGCTATTGTTATGCTTGATCACCATAATAATAAATTAATGCCCTTAATCACTTCGACAGAAGGATTAACGGTTGAAAAGAGATGAATTCTACATTAATTAATAAAACCCTTGACAAAGGAGTTGTAAAATTAATGGTGGGAACTGAGGGACCGATCTTAATGCGCTTAGTTTAGGGGAATGATTACTATGACGATGGAATCAACCTAAATCTAAGTAGTGGATTACACCTCGACAGTGGGTAATTCTCATTTCAGGCCACTACCCGGATAGAGAGAGAAGTGTGAGGAATTATATGAAATCTAATACAATGTTGACCCGCGGTGAAACCGCCATCCTAAAGATATCCCTTTTAATTGATTAAATTAACCTTTAATCGATTGTTTTCTTTGTTTGATTTTTATTTTCTTTCAATTTGAACAACAAAACCCTACTTTGTAAATCGGTCTAGCTGATTGCGATTAGTTAGTAGAAGTCTCCAATAATTCACGTATCCCTGAGTTCGACTCGGGCCTCACAAGGCCTATATTACTCGACGCGTATACTTGCGTTTAAGCGCGTAGTAAAATACACGTCACTTTCTAAAGTTCTGATAGTTAGGGAGTTTGAAGATGTGCTCCCTGAGGAACTTCCAGGTGTACATCCACCTTGATAGATTGATTTTGAGATTAATCTAATCCCGAGCATGCAACCAATGTCACAAACACCATATAGAATGGCACCTGCTGAGATGGCAGAGCTCAAGAAACAACTGCAAGAGTTGCTTGAGAAAGGTTTTATCTGACTGAGTACTTCACCATGGGGTGCTCCGATTCTCTTTTTCAAAAAGAAGGACAGATCAATGCGGTTATGCATTGATTACAGGAAGTTAAATAAAGTAACCATAAAGAACAAGTATGCTCTGCCAAGGATCGATGACTTGTTTGATCAGTTGCGTGGTGCAACTATCTTTTCTAAGATAGATCTGAGGTCAGGATATCATCAGTTGCATATCAAGGAGAGCGACATACCTAAGTCTGCCTTTAGGACAAGGTATGGTCACTATGAGTTCATAGTTATGTGATTTGGACTAACTAAGGCACCAGATGCATTCATGGAGCTCATGAATAGAATCTTTCGACCTTTTCTTGATCAGATTATAGTAGTCTTCATAGATGACATCTTGATATACAGTAAAGATGCTCAACAACATGAGCAGCACCTCCTTCAAGCTTTAACTTTGCTAAGAGAGCATAAGTTGTATGCTAAGTTTAGCAAATGTGAGTTCTGGCTACCAGAAGTTTCTTTTCTAGGACATGTAATATCTGCCTCAGGTATCCGTGTTGATCCTAAGAAGGTAGAATCTATCCTGCAATGGGAACAACCAAAGACACCAATGGAGATACACAGTTTCCTAGGGCTATCTGGATATTACAGGAGGTTCATTAAGAACTTCAGTTCTATAGCTTTACCCCTAACCAAGTTGACCAGGAAGGAGGTTTCTTTTGTCTGGAATGACAAGTGTCAACATTCTTTCCAGTTGTTCAAAGAAAGGTTAACAAGTGCACCTATGCTGGTGTTACCTAAGCAAGGGAAGGGGTACATAGTTTTCTGTGATGCATCTAAGAATGGTCTAGGATGTGTGTTGATGCAGGATAATCAAGTGATTTCTTTTGCTTCTCGAAAGCTTAAGAAACACGAGGAGAATTATCCAATACATGATCTAGAACTAGCTGTTGTGGTTCATGCTTTGAAAATCTGGAGACATTATCTCTTTGGAGAAACATTTCAGATTTTCACAGACCATAAGAATCTAAAATATATCTTCTCACAACATGAGTTGAATATGAGACAATCCTGCTGGATGGATTTAATCAAGGACTACGATTGTACAATTGATTATCATCCAGGGAAGGATAATGTAGTAGCTGATGCACTAAGTAGGAAATCATCATCACCGGCCTTAGATAAAGCACAATTTAACTCCTTAGTGTGCTTTAAAAGAGATCTTCTTATCTCCTTGAGGCAAAACAATATACATCTTAAGGTATCTTTGTTAGCCGGGATGTTAGCTGAGATGCACATAAAACCTACTCTGAGACAGCAGATTAAAGAAGCACATCAAGTTGATACTGTGGTTCAACAGATCAGGTCAGAGTATGGTAGTGAGAAATGGGATGGCTTTCATGAGTCAGAGGATCAGGTAGTCTGTTACCATGGTAGGATGGTAGTACCTGATGTCAATGACTTAAGGAAGTTAGTCTTGGAGGAAGCTCATTCTTCGATGTATGCAATGCATCCAGGGAGTACCAAAATGTATCATAACTTGAAGGATATATATTGGTGGCCAGGATTGAAGAAAGATGTTGTTGAGTTTGTTATGTGGTGTCCGGTGTGTCAGCAGGTTAAAGTTGAACATCAGAAGCCCATAGGAACAATGCAACCTTTACCTATACCACAGTGGAAATGGGATCATGTGACCATGGACTGTGTGGTTGGTTTGCCTAGAACAACCAAAGGTCATGATTCCATATGGGTGATAGTTGATAGGTTGACTAAGACATCACATTTCCTTCCTGTCAAAACAACCTACACTGCTGAGAAACTTGCACAAATATATATAGATGAGATAGTGCAGTTGCACGGGGTTCCAGCTACTATTGTTTCTGATAGAGGTCTCTAGTTTATGAGTCCTTTTTGGGAATGACTACATAAAGCTTTGGGTACACAATTAAGGTTTAGTACAACCTTTCACCCACAGATAGATGGACGATCTGAGAGGACCATACAAACCTTGGAGGATTTGCTTAGGGCATGTGTCCTTCAGTTTGTAGGAAGCTGGGATCTACACCTGAGCTTGATAGATTTTGCTTACAATAATATCTATCAGCACAATATTGATATGGCACCATATGAAGCATTATATGGTAGACATTGTAGATCTCCTTTATGTTGGTATGAAACTGGAGAATATCAACTTTTGGGTCATGAACTTGTGCGGCAGATAACAAAGAAGATTAAAGTAATACAACAATAATTGAAGACTGCATAGGATAGACAGAAATCATACGCTGAAAAACGGCGAAGACCTTTAGAATTCCAAGTTAGAGACAGAGTATACCTCAAGGTCTCACCTTGGAAAGGTGTTCTTAGATTTGGAAATAAGGGAAATTTAGCACCTAGATTTATGGGTCCTTATCCAATCATTGAACGGATTGGAAAGGTAGCCTATAAGCTAGAGTTGCCACCTGAGCTGCATAAGTTGCATCCAGTGTTCCATATCTCCATGCTGAGAAAGTGTCATCCTGACACAAAGTTAGTTTTACAACCTGTGGATGTAGAATTAAATGATGATATATCATATGTTGAAGGACCTGTGATGATCCTTGATAAAAGAATTAAAAAGCTGAAAAAGAAAGACATATGTCTGGTGAAAGTTCTCTGGCATCATCATGGCATTGAACAAGCTACTTGGGAGCTAGAGGAAGAGATGAGGAGGAAGTACCCTTCTCTTTTCTCTTGATGATTTCGGGGATGAAATCCTTGTTAGGGGTGGATAAATTTGCAACAAACCTGACCTGGGTTATGTTTTAACCCTAGATGTTTTGTTTAATAAAGCTAATTATATGCTTGCTCTTATCTTTTGAAAAGTAATTAAGGCTCAGGAGGAACTTATGTTTCATTTTAGTCCTTTTTGAATAATGCTGAAACAATGTTTTGTTTGTCTTGGACTAGAGTGCAAATTACCCAAGTTGAGGGGTTAAATTGCAAATGTTACATGATAAAATGTTCCTCAGATGCTGAAGCATCATAAGAATGAAAATGATGCAGAGATATGGCTGCCACAAGCCTGAGCACCAAGAAAGAGCTTGTTAAGCAATGTTTGTGCATTAAAACCTAGTTTTGGTGTAATGTGCAAATTACCCAAAACCTAGGGTTCAATATGCAAAATACCACATATAGAGAGTCCCTCATGTTTCTTGGCATCATGTAGAGAAATGAAAATGAGAGGGGCATCTCGTTTGAATCACTTTGGAGGAGAGAGAATCTTGATATTAAAATAATCAAGATTTAAGCATAATTGAAACCCTAATTTAATTTAATGCAAAAATAAATATATGAATTGAATTGCCCTTCAACCAAAAATAGGATGGTTGAATTTGCATAAGTGTGGACTTCCTTGTGCCTTGCAAAGGAAATGATATATATAAAGTGAGTGGAGAGCCGACTCACATTAGTAAAAGGAAAAGTAATATCCACTGAATTTTTTGATATTATTATTATAATGGTTAAGGTGCTTAATTTGCTTTATTTTAATTCATGGATAATGAAGAGGAATTACAAGGTGGGGGATATGAATTTGTATTCAAGGTATGGAGGGGAGAATGTGGCACCAATTTTGGGAGTTGAGGAATTAATTATCACTTTCTCTCTCATTGAAATTTCCTTATAAACATCCCATTTTCAACCCACATGAAAGGCTTTTTCGATCCCTTTTTCTTTCCTTGCTTTGGCAGTGTACAAAGGAGCTTAGGAGCAACAGGAGGACATGCCCCAACCTGTAGGTAAGCTCCATAGTCATCTTCAACCTTGATTTTATGGTGGAAATCAAAATTCAATGCTGAATTTCTTCTTTTCTTCATTCAATCTTCAACCTTAGCCATTCGTTTCACTCAAAGACTTGAGAACGGGCCTTGGACAGTTGAGAGGGCTTCATTCACCATTGAATACGTGGAGCTTGAAGCTTGGATTCAATTTTCAATGCGGGTTATATTACTTGAACCCTTAAATGTCATTATTGCTTGTAATTTATTCACTATGTGTTGAACCTTTCTTCTTTGTCGATTTCCTTTTGATTAATTGTTGAAATTATCATAAGAATCACAACTGATTTCGAAGGTATGAAGCTTGAAGATGATGATGTCATCTTAAGCACACACCTCAACAAAGGAAGTGGCAAATGGTTTTCAAAACCAATTGAGCTAACTGGGTTTCAAAACCGAATGAGTTGATTCGGTTTCAAGACCGAATGGGCAATTGAACCCAAGACTGAATGGGTAGTTGAACCCAAGACTGAATGGGTAATTTACTTCAAACCTAATGGGTAATTAAGTACAAGACCGAATGGGTAATTAACTACAAGATCGAATGGGTAATTGAGTTCAAAACCGAATGGGTAATGGATCTCAAGATCGAATGGATAAAGTGAACTTCAAAACCATTTGGGGTTAATTGCTGATGTGATTGATGAAGAACCAATGACTCAAATTTATTTAATTATAATTAATTCTAGAATTAATGATCTATGGATTTCAAACCCTAATCGATTGATTGAAGAATTCCTAATTGAATTGGATCAATTTCATGGTTGATGGTCCAAATGGTCTCAAGACCGTTTGGAGGCAAATGGTCTCAAGATCGTTTGGAGTTCAAGGGTTGTGATAGATGATTGGATATCCAAGGGCTGTAATTGGATGTACTCTCAATGGTTCAATTGATGATTGATTCAATAAAGCAAACCCTAAAATCAATTGATTGATTGGAGGAAACCCTACTTGGTCCAATCGGTTTCAAGATGGTTTGGACCAAACGGTCTTGAGACCGTTTGGGAACAAATGGTCCTCAGACCGTTTGGAGGGAAAACGGTATCAAATCATTTGATGTTCATTCAGTTTCATTTGAGCAAACCATTTCAAAACCGAATGAATCTGTAATGATTAAACCTCAACACTCTCAACATGAATAAAATATGTAATTAGGGTATGATCTTTTATAATGAGATCATGAAATCCTAATTGAGAAGTTTGACGAAACCTAACCCTAATCTAGGGTAATGGTGTAACCCTAATCCAGGGAGATGATATGAAAAACCCTAATTAAGGGTAATGTCATGCGAAAGCCTAATTAAGGGTGATGACATGTGAAACCCTAATTAAGGATGATGAGATCGTGAAACCCTAATTAAGGGTGATGTCACGTGAAATCCTAATCAAGGGCGATGCCATGTGAAACCCTAATTAAGGGTGATGATATGTGAAACCCTAATCAAGGGTGATGTCAAGTTAAACCCTAATTTAGAGATGTGATATGAAACTCAACCCAGGGTGATGCTATGTAATTCCATATGAAATCTTACCCTAATATAGGGTGAAGGTATGTGAAATCCTAATTTTGGATTATAGGGCATGAAACCCTAATGTTGGGTAATATGATGATAAACCATAACCCTAATTTTTGGAAATGGGATGAGTATCCCTAATTGACATGAATTTGGGAAACCCTAACCCTAATGGGTCAATATTGATGTTGCCATTACATTGCACAGTGCTGGTATGTAATTGATGTAACTGTTATCTTGTGTACTAATCATGCAGGTATCATGAGATGTTGGACATAGCCAGGTATGAGCTATGATGCTTTATTATTGAAATTGTTTTATGGGCCTTGGGAGCCATAATATGCTTTGTTGCCTAATAAAAGGTAACAAGAGATTAATGGGATTTGAGAGCCATGTGAGATGTCTGTATTGCAAATATCATGTTTAACTTGGTCAGATGACTTGAAGGTCTTAGTTACCTTATGAGTGGTAACAAGTGTTCTCTAATGAACTGAGGGTTTGAATACCCATATTCCATAATCATGATGATGAGATGTTAAGGGATGAGAATACCCCTGATGTGACAAGGGATTGAGATCCTAATGTTTTATAAAGCTTTGCAAAGTACTAATAGAAGTAATACTCATTCTTTGTAGCATTTATTATAATGGTTTATCTTTGAAAACTTGCCTGATGCTAAAAGAACATGATAATGCACTTAATTAACCAAGTGAAATCTTATCATGTAGAGCCCTGACCATAGATCCATCATCGTCAGTAGTTGGTGATGCTGAAATAGGTTTTCCTACGGGAACTCCTGGAGGGCATACTATTGAGTATGTGGGGGTTATGGGCACGAATATGCTTACGCCCTAATGGAGGAATTGATGTGAGATAAACATTAAATCTCTCAATCCTTCATTATATATGCCGGGATGGATGTATCACTAATCTCTCGAATGTCGGGATGGATCTATCACTAATCTCCCAATGAGGTTAATGCCGGATCGATGTGAGATAAACATGAAATCTCTCGATCACGAAGAGAGTACATCATGCCACTGTAACTCTATAGAGAAGTTGCCAGTATACCCTGGAAAGCTATTTAGCAGAGATACAAGATGTCCTGCATTTGGTCCTCACACTGACTGAGGAAGATGAGGTCATGGGAATCCGACTCTTCCATTGACCTATGTATGGTAGCAATTTGGATTTCACAATTGTCGGTTGGAGAATGAGCGGTATACCTCATCTCCTTAGGGCTTAAGTATGATTGTAAAATGTAATCATCCATGTAGCGTATTTGCTTAAGGTTGAAATACGAGAATCATTGGTTGATGGTATCATGCTTAGTATGTTTTAAATGGATAAATGCTATACATGTTCTTCATATTCCTTATTGGATAAATGACATACTACCTTATCAAGTTACAAGTTGAAATGCTTTGAATGAGAACATTGTTCTAATATGCTTAGACAATTGATTTATCATCTATGAATACTTATGATTCTTCTGCTCAGCTTTATTCCATTAATTTGCAATAAATATATTTATGGCAGAGAGTTCTATCTCTTGCTGGGGCAATTTCAATTGTCTCACCCCCATGGGATCCATCTTTTTAGGTAGACGTAGAAGAAGAGGCAGAAATCCTTTAGCAGGGGAAGAGCAACAGTAGTAGCAGGGACAACAGTGAATTCTCAGGTGGAGACACTGCTGTCATGTCTTGTATATGGAGTCCTATGTGTCGTCTCTATACTCTCAGGTCCTCGGAGCCAGTAGTTAGTATAATAAATTGATCTGAGATTTTGGCTTGATGCCTCAAGGTTCTTATGCTGCTTATGTACAGTTTTAACAGGGAAGTCAATGTATGTAATCCATGAGAAGAGATGGCACAAGATATGTACTTGTGAACCAAAATGTAATTAAATTACTTTTGTTCTTTTTGAAAGAGTTTTCCTGTGTTGGATCTCTTTGAAAATGGTTTTAATTTTTAATGATTTTCAGTAATTCCGCTGTTAAGGTTCGCTTCTGCTTAGTTAATAACATTTTGTTCAGATGGAGCGTCACACCTATGGGGGATCAGTCCTTTTGTGTGTATGAATAAGATCTACCTGGAAGAGGAATCCAAGCCATATGCCCAGCCCCAGAGGAAACTGAATGAGATACTCCGAGAAGAGGTAGTAATGAAGTGGTGAAACTCCGAGATGCTGGAATAATCTACGCCATCAGTGATAGCACATGGGTAAGTCCCATTCAAGTTATCCCAAAGAAAGGAGGTATAATGTTGGTCAAAGGAGATAATGGAGTCAAGTTAGTTACAAAGACGGTGATTGGATGGAGGATGTGCATCGATTACTGAAAACTCAACACCACCACCCGCAAGGACCATTTCCCCCTCCCATTCATCGATCAGATGTGGGAGCGCCTGGCCCATCATTCCTACTTTTGCTGGTTGGATGGGTATTTAGGGTTCTATTAGATCCCTATTCACCCTGTCAATCAAGAAAAGACCACCTTTACTTGCATCTACAGAACCTTTGCTTTCAGAAGAATGCCCTTTGGGCTTTGTAATGCCCCCACCACCTTTCAGCGATGCATGAATGCCATCTTTGTTGATTTTCTAGAGGATAAAAAGGAAGTCTTTATGGATGACTTCAATGTTTATAGTATCTCCTTTGATGATTTCCTTAATAACCTTTCTCTGGTAATGAAGAGATGTGAAGAGCAAAGTCTTACCCTAAATTGGGAAAAGTGCCACTTCATGGTGCAAGAAGGAATAGTCCTAGGACACAAGGTGTCTAGCAAAGGTATCAAAGTCGATCGATCTAAGGTGGAGGTGATAGCCAAGCTTCTTCCTCCCACATCTGTGACTGGTATCTGAAGTTTCTTAGGTCTTGCCGGTTACTATCGGTGGTTCATTAAAGACTTTTCAAAGATCGCAAAGCCCCTTTCCAATCTATTGATGAAAGATGTGAAATTTGATTTCACAGATGAGTGCATGAAGGCATTCTCCACTCTAAAGGATACTTTGGTATCCACATCCATTATCCAGTCCCCCGATTGGAATTTTACTTTTGAGCTCATGAGCGACGCCAGTGACTTTGCCATAGGCACAGTCCTTGGTCAAAAGAAAGATAAAAAACACCACATGATCTTTTATGCAAGAAAGACCATGGATGAGGCACAATTGAATTATACTACTACTGAGAAAGAGATGTTGGTGATTGTATATGCTTTTGATAAGTTTCGATCCTATGTCGTGGGATCTAAGGTGATAGTTCACACCGACCACGGGGCCATCAAGTACTTAATGCAGAAGAAAGACGCAAAGCCCATGTTGTTGCTATTACAAGAGTTCAATCATGAAATAATAGATAAGAAAGATTCTGAGAATGTGGTCTCCGACCACCTTTCAAGGATCCGGGTGGAGGATGACCACCTACTGCCAATAAATGAAAGTTATGCCGATGAATCTATCTATGTTGCCCACTTGGCTGACCCTGAAGGGCCATGGTATGCAGACTTCTACAATTACCTGGCTTGCAAGCAACTACCCCCAGAAATGTCCTACAATCAGAAGAAGAAATTCTTCTCTGATTTGAAGAACTATTACTAGGATAAACCTCTGTTGTTTAGGCATTGTGATGATGGTTTATATAGGAGGAGTATACCGGAAGATGAAGCCCCAAAGATTTTGTTTGAGTGTCATTCCTCCCCCTATGGAGGGCACCTAGGAGGTGAAAGGACCGCAATCAAGGTACTTCAGTCAGGCTTTTATTGTCTGACTCTCTTCAAAGATGCTCATGTTTATGTCAAGTGATGTAGTGAATGTCAAAGAACAGGGAACATTTCCTATCGAAATGAGATGTCATTGTCAGAATGGATCGAGGTAGCAATCTTTGATGTGTGGGGGATATATTATATGGGACCCTTCCCCTTCTCCTATGGTTTCAAATACATCATTATTGTAGTTGATTACATATCTAAATGGGTGGAAGCTATACCCACCAGCACATGTGATGTCAAAGTAGTGATAAAGATCTATACCAAGATAATCTTTCCAAGGTTTGGGGTGCTGAGAACCATCATCAGTGACAGTGGATCTGACTTTGTAGAAAGGCAGTTTGAATCACTGTTGCGCAGATATAGTGTTCATCACAAAGTCACCACGCCATACCACCCATAGACATCGGGACGGGTTGAAGTTTCCAATCGATAGATCAAACAGATATTAGAGAAAATAGTTGGCAAGTCTCGCAAGGACTGGTAAACTAAGTTAGATGATGCTCTTTGGGCATATAGAAGTGCTTACAAGATGTCGTTGGGCACCGCACCCTACCGCTTGATATATGGGAATATCTGCTTGCCACCTGCCCTTTGAATTGGATCATAAGGCATACTGGGCCACTAAACGTCTCAACATGGGCCCAATGCTAGCCGAAAAGAAAAGGTTTCTTCAGCTCCAAGAACTTGAACAGCTGAGGCTTCATGCCTATGAAAATGCGAGGATATACAAGCTGAGAGCCAAAGTCTGGCATGATTCCCACCTGAGGAAGAAGGATGTCAACAAAGGTGATAAGGTTTTGTTATTTAAGTCTTCTATTTGCCTTTTTTCCAGGAAAATTGCAGACCAGGTGGTCCGGACCGTTCATAGTAGCAAAGATATATCCGTCTAGGATGATGGAGCTTTATGATGAAGGTGATCTAGAAAAAGTTTTTCCAGTCAACGAACACATAGTGAAGAGGTTCTATGAAGAGAAAGCCTTTGTGAGACGATCAGACTTGACCCTAAATGAAGCTGAAGCTGCCCCAATTGGAGGAGTATAGCAAGATCTGAAGATGTCGAGCTGATGAAGGAAACCACAACGCTCCTCGGGAGCCAGCCCGAGCTTTTACTTTCCTAGAATAGGATGATATTTCATTTTTCAGCAAAGAACACTATGAACAATCTTATTGTAATAAGGACCGAGTCTGTGCCCGCGCCACATGCATAAACTTTCTCATTTTATGGGCCACTGACTTAGTTTTATCGCCTTGGTGAGTACCACTATCTGAGGTTGAAGTTCACTCTTAAGCCAATGATGTTTTACCCATCAAGTGCCTTCTAATTTACAATTTTTCTATCCTTGTTTTTGCTTTAGTTTTTAGCCCTTTTTTGGCATATCGAGCAAAGATGTAGATTGCCTTCCTTTGTTCTCTGCTCTATGTGACTGGATTTATGACAACCGTATCACCTGACTCACTTCGAACCATATCAGGCGACACATTGGTCTTGGTATTTCACAATTTTAGAGTGGCGTCTCTGCGGTGGCTACGTGCTACACTAGATCTACTGCACGGTAGCCCTAAAAAAGATGCTAGATAAGCTCCACAACTTAGGCTACCACAACCAACGCGGAGAGTATGTGATGGAGTTCTTATCCGCCGAGGGAGCCCTCTTTTGCTGAACCCTCGCTGATCTATGCCTATCCTTTCCTATTTTTTCTCACAAGTCTGGGACAGAGTATGGGGTAAGTTTGGGGGGGTACTCCATAACATCAGTGAGGGAGGTACTCAAAATTTTTCCCTTTCTTTGCTCTTTTTCTTTTCTTACCATACACTGTATATACATGCATATAAATGTTTGATAGAAAACAATACATACACAACTGCTTGTCTCTCAAAAACTGTACAAAACACTTTATAGTAAAAATTTGGTACACCTTCTTCCAGTTTGTTTTCTCCGTATCTATGGCGGTGCTTATTTCTATTTTTCTCTTTTGAAAACACAGTCTCAAAATACAAAGGCTACAACTTTTCTACACCAACTTTGAAAAATAATCTCACAATAGCTAAGAGATGTGCATGTGAAGGAAAAAGCTTCCCAAACAAAAAACTCTTTTTCTTTTCCCAACCCATCAAAATCCCAAAAAGAGAGGAAAGACTTATGAGAGTGAATAAAAGCATGAGAGTTGTGCCAAAAAAAACCACTTGTCTCTCCAAAAGTACCCATCTTTAGGCATGGTAGATCCAGGGCAGTGGTACGTAGGATGTGAATCACTGCTCTAAACCCAACTGGCTTGGACTGTAGGGACCACTTTCCCATTAACGGACCCATACCTGGATGGACCAATGGGAAGCAAGAAAAACCCAAAAAGCCTTAAGCCTTCCCAAAAACCCCACCTTCTACTCCCAAGCTGTTTGGTGTGAAAGCTAACTTCAAAACCATGCACCAAAAGTCTCGTCGAAGCTGAAGTGAAATTTTTTACTTAAATAAGGCAAAAAAAATAAAGTCAATTTCTCTTATTAGATGTAATTTTCCTCAGGGCATCTCAAAAACTCTTTTAACCCCTTGTATGAAGACTACATCTGCTTTTGAAGAAGTATCACAAACAAAGTTTTAAAATAAGTATATATTGATTGAGGACAATCAAAATGCTAAGTTTGGGGGAGTTGATAACACCCATTTTATGGCTTCTAGAGCTTATATTTTACTATCAAAATTGCCTCCTAAACTCTCTTCATCTCCGTTTTATGTTATTTATTGCATAGAAATAATCCACACTATGCTCTTGACAATATTTCCTATCTTCTGCAGAATTTCTCTCATTTTTCCACCAAAAGAATGCTAATGGGCCCGTCCCGGCCCATCCATAGCCAACTAACTACCCCGAACCTTCTAATGGAGAAGCGACATGCCCCTTACCCATCACGGTCGCTGCCCGACATGGCAGCAACCCGATACGGGTGTGTCACGCGGGGAGACTCTGACTGACAACATGCTATTTACATGACAAGGAGCCTTGCCCGCCATGACCCGTCAGCCTGATGGAGTCTATCACGCGACGCAGCCACCCCTTGGTGCAGCAGCTCGCCAGAGCCTTTAACCGACACGATCAAGTGCGACTTACTCACAACCTGACATGCGATGGCCCTCACCGAGCGTGTCGGGAAATTGACGTGCCGACCCTCTCACAAAGCCATGAGGACAAAGAAAACAAAGGACACATGTCCCGACGAGGACCGCAACCCCTACAATTTGCTGCCTATAAATAGCAGCTACAAGGCTTCGATGGGATGGGTCGGAACCCTATGAGCTTACTTTGAGAGCAAAAAGGAGCTATTGCGTCGAGTCCCCAGGCGTGTCGAGCGATACTAGGTGGGCACACCCCCATCCCAAGACGAATGAGAGGAGTTCACTTAGAACCCGTCCCGGTAGTCGCAGCAGCGTGATATGACCATCAAGGACACTCCAACGAGCCAGGCCGCTAGCTGGGTCTCAACCTGAGATGGTTTGCCCAACCATGCCCGACACGAGAATCTGAGAACCTAAGATAAAGCTAACCTGACATGACACCCAACTTGATATGGCCTACCCGTCACGGTATGTCACCCGAGAGGGTCGACCGCCGAAACAACCATATCAGATAGGGAGTCCTTTCCCTATACGCCCCTATCCGCCGCGGTTCATGACCAGACACGGTCGAGAACCCGACACGGGCGTATCCCGATAGGGCTCCTGCCCAGTACCAGGTTAGAAGTACCTTAGGGGTCCGTTGATGTGTATATCGACCCCCAACATCAAGGAGGCCGATACTTATCTTCCCTATTTTAGCAATTTACTTTCGTTTACCATTTCATTATAACTAAACCTTTTATCTTCTTATTCTTATGGGATATGTGGAGCTTATCTCATATTGTTCTGTGTATGGTTCCTTTTTATTGGATGATTTCTTTATAGCATCTGAACTCTAGTATCTTCTATCCGGAGCATGCTTTTGACTGGCTATCGCATCATGTTTCTCGTTTCAACTCCTTCAAGAGAAGGATGTTGTAAACTCTAGAGTTTGGTCTGATTTGGGTGTATGAGAGTACCCAGGATCAGGGTTTCCCCAACATATCATTCCGCTCAAGTCTATGTCCACTACTCGTGAGAGAGAGAATTGCTGCATAGTCAGAGACATCCTCTTTGAGAGTAGAGCGTGCATGATGTATTCCGCTGCCGCTTATTATGTTTAAGTTTTCCTCCTTCATGCTTTACTCTGATGATAGTTTTATCTCCTCGGTTTCCAATATACCAAACCTCTTTAAAAATTGCTAAACCTTAAAACATTAATTCTTCTAGTAACTCCCCTTGGAGATAGGTTTTTTGTTTATTCAAACCTTATCCTTCGACCTTTTTCGACATGCTTTGACAAGTAAAACTAGTGTTCTGAAGCGCCGTTCTTCCTATCCCTGTGTTCGACCCCAAACTATTTCGACCCTATGCTAGTTGCAGGAGGTCTTAAACATTCAGGTATTATAAATTTCTAAAGACCGATAACCTAGGCATGACTCCATTCTTGGACCCACGTTTAAGGCTCGTCATTACATCATTACTACTAGCTATACATGGTTGGTGATGGGTACACACATCATCCTTTGGTGGTGTTGGCAAGAAACTCTACTGCCCTATTATCAATGCCATGAAACCCATATGTAAAAAGTGTATTTGAACCCAAGTGTAATAAGGCTATTTGAATCCACTTCTAAATGTACTTCATATAATATTTTCTCCTCTAACAATCCCATTCATCCTTTATTCTATATCCTCCCACTCTATCTCTATTCTTAAAACAATGAATTCTATAACTTTTACAAAACAAATTCAACCCTATGACACTAAAACCAAATATTATCCATCTTTCTTTTATCTATATTCAATCTTTGATTTTTTTCCCTTCATACACACAAAATTTTCTTGTTACTCAAACAATATTGTTCCACTTTGCACCCCATTTTATCTTATAATCCCCTAGCATTAATTTTCATTATTACTATTTACATTTTATGATTCCTCTCATTTTCAAAAATATATCTTTCACCCCCTATTTCATGTGAACATAGAAATTTTCCACACTTCCTTTCAAGTTTGAATTCAAAATTTTCCTTTCACAAGTCAATATTGGCCCACCCTCCTTATAGCATCCTCTAACTATCTTATCTTCAAAATTAACCCAACAATTCATTTCCATAAACTGTGCTACAAATAGGAGTGTGACCACTTCCTAGACAACTTGGAATTGGTGTCAAGATTTACATTCACCATGAAGAAAGGAGAAATGGAGATACAATTTTGATATTTGATTAATTTAATTAAATATATTTTAATATCTAAGAAAGGTAAAAGGATAATGAAGTAATAAACATAAATATGGTCCCATTGAAGAGACGAAAGAAAGGTTTGTCGCCAAATAACTAATATCATAAATGAGAAAAAAATAGGGTAATGATGCATAATAGTAAGAAAAGATCATTATATGTTCACCAGTATAAAACACCAGCATTTTTTGAAGTATATCAATATATTCCACAAAAGCATAAACATTAGTTCACACAACCCATCAAAATCACATGCGTGATTATAGGCATGGTACAAGCATGGTTTCTGTAACCACCCCTTTTCAAATTAGTGATCCAATTAGGGTTTACTTAGATGATTGCATGATTACTAGATTGATCATTTATTAAGATGGATCAATGATCATAGTCTCATTTTGATACTTTACTAATGAGAAACTCTAATCTTGTTGTTATTTTGAATAATTAGGATTTGATAAGTGTAAACCCCAGTCATCAAAATTAGGATTTTGGTAGATATAAACATATAAATTGATAAATAGTGTGATGTAGTAAATAATTTGTAGTATTATATCTACAACTCTAATTAACTTGAATTCAAATATTTTGAAAAAAAATCTAAGTGTTCTTGAGAAATACCATAATTATGTAATATTTTCTACTTGCAAATTCATGTAAGTTCTTCAACTATAGATATGATTTAATGATGAATCTTCTCTCCTATATCTATATTTTTCCCCCTTTAATTGAACCTAAAATATAGCAAATCATCATATTTGATCTTTGTTTCTCTCATATTCTCATTTTCAAGGGTTTTTGAGTTGGAAGGAGGAAGAAAGGAGTCATTTGCTAGTAATTGAATGCATTCTAGAACTTCTATCCTTGAGCTAAAAAATTAAGGTGGTTTTGTTGAGCCACGAAATTAAGATTTTGTGCACTTAAGATGGGTGTTTATCTCCATATTCTTCTTTGTACTCATGTTGAAAGCCTGAACTAAATTGGTAGAAATTCTTATTTGTATTTTATTCCAATTGGCTACCCGTTTCGAGAAACTTTGTAGGAATCAAATGCTACTGATTTGGATTCTTCTCATTGATTTGTATTTAGTTTGTTACTAATGTATTGAATCAAGGTATATTGAAAGTATTATCGATAGTTAACTATATCATTTTACACCCATTTTTCATATAAATCAGCTCAACATGCAATATCCTTGGAAATCTGATCGACATGTGTGTAATCATATTTGAACTAAATAAGAATGAGTTACTCAATTGAATTTTCAATTCCTTACTAAAACTAAATGTGTTATGTACATGAAGATCAATATGTGAGGGTTTTATATGGAGAAAATCCATGTTTTGGGTTAATATTGGGGGATGGACTCAAAAGAGTCAATGAATCAATGTATGCTTGTAGATGAATGGTTGATTGTTTGGAATGAAAACTAGGGTTACCACATGTCTTGAATAGACGCAATGAACCTCTATATACCTTGATGAAATCAATGAATAGTACAATTCTTATGACGTGTTGAACAAAACCCTAAAAATATTGTATTAAGATAAGTATGTGACATAAAGCCAAACTCGAATATAATCTTGTGAATGTAAAAACATGCTCAGTTGTAGGTGATACTACTTCAGTGGAAGGTAATAAGTCTTATTAAGAAGATATAAGACTAATGCCTATATCCTATTACAATATATGGAATATGAGTAAATTCTACCTGAATGACACACTTTTATACAAGTCACACAATGATGAGTCAGATATGAAATAAGATTATGGAGGAATTGTTTATAATTACCAAAATGCATTTGAATGTCAGATGGCATGGTATATCTTTCTAGATGCAGTATAAGAAATGGACAAGGGTGAACTAAATTGTGGTGATATGTGATGAAACATATATTAATAAAATAAGTATGAGGAACTATTTTATCTAATTACTTTAGATATATGTAGGTTTATATAAATGAATTCAATACACTAAATCAAGGCTATAAAGAATGTGAATGAGATAGAAACTTATGCATTAAGTAATTTAGAATGATTTGTTGCAAGAGTAGTAGTAAGCATGAAATGAAAGAGGTTGAGACTAATGAATATTAAATGAAAGGAAAATGATTACAATAAGTAGATTGATATTATAATCAAATTCCAACCTTAAATTTATGATATAGGTGATGATAGTGAAGGTTGATCTCAAACGAGGGATTAAAAAATGCATATAAGTATAATTAAATTCAATTACATTATGATAAAACATATTTAGGGTAAATGTTGTACACTAAGATAATGTTTCATGCTGAAAGCCTACCTGTGATGATTGTTGTGATATGATGTTGAAATGGAATGATACGTAGATGTTGCAAATTAAAAATTTGATGTGCTTCTTTATACAATCATTGTCTTTGTCTTTCTTGTTAACCTTAATTTTCTTAATGTCATTCTAGTTGTGTGAAATTATAACATGTGATAAATGATGATTCAATCATCTTTCAGATGAGTAAAAGGAATTTATAACAAGTGAAATGATAGTACGTCATTAAGTCACTACAAATGATTAACAACGAAGGATATGTATGACTGTCCACTTTGATGGAGTCTGCTCTGGCGAGTGGGGAGGCAAACGAGGAGGTGATGAAGGACGTGCCATCAACCTCAGCCAATCCTCTAGATCCGGGCACTGGGAGGATTAAGGGGACTGGTAGTGTCTCAGTGTCTAAGGAATGAAGTAATGGTCTCGTCTGTTTGAAGAAAACAAACATTGAAATGTAGAGCAGAAAGCTTGTCTACTCGAAGGCCATCATAGAAAGGAACCTTGCAAGATGGAGTAAGGCAGCAATGGGGTACGTTGTTGGCTTAAAGCCAAATTGGCCTACACTCGCCCCCCATTTTGCTCAGATTTGGAAAGATAAATGATCTATTGAAGTAAGATTGCGTGGTAGGGGATACTTCATCGTGCTGTTCTCAGAAGAAGAAGATCTATCTACGTCGATCGACGGAGGACCATTGTTTGTTTTGGGTAAACCATTGATTATCAAGAGATAGGAGAGGGGTGAACCACTAGAGAAGTTGAAGCTCACAAAAGTTCCAATTTGGCTTAAATTCTTCAACCTTCCTCTTGAGCTTTGGGACGCAAACATGTTCAACAAGATAGGCTCTTATTTGGGAGTTCCACTTCAACCGGATAAGTTCACCAATGAGTTCCTTCGATTAGAGTATGCCCGGGTATACGTTCTAATCCTGCTTGATTTCTCTTTCCCGAAGGAACTACAGATTGTGAGTGATGATGGACAGTTAGAAACAATTACATTTGAGTATGAATGGGAGCCTACCAGGTGTTTGGTTTGTGGTCTCTTTGGTTACGAGTCCAACCTATGTGGTGCTATGACAGAATTGAAGGTTTTAGAGTCTAATAAATAGAAGAGCTGCAATACAATGAAGAAGGTTTGGGTCCCTAAAGTCGTGTCAGATATCAATAGAACTGAAGAGGGTGAGATATTTGAAGATGTTGTCGAAGATATTTAGGATACTGTGATATCTTCTGCTGAGCACGGCGTCGCTGTTCTGACTCATGATAAACTACATGATGTGGCAGTGGATGGTTTGAAGGAGAAGAAGGAGCAGGATGTGGCAGTGGGTGGTTCGAACGAGAAGGAGGTAATCTCTACTTCAGTTGCTTCCAACTCATCCTACACCTTATCTCAGAGAACTGGCATTGGAGTTCTGGGAGGGAAAGAGATATCTACTGCTATAGTTACACCTAATGCTTCCCCTGAAGGGGTGTGGGAGACGAGATGTAGGAAGTCTAAATCCCCTCCACGGATGGCCTCTAAGACATTTATTAACAGAGGTATTCCCTCGTCTTTGAACAAGTATTCCTTACTTTCAAACTTTGAGGAGAAGGATGATACTTCCAACCTTCCCCCCAATGGATAGATCCCTTACTGTTATTTCTTGGAATGTGAGGGGTGCAACGAATAAAATACCTCACATTCAGAAGGAGGTTAGGAGTAATAAGGATGATATCTATATTATCCTAGAATCAAGAATCAAGAAGGAAGATGATCAGGGGTTTGTTAATTCTGTTTGGCAGGGTGCTCGTTTTATTGATAACTCAGATTTCTATTCATATACTAGAATCATTATCATCTGGATGGATGATGATATTGTCATGGACAAGTGTTTGGTTAATGAACAAATCCTCCATTGTACAGTTAAGAAAGGTCCCCTTTATTTTGATATGTCATCTGTTTATGGTGCAAATGATGATGGGGATAGAGTTCTTCTATGGGATTCTATCAATTCTATTTACAAAATGAATCCTCAAAGATGGGGTGTCTTAGGTGATTTCAATGCAGTCAGGCTGGCTGGAAAATGGTTGGGGAAACATCCTCCTACTAGTAGAAGTATGATAGAGTTTAATCACGCCATCATTGATTCTGAGTTAATTGAAGTACCTATTAAAGGTCAATTCTTCACTTGGGACAGTCATAGTAAGAAAGGCAAACATACTCTTTCTAGAATTGATCGCATATTTTGTGATGTTAGTTT
Organism: Alisma plantago-aquatica; assembly: GCA_963693085.1. Classification (NCBI taxonomy): domain Eukaryota; kingdom Viridiplantae; phylum Streptophyta; class Magnoliopsida; order Alismatales; family Alismataceae; genus Alisma; species Alisma plantago-aquatica. Next base: position 1,485,651,975 of record OY856410.1, on the reverse strand, counting down.
TCTTTCTGGGTTTCCTTTCTGCTGGGGTGAAGTCATCTCTTCTATTGTTAGTGATCACATACCTATAGGCCTGAGATTGGATAGAGGGAAGAGGGGTGTTACTCCTTTCCACTTCATAAACTCTTGGACCAGTAATAGTTCCTATAGAAATATTGTGGAAACTGCTTGGAAAGGATTTTTCATGCAGAGTCTGAGTTTATTGTTCTTGAGTCCCAATTATGATTCCTTTTTCAAAGTTTTCTTTGGATACCTATTTGATTATTGTAAAGACATAGTCTCTACAATAAACATGATAAACAAAAACACCAATAGTGTAGCAGCGGAAATTTAAATCTTGACTTTATTCAAAATGTATAAAGAGTACATTATAAAAATTTCCCAAATGGGAGTACAACTTTATACAAGCATAGGATCTAGGTAGAGGAAGACTTAGACTAAGCCAATTTTGTCTCCAAACAAAACAACTTAATACATAAAAGCAACTGTGATCATGCAAGCTATATATTCCTTTTTCTTGTGGTCCTATCCTTAGCCTTAGGTTCACCAAGCTTCCATGCGCACTCTGATCCTAGCCTGGATGGTTGGGGTCATCCAGCAAGAGAAAGATAAAAGTATGTGTTAAAAATAGGATAAAGGCAATTAATAAGCTAAGCAAAAATATTCCATTAAGGGATTTCAAGAGGTGAGAGCAAATGAGTGAATAAGATTCTAGAAAATTGCCACATTCCAATATCAAAAAATATCACAATTGCATGAATATAAATTATGACTCAACATCCTCTCAATGTAGGGTGAGGCACCTACTGGACCTCACCAATGGTAGGGGGACTAAAACCCCAGTGCCTAAAAAGTGGTAGGGGGACTAAAACCCCAGTGCCTAATATATAAAATGGCAGGGGGACTAAAACCCCAGTGCCCGGAAGGGGGACTAAAACCCCAGTGCCCTGTGGGTAGTTTGTACTCATGTACACTACATTTTCAATTGGCCAATAACTATATCATGCATAAACATTCACTTGGAAGTAGAGTGAAAAGTATATCAAGATAACAACATAGTGTTGGGAATAAAACCCAAGAAATAAAATAAATAGACCATCAAGGCCACACAATATCCAAGAACTCCAAGAAATTAAGGAGCCAACAAAGCAACAACATTATACAATGTTTCCAAATATTTCAAAAGGATGAGCCATCATAGGCAATAACAAGATTAAGCATTTCCAAGTAAAGGAGGCAACATATAGCAAGTTTCACATTATTCAAATGAATGATCCACAATGGCATTAGAAGCATAAAATAAGTAAAGAGCCAATAAATGCAATTAGAGGGATAATCAGGCTAGCACAATAATGATTGTGGGGTTGGAAAAGACCCAACTGAAGGATAGGTAGTTTGCACAATTACATTCCACTTAGATTTCACATTCACCATGGATGTTCACATAAATATGATTCACATACACAAATAGGATCCACATACCTGTTTTAATTATTTACCATCACATTCACCAAGTTGATTGCAATCCATCCACATTTCCTAGTTACATTATTACACATGTATTAATATATGTAAAAACATAAATCATAGGAAAAACCCTAATTTTATATCTTGAAAACCTAAAGTTGATTTGTTACTCAAAACCTTGACCAAACGATTATTCATATTCTCCTGATTAATAAGACATATTTTATTTGACAAATTGGATTTAAAATGAGTTAATTAGGTATTTTAGAACATTTTATACTCTTAAAAAGCATTCAAGGAAAACTTCGAAAAAGGAATCCAAATCATGACTCAAAAACCATAAAATCGAATTCTACGTTACAAATCCTTTCCATTGACTATTTATTCGTATTTTTCTGACCAACGGTTGATTTACTATGAATTAAGCAAATCCGACCAATCAGAAATTAGGAGGATGCCACATAGGCAATTATATTTGCAAAATGCATGCCACAGTGGTCGGACCCACGGTGACCTGGGCCAATCGGTTTTGGCCATGTCAGCTGGTCCAGGCTCGCTAGGCCTCGGTCAAGGGCAAATGACCGAAGACGAAATTACTAAAATACCCTTATGGTTCCGATAATATGGATTGTAGCTGTGAGGGTAAAAGGGTCATCTGAACCTCACGATATCCCCCTGCGAGAAAACAAAACCAGATGCAAAAAGTCTTTATTGCCCCTGCAGTGCAAATCGTGAAGTCAGAGGTGCGGGGATACCAAGGTCATTCCCTGACATGTGATCATCGTTCGCTAGCCATGGCGATGGCAGGCATCTGGAGCTCGACTCCTCGACCCTAACTCACCATGAGGGCGCAACTGCACAAACTGAACCCGAAAAGAAAATCGCCATGACCTAATGAAGTCAAAGAGCAAGATCATTAGCTGATACTTGCTCGGGAGGCCACGAAACCATGTCGACCTGGCCGGGAACAGGGGAACCGATCGGAGAACGAAAATCAAAGGGAAACAACAGGAACCGGGAAACGGAGGTCGGTGATCTTTTTGTGAGGTGAAAATGGACCTAGGTCAGGTCCTAGCACGGGCGGAGGAGCATTACAAACCTATCAGTAAGGTGGCGGTGGTTGAGGTCCGGCGGCTTGCAGGTCAAGGCAAACGGGGGCGTCGCGGGACAAAGAGATGCCCGGGAATTGATGGGCAGACGTCGAAGAAACTCACCATGCGTCTAATTTGAAAGAGGAGGTCAGTGCTGCGAGTAGTGGGCCAAGGTCGCCGACGAAGCACATCGAGTAGGTCCAGGTGACTGAGGGTAGCTTAGGGCCAATTGAGTGTGGAGGAGGCTTGCTCGGGATCTAAGGGTGCTCGACGACCCCTTAAACAGGTAGGAAGAGGACCGAGGTCGCCTCTGCGACTCGGGGTTCGAGAGGAGTGAAGGGGTTGGTTTGGGTGTAACGCCACCAGGGAGAAAAGGACGATGAGCTAGGGCTCATTCGAACCGGCGGCATTAGATGGAGCTAACGGTGAAGGAATCACGTTAAATGGAGAAGGAGAGATGGAGAATGACTCCGAGGAGCTGGGGCGACACGCCTGTTCAGTGGCGGGAGGAAGGTGACGTCATGTCTGTCGTTAGATCAGAGAATGATTAGATTGTGACCGTTAGATGAGCAGCTAAGGGCGCGTGACAGGAAAAATCGGCCGAACCATAGCGTTACGCATCAAATTGATGAAATCAATTTAAGAAAAGGTCACACTATATTCAATACATATAAAATGGATTTGAAGGGTCAATTGAACTCCAAAAGCCACCAAATTTGGACCATAGGTTCATGTTAGCATTTAGAACGATGCTATATAATTATATTTCATATTTATATCCAATAAGCTCCTCAATTAATATATTGCTCATTAAAGTGTATTTTAACACATTAAAAGGTGTGAATTATTATGAAATGACTATATTAATGCAATTAGTGAGTCAAATTCGAGGTGATAGATATGTATGAGTATTAAGAGCAAAATATCAACCTTTAAATATGTTTTCACACATTTATCATCAAATTGGAGGAGAGAGAAAGTAAAGAGGTTAATATACTCATAATTAATTCAAATGCTTATTATTATTAATATATTTATCCAAAAAGCTCCACATTAATATTATCTACTTATCTCCATACTTAATTACCATATTACATTATTAACTCTCATTTATCTCCTTAATTGGGTTATTTGTGCAAACACCCCATCATTATCATAAATGAGGGAAAAAAGGTGATTTTAAACATTGAATTGTGCTCAAATTGCACAAGGGGTTCAAAAAGAATATAAAACAAGGGAAATTTATGAAAAAGGTCCAAATGGACTAGAAGGCCAAGAAAAAGTTCAAAAGTGGGTAAATTGCAGGGAAGACCCTGAATTTCAGTATGTTACAATTATATTAAATGATCTAAATGTGTAATTAATCTATTTTAACTCCAAATTGGGTAATAAAATATGTTTTATTATTCAGGAGAATATGACTAATCTATTGGACTAGGTTTTAAACCTTAAATCGTGGTTTTGAATATATGTTCCAAAATTAGGGTTTTTCCTATGCTTTATGCCTTAATATATACTAATACATGTGTAATGCTTATAACTAGGGAAAAATGGAAGTGAAACTATATGATTGGTGGAAGTAATGGATCAAGATAAGGTATGTGAAGCCTATTTCATATGTGATACCTATTTTTGTATTTGGATCCTATTTTCGAATGTGAACATTTAAATGTGCAAACTATACCCTAATGCTTCAGTTGGGCTTATCCAACCCTACCTTCATTATGTGCTAGCCTTGATATCTTTCAAAATGCCCTTATTTGGCTCTTTACTTATTTTATGCTTCTAATGCCATTGTGGCTCATTCATTTGAATTATATGAATCTTGCTACTACATATGTTGGTTCATTTACTTGGAGTTCTTGGATATTGTTGTTGCCTATTTATTGAGATTGTTTCTTGGGTTTTACTCCCAATGCTATGATGCCAATGTTACTTTTATATTTTCATTACTACCAAGTGAACTACTAAGCATGATGTATTTTAGGCCAAATGGCAATGCAGTGTACATGAGTACAAACCACCCATAGGGCACTGAGGTTTTAGTCCTCCTGCCGGGCACTGGGGTTTTAGTCCCCCTGCCATTTTATATTGGGCACTGGGGTTTTAGTCCCCCTGCCACTTTATATAGACACTCGGGTTTTAGTCCCCCTGCCACTTGGTGAGGTCCGATAGGTGCCTCACCCTACATTGAGATGACTTTGTGTCTTAATATATTCATGCTATGTGATTATTATTGTGGTGATTGATTATGGCAGTATTCTCTCTCTTATTCATATACTTGCCTCATTTCTTTTAAAATATCTTAGTGTAGAGAATCTTTTATATTGCAATGCTTTGGATTATTTAATTATCCTATTTCTCTTGATTAACACATACATTTTTATCTTTCTCTTTCTGGATGACCCCAACCATCCAAGCTAGGATCAGAGTGCGCATGGAAGCTTGGTAAACCTGCCTAAGGGTAAGGAGATCTTGGACATCTAGATAGCTTGGACTAGTTGCATAATTTTTTTTATGTTGTTTGCGGAGATAAGTGGTACTAGTTTAAGTCTCCCTCTACCTAGTTCTTATGTTTGTATAAAGTTGTACTTCCTTTATGGAAATTTTTATAATGTACTCTTTATACATTTTCAATAAAATCAAGTGTTATTTCTTCCGCTGCCCCACATTTGGTGCATTTGTTTATCATGTTTAATAGTAGAGACTATGTCTTTACAGCATGGTATCAGAGCATCAAGGTAGTCAGATTCTTAACTAATTCAAATTGTCTCCTAGATGAACCCTTACCATATATAGTTCCTTTAGTAAGTTTTTCACCTTAGAGTTGACCTATGAGGAAAGTTTGATTTAGGATCATAATAATTTCATATTAGAAATGAAATTTGTCAACTTTGGGTGAATTGTCTATTGAGAAGCTACTAGAGCAATAAGTGGAAGTGATGGTGTCTAGAAAGGGTCAGAGCTTGGGGGCTGGCAAAATTTTCCTCTACGCTACTAGCTTGGTTTACGGGGACTCCCATGCTCATATGACCTGGCCTGGCCTGATCTGATACAGACAACTCGAAATAGTCTATCTTTGGGCATGTTGCCTAATTGTTGAATACCTTAGGAAAGCGATAAGTGATGATTTGATATCTTACACAAAAATCATCCTTAAATACCTTATACTCCTATGTTTAGGGTTTAGTGTACCGTATGTTACACCCTGAAGCTTGGTTAGTAAATCCTTTTAGTGTTGAGTTTTATGTACCCTTTTACCATTATCTTAGTTTGACTTAGTTGACTCTTTTAAGGGGTGAAGTGAGGGTTATGGTGTTAGTACCCCATTGGGTTTTGCAAATCTGATTTCGAGGACGAAATCCCTTTTTAGGGGGATGGAATCGCGATTAAAAGCAAAATCAAATACCTTTAGAGTTAGAAACCCTATCTAAGTGGACATATGTACATAATAACTTATGTGAACAAGAATTTACCAAACAAATTATAATTGTTATTCAACTTGTTTGTTTATACACACGTGAATATGTAGTAAGTCATATAGAGCTGATAAAAAAAGTAAGTCATATAGAGATAATTCATATGCTCGAACCTTAATATATTCTTGATGCAAATAATAATTATTAATTCATTAATATTTGTGAATATACATAATTTTGACTTAGCCACCCTAATGATAGATAAAGGCATAATGGGTAATCGTCATGTTGACCTAAACCATAAGATGTAATCATCTAGCCCTAACAATATATAATGTTTTCATGATACATTAGTGACATCAGGTGTCACCATCACATAATATACCTTGGTACATATAAGTGGATCAAAATCACCTAATCATAACTGTGATCAAGTTATCAACATATGTTAGGCATATCATTATGTTGACTAAATACATCTCATTAATCATCTTATCATAAATTGGTTTATGAATCAACTCAGATAATCACTAAAATGTATAAAATGACTCAAATATGATAATGGGTAATTTGATTTATATAATGTGATGTTAACTCATATTAATCTGTGTTATAAGAGGAAATGATTAATGGTGCCATGGATATGAGTATGAAAGATGTTGTGACAATATGTAAGTTAGAGATAAGCCATTAACGTGACACACTTGGAATTTTTATAGGTTTAATAATTTGCTGGATAATATTACATGATTCTCACCAAAATAATTTGTGATAATTCTACATGATAGTTTTAAGAGGATAATGAAAAAAAAATGAATTCATGTTATTAAGGTTTTTGACCGAATACATTAATCTTAGTAAACCCTAAAACCCTTGATGAGGGAAATACATAAGATATAATGCTGAGATGTAATTGTTTTGAATAAAATGTGGAACAAGTGATGGTATAATAAATATGATACCTCATCATGATGGAGATTATTCTAATAAGACAAAAATGTTGATTATGTTGCGTTTGATAAAAGTTGATAGGTTTTGTGAAAACCTTAGTAAGACTTGGCTTATGTGTGGAGCTTTTTAATACCCACCTAGTTGTTTAAGGTTGGGATGTTACTCACTCACCCCCTCTTCCCTCTTGTTATGAGTTCGGGGACGAAATCCTCTTTAAGGGGCAGAGTTTTGTAACATACTAAAATCCATGGTCTTCCCTGCAATTTACCCACTTTTGACCTTTTCTTGGCCTTCTAGTCCATTTGGACCTTTTTCATAAATTTCCCATACTTTTGACTCATTTTTGGACTCTATGTGCAATTTGAGTATAAATGATGGTGAAATTCCATTTTTGCCCCAATTATGATAATAAAGGGGTGTTTGCACAAATAACCCACTTAATGTAATAATTACGGACTAATAATGTAAAATTGAGTTTTATGAGAGAATATAAGTAGATAATGTTAATTTGGAGCTTTTTGGATAAATATATTAGTAATAATGTGTATTTGAGTTAATATATGAGAGTAATTAACCTAATTTCCTTCTCTCTCCTAAAAAATGATAATAACATATATAAATAGAATATTATGGTGAGTTTTTGTTCTTAAAGTTAATAATGGATGGATTTCTCGAAATTCACTCATGTAATCCATTAAAAGAAGTCTTTTCATATAACTCATTCATTTTAATATATTAATATACACTTTAATGAGCAATATAGTAATTAAGGGCCAAATAATGGGTGAAACGAGAATATAATTGCATAGCATGATTCTACACTTTAATTTGTGTTTGTGGTCAAAATATAGTGCCTTTTGGAGTTGTCTTGACCCCTCAAATCATTTTTACAAATTTCTAATATAGTGTAACCTTAGATATTAAATCAACATCATTTAAATGTTTGTAATGCCTATAGTCCGTCGATTATTCGATTTAGAGTCTTGTCACGAACCCCTTTAGCCTCTCATATGACGGTCATGATTTAATCTCTCTCTGATCTAATGGCAGAGAGGTCATCACCTTCCTCCTACCCACTGAACAGATGCGGCACCCCAGCTCCCTGTTGCCGTTCTCTCTCCCCCCTTCTCTGTTTCGCGCAATTTTACTTGCATCAGTTTCGTCTCTCAACACTCATTCCAACGAGCCCTAGATCATGGCTCCCCGTTCACTGTAGACAAAACTCCTTTCTTAGTTTCTCTCCCCCTTCTCCGTCGCAAGGCACAGTAAGGCCAAGGGCCTCCTTCCCACCTATAAATGGTGTCGTCAAGAACCCTTATGCCTCAAGCCTTCCTCCTCCACATCCAATTTCTCCTCATTTGCCCCCAAAGACCCCGACATGATCGGTCTTCTTCCCCGGTGATGGCGACCTCGCCTTGTCTCAAGAAGCCACCTCCGTTCGATTGGTTACTAGGTAAGCATCCTCTATGCTTCCTCTTTCGTTCCGCTTTGTTACCTAGTCTCGCGATGCGCTCAATCACCGAGTCCTATAGATCGGTTTTGGCCTCTGGTGGCACCATGCTTTTCCTCACCCTAGTGCTCCTCTACCTGCAGAAATGCACTCTTTCAACTCGCCTTGGCCCCGCGAAGGTGATCCCAACCTTAGTTTCTTGTTTCTTTGCGTTTTTGGTGATTTGTTTCCCGTTACTTCTTCCTCTGTTCCCGACCCATGACGGAGCCTTCCTGGAGCTCCTGATCTGCGAGACCCAAACCCGAGCTCGATGAGATCGTCGAGCGATGGGGACGTCAGTGATTTCCTTGGTTTGTATCGGCAGCCAGTGCTCCGCAATCTGGGTTGTGGATTTGAACTCCAGCAGCAGTGGGTCACCATGGATGCGGGCTGGAGCATACCTGGTCCAGCAATGACCAGGGTGCCCATCCCCTTGCAATTAGAGGATTTAATCCCCATGGGCAATACAAACTATTCACGTTTGGTTTTGTTTTTTCGCTGTAACGATTGAAATGAACATATGACATTGGTGACCCCATCATTTTAATTGATTTCATTTTAAAAACATGGGAATTTTGGTCATTTCACCTACTATTTGCATTGAATTGCATTTTCATTTAAATTACTGTCACGCTATGGTTTTCTTGCATTCTGATTGGCCGATTTTACTTAATTCATAGTAAATCGATCCATGGTCAGAAAAATGCAAATAAATAGTCGTTGGAAAGGATTTTTCATGTAGAGTCTGATTTTATTGTTCTTGAGTCCCAATTATGATTCCTTTTTCGAAGTTTTCTTTGGATACCTATTTGATTATATTAAATGATCTAAAATGTGGAATTAATCTATTTTAACTCCAAATTGGGTAATAAAATATGTTTTATTATTCAGGAGAATATTACTAATCTATTGGACTAGGTTTTAAACCTTAAATCGTGGTTTTGAATATATGTTCCAAAATTAGGGTTTTTCTATTGCTTTATGCCTTAATATATACTAATACATGTGTAATGTTTATAACTAGGGAAAAATGGAAGTGAAACAATATGATTGGTAGAAGTAATGGATCAAGATAAGGTATGTGAAGCCTATTTCATATGTGATACCTATTTGTGTATGTGGATCCTATTTTTGGATGTGAACATTTAAATGTGCAAACTATACCCTAATCCTTCAGTTGGGTTTATCCAACCCTACCTTCATTATGTGCTAGCCTTGATATCTTTCAAAATGCCCTTATTTGGCTCTTTACTTATTTTATTCTTCTAATGCCATTGTGGCTCATTCATTTGAATTATATGAATCTTTCTACTACATATGTTGACTCATTTACTTGGAGTTCTTGGATATTGTTGTTGCCTATTTATTGAGATTGTTTCTTGGGTTTTACTCCCAATTCTATGATGCCAATGTTACTTTTATATTTTCACTACTACCAAGTGAACTACTAAGCATGATGTATTTTAGGCCAAATGACAATGTAGTGTACATGAGTACAAATCACCCATAGGACACTGAGGTTTTAGTCCTCCTGCCAGGCACTGGGGTTTTAGTCCCCCTACCATTTTATATTGGGCACTGGGGTTTTAGTCCCCCTGCCACTTAATATAGTCATTGGGGTTTTAGTCCCCCTGCCACTTGGTGAGGTCCGGTAGGTGCCTCACCCTACATTGAGATGACTTTGTGTCTTAATATATTCATGCTATGTGATTATTATTGTGGTTATTGATTATGGCAGTCTTCTCTCTCTTATTCATATACTTGCCTCATTTCTTTTAAAATATCTTAGTGTAGAGAATCTTTTATATTGCAATGCTTTGGATTATTTAATTGTCCTATTTCTCTTGATTAACACATACATTTTTATCTTTCTCTTGCTGGATGACCCCAACCATCCATGCTAGGATCAGAGTGCACATGGAAGCTTGGTGAACCTGCCTAAGGCTAAGGAGATCTTGCACATCTAGATAGCTTGGACTAGTTGCATAAACTTTTGTTATGTTGTTTGCAGAGACAAGTTGTACTAGTTTAAGTCTCCCTCTACATAGATCCTATGTTTGTATAAATTTGTACTTCCTTTATGGAAATTTTTATAATGTACTCTTTATACATTTTGAATAAAGTCAAGTGTTATTTCTTCCGCTGCCCCACATTTGGTGTATTTGTTTATCATGTTTAATAGTAGAGACTATGTCTTTATAGCTCTCATCCCTAAGAAGATTGGAGCTACTGATCTTAAGGACTTCAGGCCCATTTCCTTATGTAATATTTTCTACAAGATCATTATGAAGATAATGGCTAATAGAGTTTAATTCATTCTTCCCATCATTATCGATCCGAATCAGTTTGCTTTCATACATGGTAGAAGAATTGGTGATGCTATCCTTCTAGAAAATGATGTACTTAGTATGTTTGTGGGCTCGCAGAAGGTTATGTGTATTAAGGAAGGCCTGACAAAGGCTTATGATACTGTTAGACATGATTACATATTATTCTTGATGGAAAAGATGGGGTTTCCTGATTGTTGGCTTAAAGAAAGTTTTCAATCTGCGTCTTACAAATTTCTTGTTAATGGATCTCCTACTGAGCAATTCTATGCTTCCAATGGTGTTAGATAAGGGGACCCCCTTGCCCCCTTCCTTTTTGTTATTGCTATGCAGGGTCTCTCTTCTATCATTAATGCTGATGTCAGGAAAGGGAACCTCAAACCAATTGCTATTTCGGAAGCTATGTCTGTATCCCACATCACTTTTGTAGATGATCTTTTTCTTTTCTCTAGAGCTAATGACAAGGATGCTTGGTGTTTAAAATCCATTCTTGATACTTTTCATAAAGTCTCTGGTTTGAGACTCAATAATGATAAGAGTCAGATTTTCTTGAGCAGGAGAGCTGATGAAGAAAACATTGCAAATATTCTTGACATAAAGGTATGTTCTCTTCCTATGAGATACCTCAGTTTGCCTTTATTTACTGGTAGAATCACTAAAGTCCTCTGCAACCCCATTATTGATAAGATTAATAGTAGATTGGAGTCTTGGAAGGGTCGTCTCCTCTCACAAGATGGAAGATTTGAGTTAGTGTTATCTACTCTTTCTTCGTTTAGCATTTTCTGGACAACAACCTTTCCCCTTCTGAAATTTGTGATAAAATATATTGAGAAGTCTATGGGAGACTTTATTTGGAATGACCATGAGGAAATAAGACATATTCGTACTGTCTCTTGGAAGTTGATCTGCAGGCCGAAAAATGAAGGGGGGCTTGGAGTGAAATCTATTGTGGACTGGTCTACTGGAGGGGTTCTCAAAAATCTATGGTCCATTGCTACTAAGAAGGATAATATGTGGGTCAAATGGGTGCACGAGAAGTACATTAAAGAAGAATCTTTATGGTCTATTGAGGACAAATCCAGTTCACCTTGGGTTTGGAAGAAGCTACTGGAACAAAGAAGTACCCTTTTGAATCACATTAGTTTCAGTCTTGGAAATGGGAAATCTCTTCTCTTCTGGCTCGACGCTTGGGTCAATGATGGTAAAATACTGATCGATTTGGTAGATCCCCAATTGGTTTTTCATTTGGGTAAAGGTAGATTTTGCAAAGTGGATTCTTTTATTGATAATGGCATCTAAATCATTCCTCGTTTTAGAGGTGTTGAAGCTTTGTAAGAAGTGTTGTGTAAACAACCCATCATCCAGAGCACTGAAGACATGATCCTTTTCAGAGGACGGTCCTCCTTTTATATGAAATATGGCTGGGCCATTTCGAGAACTAAATGGGAGCATGTGGCATGGGGATTATGGATTTGGTCTGTTGGTATTCCTAGAATATGGTCGGTGTTTGTTTAGAAGTTATTTCTGGGAAAGCTCCTCACTACATACTTTTTGAAAAAGATGGGTTTTAATCTCACTTCTAGATGTTGTCTTTGTGAGAAGCATGAAGAGAACATTCTACATATTTTCTTTGTTTGCGACTTTGCTAAGGATCTGTGGAAGTCATTTTCTAAGAAGACTAATGTTTGTATTAGGTGTTAGGATGATCTGCTGGTTCTAAGAGGTGAACCAAAGACTCTCGCCATTTGCATCATCTATATGTTGTGGTTGGAGAGGAATAGAAGGCTGTTTAAAGATGCTCACATGGAGCCGAATCTTCTCTGGTCTGTCTGCAACAGGGAGAGTAGTCTCTTATAGACACATATGTATAGATAGGAATAGTTTACATAGTTTGTATAGCTTTCCTTTCTATTTTTTTGGTGGTTATCTCCCTATAACTACCTTCTTTTTCTTTAGTAAAGATGCACCCCACCCTATTTGCACAAAAAAAAAAGAAATGATGATACGTCTAGTTGGGTGCCTTAAACATTGTGAGTTTCTCATGAATGCCACAATGGCAAAATTAAACAAACCTCCTTGTAGTAAGAAAAGTATTACAAGAAGGATTTCCAGAGTGTGGATCTAGACCTTGAAGTTTTAACCACCAGGATATATGGGAGAGTCATGCATCATGATTGTGGCCCGAAATACTCTGTTGTGAAAGTTTATATCCATGTGGGATAGACTCTAATGCAATGAAAATTGTAAAATATATGAAATATGATTATATGTGATATTCAATGATCATATGTGATAATTTTTTTGTTGGTTCCTAACCCATGTACCCAAGATGAGGATGTGAGCCTATCTGGGCTACCCTATGGTGGTAACTAGGGTCTATAGTTGATATATTAGGGTGGTTAGCTAAACCGTAAGATAGTGACGGTGAGTCATAGGCACAAGAATCTGGCGTAGTGACTTATATTTGTTGAGGTACAAGCTAAGTAGTCTTAAGGAAAATGAATAAAAGATGCCAAGCCATGTAGAATATGAGTTGAATCTTTGTTACATGCCTTTTACTACTAGTTGATACACCTACTAATATTGAATATGTTTATTGTAGTGGAAATTAATCAATATTTTATAAATATAATCTATTTACACATTCTTATTTGTCTATTCAAGAACATGATTTTAAATTTTGACAAGTGGTTAATGTTTGAACTTAGTATCCACATATTATTTGTCATTTGATTACTTCTGTTTGGTAGACATATCTTATGTGTAGTTCAACTTTAGTCCAACATGATGTGTTCTCAACTGGTGGGGTGCCATAAAGATAATATTATTCTTATGTCTTGATTCTAATTGCTTAGATCTTGACTTGCAACTCCTACAATTAGTTTGTCATTCTGAAGAATTTAGTATCTATGAATATATTCATAGACATGCTCTTAAAGATGTTTTAAATATGGATTGCCGTATGTGTAAACCATACTTATTAATAAGATTATTATCTTAAACTCAGTATGATCATATTTTAGAACTATCTATTAAACTTTCCAATGCAAGTTTGTTATACGTCAATATACTTAATATGATGTTGCTACATTTACTATAACAAACTGAGTTTCAAATAATATTTGCAATTTCCACCCTATACTTCGTATTATCTCATTTTCCCTTTGTTTTGCCCTTAATGTTGAAATTATGGGAATGGAGTGGTTTGCAGAACATATACATGCCAACATAAGGGTTAGTGCACAAATTACCTCTATTAATATTGTTAGTAAGGGCAATGATGAAAATGCTCACAAAAACGAAATAATTATTGCATAAATAAGATTTTAATGAATATTGTAGAAGAAATGATTTGTGTTGAGGAATATATATCCCCCCTTCTTTCTCTCTCTTCTTATGGGGTGATAAAAACTTATAAATGTAGTTATTAGAGTGGGGAAAGACTCTTGGTTTTCTTATCTTAAAAATACAACCAAAAGGTTATCACAAAGGCTCTTCATATTAATTCAAATTATACACTAATATATATATATATATATATATATATATATATATATATATATTAATGGGAAATATATTAATTAAGGACCTAATCTTCGGTGAACTAAAAAACTAATGGCATAGCATCATTCTAGACGTTGTAATTAACCTATGATTAAAATTTTAGGTCTTTTAGACTTCATTTGACCCTCCAAATGCATTTATTAAGTTTCAAATAAAGTGTGACCATTGCATAAAATAGATATCATTTAAACGGAAAGTAACTATAATGTCAGTTTGATTTATGTGTCACGTGGCCATTGGATGCCATTCAATGTCCATGATTTGATCTCTGTCTGATCTGACGACAACCACATTGTTACACCCCGATCTCACAATTACCATTAATCATGAGATTATGGCATAAATTGAGGATTATACTTAATACAAAGATCACCCTTAACTTTTTCTTCTTTTTCAAACTCTCCTAGTCTGCAATAAGGAAATGGCTCTCTGGCCTAAACTGGAATCCTCCTCTAACCTGAGCACACAGGCGGAGAGTCAAGCCAACTCTTAGCTTTTCTATACTCTAGTGCCACCAGGACTTCTGGTTGATGTTGGACACTGCAAACTATAATTTAAGGAGACTTCCACTATGGCTCCGTCCCCCGTGCCACCTGATAACACGTTCCAACCCCTGTATACTGGACGCTGCCAGGTATAGGTCATTTCCCCCCTAAGGCGAAGACCTCACATAGGGGTTCTATGGTGTTCAGGGCTCCTAAGTCTATTATTTTATTATTCCTAGAAAGTTCTTTCTACATTGTACCCTTCTCTTACTTATACTTGACTTTGGTATCTCTATGGTGTCGTGTATAATTATTTGAAGTTATAATACAACATGCATATCATTCTAAACTTGGTAGAGTAGTATATTCAAAACATTGTAATATATTGAGTAATCAACATACTATACATGCAGGCAGACTAAAATTCTTAAATAAATAGATTTCATGTCCACTTGGCACATACACACTAGAATCGTGCATATCAACCCAAATCTTGAGTTGTGCATCTCATAACTCAATTAAGAGTTAATTACTTATCATGACAAGAATTATTAATAATAATTGAGAACATTGATATCACAATACTTGATTCATTGAACACCCTACCCTTAGGGTTTCATTTAATCACCACAAATGCTACAAAGAAAGGTGTAACACATCTATCACGTACTTTTCAAATCTTTAAAACACATGATACCTGGGATCTCAATCCCTTATCACATTACTGGGAATTCTCATCCCTTCACATCATTATCATGATTACTGGATCTGGGTATTCAAACCCTTAGATCACCACATAGCATTGTTACCTCTATAACAGGTGATGCGATGATTTTGAGTCACATTTATAGACCTATTTGATATGTGTTTTATTCTTTTTTTAGTCATTTTTTATGGTTAATGTTGCATAATTCATCCACTTTGGTCTTTGCTACTATTTTATGTCAAATCCCCTTTATTTTATCATTTTGAGCATTGATTGTTAAAATATTATTATTTGTGTGAATTTATGTGGTTTTGTGTTTGAATTTCAGGGAAAACAAGTATTTGCTTCCGTCGATACTATCGACCGGACCACAGGTTGCCAGCCGCGAGTATCAGCAAAGAGTCGATACTATCGACAGGGATGTCGATGGTATCGAGCTACCATCAGGTTGCTGGCGAGAAAGCAGTCGATAGTATCGACACCAAGTCGATACCATCGACGCACGGAGGCTACAGTGTCAGAATCTTGCAAAAACCGACGCCTAAAGGAAGTCGATACCATCGACCCGCGTCGATGGTATCGAGATGATGTCAAGCGTGACAAAGAAAGGATTTGTAGCCAGCCGCTACCACACTGGGTCGATACCATCGACTCGCACCAGAAGATATGCGTTTGCTTTGGAATGATCTTAATCGGACGGCCGTGGTTAATGAGTGACCTAATTTTGGGAGATATACCTAATGACGACTTCCTTGACTGAGGGAGGACATCATTAGCCGCTGCACACATCCCAGAGAGCAAAGAGAGAAGAACGGAGCACAAGAGCACGCCCCAGCCGATCCGGACGATGAAGAAGATGAATTCCACCACCGAAAGGCGGCAGAACACTGATTCCACGCCAAGGATCGATTGGACCTTCTCCGTTCAGGGGTTTCACCACTCAATTTCATTTTTCTCATGTCTCCCCTTTTCTCTACTACATTGTACTTTGAGATGACCATGCGGGCCTAATCCCCTTTATCTTTAGGACCGTGAGTAGCCCGGGGATTCATTATATGACGATTTTATAATAGTAATTCATATCTTATCTCTTAAATCCGTGGTATAATTTTGTTTTCTCCAATATATTGTTATGCTTGATCACCATAATAATAACCTAATGCCCTTAATTACTTTGAAAGAAGAATTAACGGCTGAAAAGAGACGGAATTTACATTAATTGACAAATCCCTTGAACAAGGCTGTGTAAGATTAATGGTGGATACCGAGAGATCGTTCATAATGCACCTAGTTTAGGGTATAGGTTACTACGACGGTGGAACCGACCTAGACATAGGTAGTGAATTGTACCACGACAGTGGGCAATTCTGATTTCAGGCCACTACCCGGATAGAGAGATAAAATTGAGTAGCTATATAGAATTTAATACAATGAAAACCCGTGGTGAAACCGCAACCCTAAAGATTCTCTTTTGAATTGACTAAACCAACATTTAATCGATTGCTTGTTTTGTTTTGTTTTTATTTTCTTTTAATTTTAAACAACAACTCTCAACTTTTTATTCGGTTTAGCTGATTGTGAATAGTTAGTAGGAGTCCCCGACGATTGCACGTATCCCTAAATTCGACTCGGGCCTCACAAAGGCCTGTACTACTCGACGCGTTCACTTGCGTTTCTGCGCACGGTAAATATGCGTCAAGTTTTTGGTGCCGTTACCGGGGATACGACAATTTGTTGGCACTTCAAGTGCTGTGAGCGGCCACTCTAGGCCACCTAAATATTCTTTTTTTTATCATTCCAAAAATTCATAATCTATTTTCTAAATATTTGCAATCGTCAAGCACTGTACTAAATTTCATCTTTCTATTTTCAGGTACTGTGCATGGTGCAGACGCGTAGTACTGACTACACGCGACACACACCTGAGGTTCTACTGATGGGACCTGAAGACGAGGACAGGTACAATCAAGATCATCTAGAGGATACAGATTCTGAACCCAAACAAGACGAGATGGAGGACGAGCCACAAACAATATGGGAGAAGATCAAAGCTTCTTCCTCGTCTGCTTCAAAGGGGCCTATAAAGAAGCAAGCGCTGAATATTCCGACCTACAAGATTGATCCAACTTTGATCAACTTGGTGAAGTCTAATGCCTTCCATGGGCTAAAAAATGAAGACCCCGTCGCGCACATAAGTCAGTTTGTGGAGAATTGTGACATGGTAAAAATCGACAGATTTCCACAAGACGTGCTCTACTTGAAGCTCTTCCCGAGTTCACTAGCGGGAATTACGTGCGAATGGCTACATAACTTAGACGATGAATATGTGGAGTCTTGGGACCACATGGTGGAGGTCTTCTTCGAGAGGTTCTTTCCGCCCGAAAAGACCAATGACATGATAAGAAAGATCCATAACTTCACCCAACAACCAGGAGAAACCTATTCTGAGACCTGGGAAAGGTTTAAGATCATGCTCAGGCGATGCCCGCATCATGGGCTGGATAAGGAGACCCAAGTGACGATCTTCGATTTTTCTCTCTCCGAGCATGATAGAAGAAACCTAGATTCAGCCGGTTCTGAATTCTTCTTAAATACCACAGACACTAGATGCTGGGAGATCTTAAAGAACATGGCGAAGAAACAATCATGGGGTGAAAGAGGCACTGTGGAGCAAGTGCGAGTTGTGGGAGAATCTAAAGCAATAAAGGAGCTGAATGAGAAGATGGATCTTCTAGCAAAGAAATTACTTGCAAAGGAGGAAACTGAGTCCGAGGACGAGGCTCAAGTGAAATTTATGAGGCAACAGCCAGGTTACAGGAACAATGACTATGCATGGAGAAAAGACAAGAAGTTTTCCTGGAAGGATCCTAACAACTTCTTGCAGGATCTGGATGCTAAACCCCATCCAGCTACAGAGGATAAGAGCACATAGCTGCTCAATCAAGTTATAAAGCAAAACCAAGAACTCATGGCTACTTTCGACCAGCAAATAAAGCAATAAGGGGAGTTCATGAACCAATTCGGGCAGACACTGCAGAGCCATGGGGCTCAAATGAGGACAATAGAGACATCTATGGCACAGATGGCTGCGGAGATAGCCAGTTTGACGAAGCTGACACATCGAGGATTCCCGGGAAATACTAATGTTCCAGGAGGGAACCAACAAGCTAAGGCCATCTTGCTAAGAAGTGGCAAGAAATTGTTAAATTCCAGGGCCGATGAAGCAAGCAAACCCCAAGCTGAGATTGAAGTTCAAGCCACAAGGGAGTTGCCCACACTGGTCATAGAACCAGTCGATGACACAGTTGTGGAGGCTACAGAAGACCCTATTGCAGAGGAGGAGGAACCTCAGAAAAAGACACCCTATGTGCCACCGCATCAGAGGGCACATGCGGTACTGATCCCTTATCCAAACAGTGCTAAGGTAAGGAAGGTAGATGATCAATTCAAAAAGTTCTTGGATAGTTTCAGGAAGCTTTCAGTAAACATCCCTCTATTGGAAGCTATTGAGCAAATTCCATCTTACGGAAAATTTCTAAAAGACATCATCACGAAGAAGAGAAAAATTCCGGACACGGAAGTAGTTGTGCTTAAAGAGCAGGTGAGTGCTTTTATCATGGGCACATTACCACCAATGAGGCAAGATCCGGGTTGTTTCAACATTTCATGCTATATCATAAAAGTCAAATTTGGTGAAGCATTATGTGACTCGGGAGCAAGAATCAATTTAATGCCCCTTTCTACATTCAAAAAGTTGGGATTGAAGGAGTCAAGGCCAAGCAACATGACAATTCAATTGGCTGATAACTCTATAGTGAAACCATATGGGATTTGTGAAGATGTGCTTGTGAAAGTGGATAGATTTGTGTTTCCTACAGATTTTGTCATCATGGAGATGCAAGATGAGAAAGGCAATGAGCTACTACTCGGAAGACCATTCCAAGCTACAGCCGACATGATACTCGAGATGGGGAGAGGTCGGTTGACCTTGGGTATAGATGATGACCGATTTGAGATGGTCATGCCTTCCAGCGTCACTTCACCTAAATCCAAGGAGCACAAGGTGGACAACGACACTTTGGCTGTAGACATCATGGAGCAGACCAAAGTAGTATCTCTTTGCAAGGCTGTCGAATTCCCGAATGATGAGAATGAGGACATTCCTCCCTCTATGGAGGATGATGCTATAGAAGATTCAATTTTTGATGCATATCCGGAATTACCATTGGATGCTTGTTTAGTGAACATCACTTATTATTGGATGAGAAGCAAATCACTCAAGGAGTGTGCCAAGATGCTTCAGATGCTTCCATGTTTCTATGCGAGGTATTCTGAAGATTTAGGTGAACTTCCCCCTCCGCTTAAATCATCCTTGATCAGCCCACCAGAGTTGGAGTTAAAGCCGCTGTCACCGCATCTTAAGTACGCCTTTCTAGTGGAGGAAGAAAAGCTACCTGTGATCATTTCTGCATATCTAAGTGCGGAAGAGGAGGACCAATTATTGAAAGTGCTGAAGAACCACCGAGGAGCATTTGGGTGGTCTATCGTGAACATCAAGGGGATTTCCCCTACCTTGTGTCAGCATAAGATTCGGCTCGAGGAGGGAGCCAAGCCGATGATCCAACCACAACGTCGACTGAATCCAAGCATGATGGAGGTGGTGAAGAAAGAGGTGATAAAGCTTCTATCCGCAGGTATCATATATGCGATTTCAGACTCGACATGGGTAAGTCCCACGCAGGTAGTCCCTAAAAAGGGGGGTATTACTATCACTCAAAACATTTTAAATGAACCTGTCACCACCCGTTTGGTAACCGGGTGGCGAGTTTGTATTGACTACCGCCGTCTTAATGCCGCTACGCTAAAAGATCACTTTCCTTTACCATTTATTGATCAAATTCTAGAACGATTAGCCGGCCGATCTCATTTCTATTTTCTAGACGGGTATTCGGGATATAATCAGATTTCAATCGATCCTAAGGACCAAGAGAAATCTACTTTCACTTGTCCCTATGGAACTTTTGCGTATCGCCGTATGCCCTTTGGATTATGCAATGCACCAGTGACTTTTCAGCGTTGTATGCTCGCTATCTTTTCTGACATGGTAGAACGCTATCTTGAGGTATTTATGGATGACTTTTCGGTGTATGGTGCATCATTTGACGAATGTCTCTATAATCTGGACAAAGTTTTACAGCACTGCGAGGACACACATTTGGTCCTCAACTGGGAAAAATGTCACATGATGGTGACTGAGGGGATAGTGCTAGGACACAAGGTGTCTAGCAAAGGTTTAGAGGTGGATCCGGTAAAAATCGAAGTTATTTCAAAATTGCCCCCGCCAAATTCTGTTAAAGGGGTAAGGAGTTTCTTGGGACATGCCGGATTTTATCGTCGGTTTATAAAAGATTTTTCAAAAATCGCAAAACCTCTATCCGAACTGCTTGAGAAAGACGATGTATTTGATTTCAATGACAAATGTCTACATGCGTTTGACGTGTTGAAGGTGAAACTGATTTCTGCGCCGGTTGTTCAAATGTCGGATTGGACTAAACCATCCGAACTCATGTGTGACGCTTCTGATTTTGCGGTAGGAGCCGTGTTGGGGTAGTGGGTGGACAATAAACCCGCCGTGATTTTCTACACTGCAAAGACTCTGAATGACGCCCAATTAAATTATACAACTACTGAAAAAGAATTACTCGCTGTTGTTTTTGCTTTTGAAAAATTTCGGCAATATTTAGTTGGATCTAAAGTAGTCATTTGGACTGACCATGCCGCAATTAAATATTTAATGGAGAAAAAAAATGCAAAGCCTAGATTAATTAGGTGGATTTTGCTCTTACAAGAATTTGACATCGAAATCAAGGATAAAGCTGGAATTGAAAATGTTGTGGCGAATCATCTGTCTAGGTTAGAGAGGGTGGATGAAAAAGATTTACATATACCCATAACCGAGACATTTCCGGATGAACAGATTTTAAAAGTTAATTCTAAAGACCCTTGGTTCGCTGAGATTGTGAATTATTTTGCTTGCGGGATCATCGTGGAAGATTGGTCATATCAAGAGAAGAAAAGATTTTTCCATTCTTTACGATATTATTTTTGGGATGACCCAATTCTTCTTAAGCAATGCAGGGATGGTATCCTACACAGGTGTGTGGCTGAGTTGGAGTACGAGAGCATTCTCCGTAATTGCCACACACTACCTACAGGAGGACACCATGCGAGCTCTCGTACGACAGCTAAAGTTCTGGAGAGTGGCCTTTATTGGCCAACCTTGTTCCGAGACGCCTACGAGTTTGTAAGGCAATGTGATTCCTACCAACGAGCAGGTAATATTTCAAAGAGACAGGAGATGCCCCTAAATGTGTTCCAAGAAGTGGAGGTATTTGATCTGTGGGGCATATATTTCATGGGACCATTTCTGTCCTCAAATTCAAATTTATATATTCTTTTAGCAGTTGATTACGTGTCGAAGTGGGTAGAAGCAATACCCACGAGGACTAACGATTCCACTATAGTGTGTAGGTTCGTGAAAGAAAACATTTTCTGCAGGTTTAGAGGACCCCGAATGATCATCAGTGATGGGGGTACGCATTTTAGGAATCAGAAGTTCTCGGAATTGTTGAAGAAATATGGTGTCAAACACAACATAGGTACCCCATATCACCCGCAGACTCAAGGACAGGTGGATGTCTCCAATCGTGAAATTCGGAAGATTTTGGAGCGTACGGTGGCATCCACGAGGAAGAATTGGAGTGCCCTACTACCGGATGCATTGTGGGCGTACAGGACGTCTTAAAAAACACATATAGGCACCACGCCTTTTAGGTTAGCGTATGGTCGGACTTGTCACTTACCGGTAGAGTTAGAGCACAAAGCACATTGGGCGCTTAGAAGGCTCAACTTGAGTTACGATGGAGCGGGGAGGAAGAGATTGCTTGAATTGAATGAGTTGGATGAGCTGCGGATGACGACATACGAGAATTCGCGGATATACAAGGAGCGCACCAAGTTAATCCACGATCGCCACATCCAGTTGTGCACATTCAAGAAGGGAGACCGTGTATTGCTGTTTAATTCAAGGTTGAAGTTGCATCCCGGGAAGCTCAAATCCCGGTGGAGTGGACCATTTATGGTGGAAGAAGTCAAGCCACATGGCGCAATCTTGGTGCGCGATGGTGAGACGACATTTTTGGTGAATGGACAGAGGTTGAAGCTATATTTTGGAGAAGACTACACAAGGAAGGTGAATGAGGTCAAACTCATTTCACTTTTGGATGCATGATGTGACTCAAGTCGTCTAGCCTAAGACGTTAAATAAGGGCGCTTGTTGGGAGGCAACCCAACCATTGGTACCTTAGATTAGTTCATTTACATTCGTAGTTTAATTTGTTTTTACTTAGTTTTAGTGTAAAAAAGATACTGTGATCATTTGCTACATGTGCAGGGCTGAGGCAGAGTCGATACCATCGACCCTTGTGTCGATGGTATCGACCATGGTACAGGTTGACGACTGCAAAAATCGCACTGCGTCCATACCATCGACGACCGCGTCGATGGTATCGACATACCTACAGGCAGATCGTAAATACAATGTCGATGGTATCGAGATGCCAGTCGATACCATCGAGATCTCTGGAGATTTACAGAAGAAATCGACTCAGGAAAGTCGATACCATCGACGGGTGTGTCGATGGTATCGACACATTCAAGTGAAAGATGGCGGCGGCCGGGCCTCGCGAGGTTTTGCCCTAATCAGCGGGTCGATACTATCGACTTGCGTCGATAGTATCGACGCGCCCCGTCAACGATCTGCGAGAAAGATCAACGGCATTGCGGCAGGCAAAGAAGTTGATCCGGGGGACGGGTCGATGCTTTTGTTCTTGTCATTTGTTTCTGGCAATTTTAGTTTGCTGTAGGATCCACATTCTATCTAGTGTAATCGTGGATGTCATAAAGTTTGCGTCATCTCATTAGTTGTGCATGGGAAAATCAAGGGAAAATTAAAATTTTTGTGTGTTTGGAAAGCTTGTCTTGTTTAACCTTGGGCACATATCCTACGAAAATGATTGGTTTTGTCAACTTTAAAACAAAATTTCACAACTGTACTCCTAATGATTCATGAAAGTGGACAGAAATGGTTGTTTGAGCCTAAACTGACTAAATGGTAATGAGACTCTAATTGGATGTAAGAGAGAGAAACCTCTTAACTACTACACAGGTCAGTAAGGAGGGACACATAATATCTTTCTAAGGTTCAGTCATCTAGTCTTGTGATCTTTCCACCTCTTTGCTTTTTACAATCCACCAGAAGAATTGGAAGTACTTTACAGTTTTAACTTCTTTGACATCATTTCATATAGATAGGTCCTGCATTGAATCTATTTCCATATGTTTTGCATAAAAAGAAAGAAAAGATTAGAATAGTGATACATGCACATTACCCTTAGGTGCATGCCATGTAGTTGCATTCATAATTTTAATGCATAAAGTATATCATGTATCTCAATTTTTTTCAATGGTGAATTAAATTGTTCCATACCTTCTAAATAGTGCAAATTTCTGAGTATGAAGGAAAATAAGCCCAATAAAATATTCATTATCAATTATGGATATAAGGGTTGAAAAAATGAAAAAAAAAAAGAAAAAGAGAAAAATCTGAAAAATCTGCATAATGAAAAAAAGAGAAGAAAAGAGTTATTTAGACGCAATTAGAATAAGAAGGAGAAAGGAACGTAATATCACCTGCATTTCAAGATAATTGAGTACATGATGTAGCTTAATTAGATGTCCATCTCTTTTTGAGATGGATGGTTAGTACATGCATCATTCCACCCAATTTTAGGCATTAGGGCATTTTTCATGTGCATTTGCATCATTTAGGATATTTTTGTTTTATGCATGTTGAAACTGTATAATACTTCCACTTTCTTCCATGAACCACCCATCTTCATCCACCGTTGCTCGGATTGGTAGGCCACCGTGAATTTCTCCTCACTAAGGTATATCAGGAGAACTACTTCCATGTAGATGGTAGTTAGGGCGAGCAACGTAGTATAGGAGATCACAAGATGCACCAAGTCTGAACCGGCGAGTTTTATTATGTTAACTGCTTTATGTGATAGTGCTCATCAGTTTTGAGGTCAATTTCTTTTATGGATGATTACTGTCGCCTTCAGGGTAATTACCATTCTGTGGTTAGAGAGGTCCGGTATGTGAATGTCCGGTGGGAGTCATATGGGATGTTGGTTGTGGTGTGTTGTTCTTCAGTTGACATTAGCAATTCTATTCTAAGGATTAGTTGCTCGAGGGCGAGCAACGTTCAAGCTTAGGGGAGTTTGATGCGATGATTTTGAGTCGCATTTATAGACCTGTTTGATATGTGTTTTATGCTTTTTTTTAGTCATTTTTTATGGTTAATGTTGCATAATTCATCCACTTTGGTCTTTGCTACTATTTTATGTCAAATCCCCTTTATTTTATCGTTTTGAGCATTAATTGTCAAAATATTATTATTTGTGTGAATTTATGTGGTTTCGTGTTTGAATTTCAAGGAAAACAAGTATTTGCTTCTGTCGATACCATCGATGGAAGTCGATACCATCGACTGGACCACAAGTTGCCAGCCGTGAGTATCAGCAAAGAGTCGATACTATTGACAGGGATGTCGATGGTATCACGCTACCATCAGGTTGCTGGCGAGAAAGCAGTCGATAGTATCGACACCAAGTCGATACCATCGACGCACGAAGGCTACAATGTCAGAATCTTGCAAAAACGACGCCTAAAGGAAGTAGATACCATCGACCCGCGTTGATGGTATCGAGATGATGTCAAGCACGACAAAGAAAGGATTTGTAGCCGGCCGCTACCACACTGGGTCGATACCATCGACTCATGTCGATGGTATCTACACCGGAAGATATGCATTTGCTTTGGAATGATCTTAATCGGACGGCCGTGGTTAATGAGCGACCTAATTTTGGGAGATATACCGAATGACGGCATCCTTGACTGAGGGAGGACATCATTAGCCGCTGCACACATCCCAGAGAGCAAGGAGAGAAGAACGAAGCACAAGCGCACGCCCCAGCCGATCCGGACGCTGGAGAAGACGAATTCCACCACCGAAAGGCGGCAGAACACAGATTCCACGCCAAGGATCGATTGGACCTTCTCAGTTTAGGGGTTTCACCACTCAATTTCATTTTTCTCATGTCTCCCCTTTTCTCTACTACATTGTACTTTGAGATGACCATGCATGGCTAATCCCCTTTATCTTTAGGACCGTGAGTAGCCCGGGGATTCATTGTACGACGATTTTATAATAGTAATTCATATCTTATCTCTTAAATCCGTGGTATAATTTCGTTTTCTCCAATATATTGTTATGCTTGATCACCATAATAATAACCTAATGCCCTTAATTACTTTGAAAGAAGAATTAACGGCTGAAAAGAGACGTAATTTACATTAATTGACAAATCCCTTGAACAAGGCGGTGTAAGATTAATGGTGGATACCGAGAGATCGTTTATAATGCACCTAGTTTAGGGTATAGGTTACTACGACGGTGGAACCGACCTAGACATAGGTAGTGAATTGTACTACGACAGTGGGCAATTCTGATTTCAGGCCACTACTCGGATAGAGATATAAAATTGAGTAGCTATATAGAATTTAATACAATGAAAACCCGCGGTGAAACCGCAACCCTAAAGATTCTCTTTTGAATTGATTAAACCAACATTTAATTGATTGCTTGTTTTGTTTTGTTTTTATTTTCTTTTAATTTTAAACAACAACTCTCAACTTTTTATCCAGTTTAGCTGATCGTGAATATTTAGTAGGAGTCCGCGACGATTGCACGTATCCCTGAGTTCAACCCGGGCCTCACAAAGGCCTGTATTACTCGACGCGTTCACTTGCGTTTCTGCACACGGTAAATCTGCGTCAACAGGTAACCATTACCTCTAGATCCTTAGACCAAGGTATTAATTTCACTATTTGTACAAGTATTCTCATGTCTCACAAGGACATCACACATCTTGTCACCTCTCACTAGGCAACAACTTATTCACATGGCTCCCATAAAGATTTCATGTGACATAAACATTCATTGAATAAAGACTACTATCAACAAATCATATAAAATCAATATATGTATGAAACCTTGGAACTGAGTTGAATTTTTGGTTCCATGCCATTCACTAGGATATCATGCATCAATAATAACATTGAATAAATAAAGTCTATCATGTCAAGAAAATCCCTTCAAATGGATTTCACGATATATATTTGCAAATATCCTACTTTCCTCACATCTAGGGTTTCACCCTCTTTACTGAGATATCAAACAAACATTATTCACTTTGAACGAAACCCAAAATAGTATCTAACATATATGTACTATAAATTTAGATAAGCAATCATTCATAACCAAGGGGATCTAGATAAGAAATTTTCTCTATTTACTTATACAACAAATTTCAGTCATAGATAAATTCCCTATAATTCAGTTTACTCTTATAACCTCTGTGAATACTTAGGCAATTCTCATTAGGATGTATTGTATACATTTCTAATATGATTTTATCATCTGAACTTCATCCAAACAGAGGAAGAATCCATTTCATATCATTTTGCAACAACTTAGAACAAATACACAATTCATGGTTTGTAGTCGCATACTTGCAATTTAAGATTATGGATGAATTAACCAATTTTTGTGCAATATACTATTTAAAGGAAGTTCCCACTAACCCTAAGGTGTGAAAACACCTTAAAAACGTAGCTCATCACTTAAAATCTCGATTTCATATCAAATCCCTAGCAATTCACCCAATTCTTCTTCCTTTCAACTCGAAACCCTAAAAATGAGGGATTATGAAGAAATGGTGAGAAAAGGGGAAGTTTTGATACCATTTTGGATTAAATCATAGGAGGTATGGAATTTTGACATGTGAGAGAAGATTCACCATGAAACTATATCCAAAGAAGTTAAACTTACATGATTTCATCATTCCTCAGACCGCAAAACCCTAGGTCAATATCTCCATCAATTTCTCCTCTCAAACCCTAACTCTCTCTCTCTCTAGGATTTCATTTCTCTGGATTGAATCACAAATTATGAGAGCTCCTTGTGTGTTAGGTTGACCATATAGAGCAATTGAGCTGCTTGGGTCAATTGCACTTTGACCCCTTACTATACTTTTTCTTATTTCGGAAAATTTTTTCTGTCATAAAAAGGTTTCTGTAAATTCGTGTATTTCATAGATCAAACCTCTTCTGAAAATTATGAGAATTTAACATGTTGTGTATAATTGAGATAAAAATCTTTAGTTAAAATTGAGATCATTACAAGCTTCCATTAAATAATTAAAAATCGAATAGTTCACTACTATCCATAATTCTATAGAAATGTTAGTTATTGTTATTTGTCTACTGATAAGGTCTAAACGCATCCAAAAATTATGAAAACTTTACATGTTGTTTATGATTGATTTTCGTATCCCCGGTTAATATTTCATATCATTTGGAGTTACCAATAAATAACTAAAAATAAAACACTACACTACTGAAAAGCACTCTGTCAGCATTTTTGGTCGAAGTATAGTTTGATCGAGAATCACATTCAAAGAACACTCAAATATTCTGAAATATTTCTCCAATATACATGGTTGAGTTATCCATGTCATATAAAAAATTCAATTAAATTAAAAATTTGTAGAAAATATGAAAAATTATTTACCACACTGCTATCCTGATCAAATTCCATACTCATGTACCATCAAAACCCTAATTTCAGCCAACTAGGTTTATATTTCTCAAACCCTAATTTCTCAAACAATAGAACACTTAATATTCTTATTAGGTTTAAAGCATCATAATTTAATTATCATAATTAATTATATTTAAGTAATGATCAATCCAATTAAGCATATAATCATCCAGGTAAACCCTAGTTTACCAATTAAGCTCAGATGCGGTCATAACACACATCATCCCTAACCTCCAATCATACGAGTAGACCGACCCTCAACTCCTTGGCTTCATTCTCCCTCATTTCATGAGCTTTTCAGGGGATTCTTTTGCCAAACGATCCACCTCTTCACGATGCTTTATTCAATCCATTACTCATCCACTATCATGCACTGTGTCCAAAATTCACAATGACGCCGACCACGACCTCTCCACCCTCTTGTCGTCTTGGCTCGACGCACCTCCTCACCTATATATAACACCTCCCACACCTCCACCGGCCCCCATTCAAACTACCCATTATGCCAATTTGTTGAGATAGCTCCCTCTTAGTCGCCGACACCTCCACCTTCCTCTCTACCTTGTGGCACACTTCCCGGTGACTCAGTGATAGCAGCAACCCAATAGACAAATCCGGCGAGTTCGTCTTTGCTTTCTCTTCGTTTTGAGTATCTAAACGTGCGATTTGGTCCAGAAATGAGGAAATGCCCAAATGGGGAAACTACTCTTCTGTGACCATGGCTCGCTTGAGAGGAGGAAGACGACCAAGGATAGTTGTCCCGTTTTGCCCTCGTGCGCATCTCCTTTCGTGTTTTAACGCCAAGGTTACTTCAGTCTTTTCATCGATTGCTTGCTCGCCTTTGACACGTAGACCGTTGACTAGGCCACACACCATTTGTCCACATCAGCGTGGGCCCAGCCACGTGGCTCGCACCCTTGCGTAAGCCATTTACCCTACATGGCATTTTCTCGCCTTCTGATTGGTACAGAGCAATTTATTCATAGAAAATTGATACATTTTTGAAAAAATGTGAATAAACACTTGTTGGAAAGCTTATTTCAAGTAGAATTCTAATTTGAGGTTTTTTTATTGAATCTTTGTTTTATTTCAATATTTAACGTGTACACCATCTTAATCATATTAAATATTCTAAAAATGATAACTAATGCATCCTAAGTCCAATTTTGATAAATAAATATGTTTTCTTAATTAGAACATATTAGGAATCGATTGGTCAAGTTTTCAAGCCCAAAATCAATGGTTTGTTTAGAGGGTCGCAATTTGGGTACTTTACACTTTATTCCTTCCAAATATCTAATACATGTAATGAACCTTTGTACCTAGGGTTAAAGTGACTTGGACTTAATCAATTGGTGGAAAAATCATATCTAGGGATCTAGTATTAGGTATGTGCATTCAATCAACTAAGTTGGGCATCTGTTTAATCCAACCTAATTTTCAATTGAGGCATGAGCCATTTACTTGTTGCACCATGACTTTCTTATTGAGAATTGAGCCTATATGCATGTTACACTATATCTTTCTTATCGTGATTACTTTGATGATTATTGGGTCTTGAACCCCACCTAATATGTTGCAAACATATTTTATCTGCCATTTGATTATTTAAAGCATGGTAATGATGCAAATGACTAGTTAACTAGTGTAGTGCACATGAGTACAAACCACCCATAGGGCACTGGGGTTTTAGACCTCCTACCAGGCACTGGGTTTTTGTCCCCCTGCCACTTTATACATATTTGAGGTTTGGGATGTGCATTTTCCCCTCTCTACTTGGTTGAGGTTGGTAGGTGACTCAACCCTATATTGGTTTAATTTAGTCATAACGTATCATGCTTGCTCTTTACTTATTATTTACTTGGCATAAATCTAAATTGTTAACATGCCTCATACTCTTGAAATCTCTTAGTGTAGTGAATCTTTACTTTGCCATATGTTACAAATGTACTTGTCCATAGTCATGTTTTGAGACATAATTTTTTATCTCCTCTTGCTAAGTGACCCCCAACCACCCAGGACTTGGGGAAGGACTAGATCAAGGGCAAGGTGTACCAGGACAGGAGTAGAGCTTCCATCATGCATATGTTTCGATTGCTAGATCTTGTAGTTTGTTGTTCAGGTTATGTTATAAACTTTTGATATAGAGCCATGTAATAGCACATGCTTCTCATCTTTTTCTTCCATATCTACTATTGACATTATTGTATTTGGTTCATGCTTATTTAAATGGAATTATTATGAATGCATCCTTCATCATCAAAGTTTTATGAAAATGAGGGATG
This sequence comes from Alisma plantago-aquatica, assembly GCA_963693085.1. Taxonomy (NCBI): domain Eukaryota; kingdom Viridiplantae; phylum Streptophyta; class Magnoliopsida; order Alismatales; family Alismataceae; genus Alisma; species Alisma plantago-aquatica. Next base: position 1,485,621,407 of record OY856410.1, on the reverse strand, counting down.
TTTTGTATTTTCTGTTAAAGTTTATTAAGGGGGTGATCTCCCCTCCTTAAAACATGGTATCCGAGCTTGTAGGGTAGCTACTAGGGTAAAAAGTTGAAAGTGATGGTGTTTAGAAAGTGTTAGAACCTGGGGGCTAGAAATATTTTCCTCCTCCCCACTAATTGGTTAACGATGACTCCTGGGTTCATATGACATCGACTTGGCCTGATCTGATACTGAGTGCACCAAATAGCATGACTATAAGCAATAGTAGCCTCCTATTTTCCTATCATCTACTTCTAGAATTCATACCCTATGACCTTGCCTTTTAGCAAGGGTAGCATGTTCGGTGAAAATTCTGACAACAACACCAAAAGCCTGGAGACCCCTAAGACTCCTTTGACTCCTAAGTAGGAGTTAGCTATGCTGCATCATGTCCTCTCAGACACCCTTATGGGGCAACTTTCTACAACTGCTGCCAATGCTAACAAGCCCAAGGAGTTGTACCTGTCTGACTTCATCAAGATGCAACCCCCTTAATTCAAAGGGGAAAATGAGTCCAACATGGTGGATAAGGCAGATACATTGGAATTGGTGTCAAGATTTACATTCACCATGAAGAAAGGAGAAATAAAGATACAATTTTGATATTTGATTACTTTAATTTAATATATCTGAATATCTAAGAAAGGTAAAAGGATGATGAAGTAAGAAACATAAATATGGTCCCATTTAAGAGAGGAAACAAAGGTTTGTCACCAAATAACTGATATCATAAATGAGAAAAAAATAGGGTAATGATGCATAATAGTAAAAAAAGAACATTACATGTTCACCAGTATAAAACACCAACATTTTTTGAAGTATAGAAATATATTCCACAAAAGAATAAACATTAGTTCACACAACCCATCAAAATCACATGCGTGATTATAGGCATGATACAAGCATGGTTTCTATAACCACCCCTTTTCAAATTAGTCATCCAATTAGGGTTTACTTAGATGATTGCATGATTACTAGATTGATCATTTATTAAGATGGATGAATGATCATAGTCTCATTTTGATACTGTAAAACTAATGAGAAACTCTAATCTTGTTTTTATTTTGAATAATTAGGGTTTGATAAGTGTAAACCCTAGTTGTCAAAATTAGAATTTTTGTAGATATAAACATATAAATTGATAAATAGCGTGATGTAGTAAATAATTTTTAGTATTATATCTACAACTCTAATTAACTTGAATTCAAATATTTTGAAAAAAAATCTAAGTGTTCCTGAGAAATACAATAATTATGTAATATTTTCTGACTTGTTTGTCGAATGAGTTTCTCCAAGACAAACTCAACCAACTATGCATTCTGACTAAAAAACAACAGTCTAGTATTTGATTTTTATCTTTTTATCAGAACATCCAAATGATATGAAATTTTAACTTTATCTTGAAAGCTCTATTTTAGACATTAAACTAGATATCCAAAATTTATGGATGATGTTTTTCAAATCCAGAAAGTGGTTTCGGCCAAGTTTCTCATCAGTGACAACTCAACTAACCACCAATTTGTCTAAATAAACAAGAAGAGTGAAAATAGTCTATGCACTTATTTATAATTATTTGAAGCATCTCAATTCATCTATATGATCAAACTAACATCCTAGTAGCACGCATTATCCATAATCCCTGTTAGATATTCAAAATTTAAGAGAGAGGGGTTAGGTTTTTAAAGAAAAAAATGCCAAATGTGCCAAGTTAGGATTTTGGATTTCTATAGCTTGCAAATTCATGTAAGTTCTTCAACTATATATATGATTTCATGATGAATCTTGTCTCCTATATCTATATCTTTCCCCCCTGAATTGAACCTAAAATATAGCAAATCATCATATTTGATCTTTCTTTCTCTCATATTCTCCTTTTCAAGGGTTTTTGAGTTGGAAGGAGGAAGAAAAGAGTCATTTGCTAGTAATTGAATACTATTCTAGAACTTCTATCCTTGAGCTACGAAATTAAGGTGGTGTTGTTGAGCCACAAAATTAAGGTTTTGTGCACCTAATATGGGTGTTTATTTCCATATTCATCTTTGTACTCCTGTTGAAAGCCTGAACTAAATTGGTAGAAATTCTTATTTGTATTTAATTCTAATTGGCTAACCATTTTGAGAAACTTTGTAGGAATCAAATGCTACTGATTTGGATTCTTCTCATTGATTTGTATTTAGTTTGTTACTAATGTATTGAATCTAGGTATATGTAAAGTATTATGGATAGTTAACTATATCATTTTACACCCTTTTTTCATAAAAATCTGCTCAACTTGCAATATGCTTGGAAATCTAATCAACATGTGTGTAATCATATTTGAACTAAATAAGAATGAGTTACTCAATTGAATTTTCAATTCCTTACTAAAACCAAATGTGTTATGTACATGAAGATCAATATGTGAGGGTTTGATATGGAGAAAATCCATGTTTTGGGTTAATATTGGGGGATGGACTCAAAAGAGTCAACGAATCAATGTATGCTTGTTGATGAATGGTTGATTGTTTGGAATGAAAACTGGGGTTACCACATGTCTTGAATAGATGCAATGAACCTCTATATACCTTGATGAAATTATTGAGTAGTACAATTCTTATGACGTGTTGAACAAAACCCTAAAAATATCGTATTAAGACAAGTATGAGACATAAAGCCAAACTTGCATATAATCTTGTGAATGTAAAAAGATGCTCAGTTGTAGGTGATACTACTTTAGTGGAAGGTAATAAGTCTTGTTAAGAAGATATAAGGCTAATGCATGTATCCTATTATAATATATGGAATATGAGTAAATTCTACATGAATGACACACTTTTATACAAGTCACACAATGATGAGTCAGAGATGAAATAAGATTAAGGATGAATTTTTTATAATTACCAAAATGCATTTGAATTTCAGATGGCATGGTATATCTTTCTAGATGCAATATAAGAAATGGACAAGGGTGAACTAAATTTTGGTGATAAGTGATGAAATATAAATTAATAAAATAAGTATGATTAACTATTTTATCTAATTACTTTACATATATCTAGGTTTATATAAATGAATTCAATAGAATAATCAAGGATATAAAGAATTTCAATGAGATAGAAACTTATGCATTAAGTAAATATAGAATAATTTGTGGCAAGAGTAGTAGTAAGCATGAAATGAAAGAGGTTGAGACTAATGAGTATGAAATGAAAGGAAAATGATTAAAATAAGTGGATTGATATAAGAATCAAATTCCAACCTTAAATTGATGAGATAGGTGATGCTAGTGAAAGATGATCTCAAATGAGGGATTAAAAATGCATATAAGTATAGTGAAATTCAATTACATTATGAGGTTCAAGGATGTGAATTGATTTATAAGAATATAATCTCAGATTGTAATGTTTTGTTAGAATAGTCATATTATGAGAATTGTCTAATCTAGTGGATTTCGAATGAGATTAGATCAGTCCTAGATAGTAAATCTTACTAATGAATGATAAATAGGGAAATAGGAATATTAAGTGTGATTATTCTTACCTATAGAAATCAGAGGGAATAAGTATATGTTGCATGATAAACCTATAATAAGTATGACTAATGATGCAAGATATCTATATGCTTATCTTGTTGCTAGTTCTAATGTCTTTATGAACCCTAGAACTGTAATTGTTGGAGCACACCTTTCCTTAATTTCTTGTTGGAAGTTGGCCCACCTTTACCAACTTGTTCCTAGGAATAAGAATGAATCAATGGGGGGCATGACTCACTTCCTTCACTCCATTGAGGTGAATTTTGATTTTGTTCAGGGCAAAGTGGCATAGTCTAGTCCTGAAAAAGAGTCGAAAGGGAAGTCTCTGATTTTAGTTGATAAGAAATATGTTGAGATTGAATTAACACGAACTGATTACTTATGAGAAAGCCTTTTTAGGGTAAATGTTGGACAGTAAGATAATGTTTCATGTTGAAAGACTACTGATGATGATTGTTGTGATATGACATAGAAATGGAAAGAGACTTAGATGTTGCAAATCAAAAAATCTATGTGCTTCTTTATATAATCATTGTCTTTGTCTTTTTTGTTAACCTTAATTTTCTTGATGCCATTCTAGTTGTGTGAGATTATAACGTATGATAAATGATGATTCAATCATCTTTAAGATGAGTAAAAGGAATTTATAACAAGTGAAATGATGATACGTCTAGCTAGGTGCGTTAAATGTTGTGAGTTTATCTCGAATGCCACAATGGGGAAATTAAACAGATCTCCTTGTAGTAAGCAAAGTATTATGAGATGGATTTCTAGAGTTTGGATCTGGACCTTGAAGGTTTGACCACCAGGATTTAAGGGATAGTCATACATCATGATTCTGGGCCTAAATACTCTGTTGTGAAAGTCTATATCCATGTGGGATAGACTCTGATGCAATGAAAATTGTAAAACATGTGAAATATGATTATATGTGATATTCAATGATGATATGTGATAATTGTTATGTTGGTTCCTATCTCATGTACCCAAGATGAGGACGTGATACTCTCTAGGCTACCCTGTGTGGTAACTAGGGACTATAGTTGATATCTTACGGTGGTCAGATAAACCCTAAAATAGTGATGGTGAGTCATATACACAATAATATGGCATAGTGAGTTCTATTTGTTGAGGTATATGCTAAGTAAACTCAATGAAAATGAATAAAAGATTCCAAGCTGTGTAGAATATGAGTTGAATCTTTGTTACATGCTTTTTACTACCAGTTGATACACCTACTAATATTGAATATGTTTATTGTAGTGAAAATTAATCAATATCTTATAAATATATTATATTTACACGTTCTTATTTGTGTATTTAAGAACCTAACCTTAAATGTTGACAAGTGGTTAATGTTCAGATTTAGTATCCACTCTAAATATGAATGAAATTATTTGTCATTTGATTAGTTCTATTTGGTAGACATGTCTTATGTGTAATTCAACTTTAGGTCAACAAGATGTGTTCTCGGCTGGTGGGGTGTCATAAAGATAACATTATTCCTATGTATTGATTCTAATTGCTTAGATCTTGACTTGTGACTCCAACATTTAGATTGTCATTCTGACATATTCAACATCTATGAATCTATTCATTGACATGATCTTATAGATGTTTTAAATTTGGATTGTCCTAAACCATACTTATTTATAAGATTATTCTCTTAAACTCAATTTGATCTAATTTTTGAATATATATTAAACTTTCCAATGCAAGTTTGTTATAAGTTCAATGTTCTTAATCTAGTGTTGATGCATGTACCTAGCTTGAGTGGGAGGTATCCACTCACTAGGCTCTATATGAGTCTCATGAGGTTGTTTCAAATGTTATTAGGTATAATGTGATCTAGTGGAGAGGCTATGGCAAAGAAGATGTAAGTATAATGTCCCTATTCTCTCTCTTCTTGAAATGAGATTTACATCAACATGTTTCTTTCATGTACATGTAGATGATGTAAACTACATAACATATGAGAACTAATATTTGATTCCAGTTTTAATGGATTTGAACATGATTTGTTATGACTAAATATGTTGTCGTTGATGTGGTATTCATTACAAGGTTTTATGAAGAAAAGAAAGAAAAAGTTAAGTTGTGCTTTTTGTATACTATGTTAATCAAGAATATCGATATTCAGTTGTTCTACTTCATAATTTGGGCTTAGTTTAGGATTTCTCCATAAAGGTTGAAAGTCATGTTGATAAAAGAAGAGGCAAGACAAGTGGTATTAGATCCTAGGTTAGATGAGTCTATAAGGAAAATGTTATCTAGGGCTATATGATAATATGGATATTGAACATAACATGAATGATATGCATACTGACTGAACTTAGTATATAGATACACTGGTCAAGTATCCAAGTATTAAGATTAGCTAGTATGGAACTTCTAACTATACTTTTTTTCTATATGTCTTGACCAAGCATCCAAATGAAGATGGTTTGGGACAATACCAAGATGAACCATTTAATAAAAATGATAAAATGTAGAACGAGGAAGTATTATCCAATGGAATATGGAACCCAAGATAGGTTGGAAGTTTCACATGAGAAAGATGAATGAATCTAATACATCATGAAGATAATTCTAATAAGTATGAATCTGAGTATGGATCTAAAATTTGAAAGAAGAAGAAAAAAGAACTAAGAACTGAGAAGGGTGTCCACTAAATAATCTTCTTTATTTAGAAAACTGATATATGAGAATAGTAATACAAAATGAACCATAAATCTTGATCAATGGAATACATAATTGAAATTAAAAAAGAATTAGAAAGGTGATGATAATCATGCCTTGACAGTGATGGATTGCCATGATTTCTAAATAAGTTTATGAAGTTTTAAAAAAAAATGATGATGATAAGGGATGAAATATCCATCTAATCCTAGTAAATTTAGAATTCCATTGTAAAAGATCCAAAGAAGTAAGAAAATGATGTGATATGAAAGAACCATAAACTAAAAATCAATCTAATAAGATTTTTTTTAATATAACAATAATTTGAGAGATGCACTATTATATACAATGATCCCCACATCATTTCTTAAATTTCTAGAATAAAATCTTAAAATGAGGGGAGAATTTGTAGAAACCCATCATAAAATTAGCCATCTAATTAGGGTTTACTTTGATGATTACATGCTTAGTAGATTGATCATTTCTTAAGATTGAACAATAATGATAGTATAATTATGATGTTTTAAACCTAATGATAAACTCTAATGATGCTTTTATTTTGAATAATCAGGGTTTGATAAGTGTAAACCGTAATCACCAAACTTAGGATTTTAGTAGCATATCAATACATAATTTGATAAATGTAGTGGTGTAGTAAATGATTTTTAGTATTTTATATACAACTCCAATTTACATGAAATTTGGATATAGGAATTTGAAAACTCAAATGTAAGTGATTTTGCAAATTATCATAATTTTTGAATATTTTCTAACATGTTTTTCAACCGAGTTTATACAAGACAAACTCACCTAACCATGAATTTTGGTAGAAATATAATAGTATAGTATTTGTTTTTATATTTTTATTGAAACATCAAAATGATCATAATTTTTATTGTATCTTATAAGCTCTATTTATGACATTGTGTTAAATGTTCATAAGTTTTTATGATGCTCGACTGATCCACAAAGTGCTTTCGATGGAGTTTCTTATCATTAACAACTGAATTGACCAACCAATCTATCTAAATAAAAATGAAGATTGTAAATAGTTTTTGAACTTATCTGCAATTGTTCTAAGTACCTCAATTAATATATATGATCAACCTAATACCTTGGTGGATCCCATAATCCATCATCCTATAAGATATAAAAAATTTGAGAGAGAAAGAGAGATTAGGATTTTGAAGAAGAAAATCACCGGAAGTGATGAGTTAGGGTTTTGGCTTCATGTATCTTGCAAATTCATGTAAGTTATTCAAATCTAGATATTCTTTCATGATGTGCCTTCTCTCCTAAATCTATATTTCATCCCCCCTATACATTGAATAAAAAATATAAAAAAATCACCATATTTTCTCTTTGTTTCTCTCCCATTCTCCTTTTCTAGGGGTTTTGAGTTGGAAGGAGGAATAAAAGGAGTCATTTGCTAATAATTGAATGCTTTTCTAGAATTTCAATCCATGAGACACTAATTAATGTGGTTTACACCTGAGTTGAGTGTTTATCTCCCCCTTAAACTTTTTATTTATGTTGAAGTCCTAAATCTATTTGGCTAAGTTGATTAGAGTTCTTGTTTGTATTTGTATGCAATTGGGTAACCATTTGGAGAGATTATTAGGGAACAAAATGCTACTAATTTGGATTCTTCTCATTGATTTGTATTTGTTATGTTCATAATATATTGAAGCAAGTTACATGGAAGGTCTTACAGATAGTGAACAATATTATTTTACACGAATTTTTCCTAAAAATCATCCCTGTAACATACTAGATCTAGGACCCTACCCTGGAAGTTGACATTTTGGACTTGGACAAACAAGGATGAAGGATAGACCTAAATAGATGTTTAGTATAACCACAATGAGCTAATGCATGTATATATCACCTTAATGTCACCTAATGTTCTAACATTAATCTTAGGTTTATAATGGATACATAAAATATGCCACATAACTCATTTTGGTGGTAATATGAAGATAAGGAATTTAATTGGATGAATAATTTAGCTAATGGGACGTTAATGGGACATATGACATATCTCGTTAAAAGAAGTCTCAAAAGTGGAAACAAAATTCAAATTCGAAATCTACATATCAAAATTAGCCTACATGTCAAATTTTATCTAATTTGGACAACCTTGAAATATTAGGATAAGTTTAGGAGAGAGAAAATGAGTAAAAGGCATAAGTAATGAATAACGTGATTATATAACTTCAAAATATGGAAATAATGTCAATTTTATATTCAACACATCAAATATAACTTGTGGATGAAGTTTGGTCCAATTTGGATGTTGTTTGTGCAAGTTATGCAATTTTAGGTACATTTTGGACTTTTCTACAATTTACCAAATTGGAAGGTTTTATTTGCAAATTGTCACGTGCATTATAATCCTTATATATTCCATTACCATTATCAAGTTTATGAACCATAGGGCGCCTAGTTTCACCTTAGTTTGAAGGTGTTTCTTTCCAAGGGCATTTTAGGGATTACCCTCTTTATAAATGAGCTTATCTTTAGATGCTATCAACCAATGGGGTTATTTGTTTGATTGGAGGTCGGTTGGGATGTCCTATAAGTGTCAATAAACTGAAATTTTATATTCAAGAATAATCTATGAGCTATCCTCTTGCATGGCCATGAAATCCCTAGGCTAAGGACACATGGAAAGCTCCATGGACACCTCATGCTTGACTTCTTCCTTATCCATAAAGGTTTGCATGTCCGTAGGCACCCTTAGCATTGGGCACATGGAAAGTAACTTGACACCTCATGCTTAACTTCTTCCTTATCCAAAAAGTCTTGCATGTCCATGGACACCCTTATACATGACACATGGAAAGTCTCATAGACACCTCATACTTGACCTCTTTCATTATATAGCCATATCTACCCCTTAAAGACTCCCAATTTTGAAAATCTTGCTCTCCTTTATTTCCCCTAGCTTAGAGCATCGTTCCTTCTATGTTTTTCCATGAAGTTTCTATCCCAAGGTAAAGGAGGGTGCCTACCTTGGTGTAGAAGGCTCTTAGGGTTCCAAATTTCTCTATTTAAGATTTATTAAGCCCCTCCTTGGTGATTTTGACCAAAACTAATAAGTATCCTCCTTCCCTTCCCTATTTTCATGTTGTTAGTCTTCCTTCCACCTTTCTCCAGGTCGTAACCCTAGTCTTCCATGATAAAACCCCACCTAGAACCCATAAACACCTCATCTCCATGTTCTTTTGTTAGGGTTTTTCACCTCTATAGTGGAGAAGGTGCTTCTTGCTCGAGATAGGAGCTTTGTTGGCCTCTCTAAGCTTGGGAACCTTACTTATTGGACCTATCCACCTTCCCTAGAGGTTCGTTGGAGGCCTAGGCTTGACTTGGACTATTTAGACTCTGAAGTTGAGGTTTTATGTATCCCCTATTCTTCTATGTAGATCAATTTACCTTTGCTGATTAATTATCTTTGTCCTATGGACATTAGCCTATACACAATGTCTTTTCTTTTGAAAATCATGGTTCATGTGAACTACCTTATTTGATATTTATCATGTGATCATGGATAGTCTTTTGAACTCTTATCTTATGCTTTGTTCATTATGGAACTCTAAAAAGATCACATGTGATGTCTTTTGCCCACTTATGAGGTGGATGTATATGTTGGTCACTTATGTGGTGACCACTTTAAATATTCTGACTATACTTTCTACTTGCCTCTACATTTAACATGCTATGTGATTCAGTAGCACTAGAGTAGTGCAATTGCATTGGTTTTTATGACAGATGTGTTATTTCTATTGAGCAGATGTGATATTTCCTGCTCTTTTGAGATGGAAAGGAACCTCATACCTAGGGCAATATGTGTGATTCCTGTCCCATGTTTTATATATTTGGGAGATTGGTAGTATTTCTTTCTCTATCAGGTTTCAAGTTTATGAGACTTGGTTGCCTTTGTGTTTATATTGTTCTAGGGCTATGTTTATCTCACATGAATGCATGTTGATGATATGGGGTGTGTGCCCTAATTCTTTACATGTGCTTGTGTGGTACAATCTTTATGTTTTATTAATGGCAAGTATTCTTTTGTTATTGATTTCAATTCCTTTTCTATTGATAACTATTTGGGTGGTCCTTATCCTTTCTATGGGAAGCCTTTTATATTTTATGTCCTCTATTCTGTATATTGCTCAATTTCCTATTTAGTATGCATATACCAACCTTTGCTGATGCCATCTATTTTCTCTTCTTGTTGGGGCATGCTTCCAACCCTAGCTGAAGAACTTGTATGATAAGGCATGAAGTTTTGGACTAGCTTAGTGAGCTCAAGCTTGGAGACAAAGTTGTTATGGTTTAGATTTCCCTCTACTTAGATCCTTATGTTGTGTCATGCATGTAAACCCTTATGGGATATTATGATGTACTTCTGTAATCTTTTGTGAAAATTAAATATAGTCATTATTTTTATTCTGCTGCTATACTTTGGTTATTTTGAATACCATTTATTGAAGTTTGAAAATTTTTCACCTATTCTATCATACCTTTAAGTGTGTTTGGAATGGATGTTTTATTCTTCAAATCTTTAATAAGGGGGTGATCCCGCCTCCTTACAATCCCAATGGGTGATATGCTTGGAAAATTTAATTGACATGTGTGTAATCATATTTTAACTCAATAGACATTAGTTTCTCAACTAAAATTTTAAATCCTTACTTGAATTAAATGTTATATACATGAAGATCAGTATATGAGGGTTTGATATGGAGGAAATCCATGCCTATCATTAATGTTGATGGATGTACTCGAACACGTTAATCAATAATTGCATGCATGTAAATGAATAGTTGATTGTGTGGAATGGAAACTAGGGTTTCCAAGTGTCTTGAATAGACTCAATGAACCTTATATACTGACAAAATTACTGAATTAAATGATTCCTATGATGTTTTGAATTAAGCTGAATTCTTAAATCCCTAGAAATTTATTATTAAGACAAGTAAGAGAGATAAAGCCAAACTTGCATATAATCTTGTGAATGTGAAAATATGCTCAATTGTAGGTGTTATTACTTCAATTGAAGGTGATAAGTCTTATTTGATGCTATAAAACTAATGCATGTATTCTAGTAAAATATACAAATATGAGTAAATTCCACATGAATGATAGACTTTTATACAAGTCACACAATGATGAATTGAGAGATGAATAAACATTAAGGATTAAGAAGAAGTAACATTAATATGTTCTATTTTAGAAAATTGGTAGTCTTGTTATAAAGGAATTGTTTATAATTACGGAAATGCATTTGAAAGTCAAATGACATGTTATATGTATCTAGATGCAATATAAGAAATGGATGGGGAACTAAATTATGATGATAAGTGATGAATGATGAATTAATAAAATAATTATGTTTAACTATATTATCTAATTACTTTGGAAGTATTTTGTCTTGTAAAAATGAATGGAATACACTAAAGTAAGGCTATTAAGGATTTTAATGAGAGGCAAACTTTTGAACTAAGTAAATTTAGATTGGTTGTTCCAAGTGTATTAGTAAGCACGAAATGAAAGAGGTTGAGAATAGTGAATATGAAAGAAGGTAAAATGATCAAAATTAGTAAATGAATTTATGGATCTAACTATAACCTTATAAGGATCGGCTAGGTGATGCTAATGAATGATGATATCAAACGAGGGATTAATGAATGCATGTAAGTATAGTGAAATTCAATTATTAAGAGGTGCAACAATGTGACTTGATTTATAGGAATATGTTCTTGGGTTGTAATTGTCTATTATAATACTTGTATTTAGAGAATAGTCTAATCTGATGAATTTCATATGAGGTTAAATATGAGTTGGATAGTAACCCTAATTGAAAAATGGTAAATAGTAAAAGACGAGTATTACATGTGTGATGCACATTTATGCTTGAGATTTATTCATATATATAGAAATCAGACGAAATAAGTTTGTTGTGCATGATAAACCTATTCTGAGTATGATGAATGACACAAGATGTCTATATGCTTATATTGTTGCTAGTTCTATAGTGTCCATGAATATTTGAGGAGAACTATGATATGGAATGAAATGATAAGAAATATGTTGAGATCGAACTAACTTGCAATGCTTCTTTTAAGAAACCTTATTTAGGGTAAATGTTGGAGAATGAGATTATACCTAAAGTGGAGGCCTCAGTACCATCCTTATTCTTCTTTAATTCCTCTAACCAGAGTGAGCAATTCCTTTTCCAATGTCTAGGCTGCTGACAATGGTGACATTTGCCTCTTATTTTTATTACCCCTCCACTTGCTTTGAGAGATGAAGACTTGGGCTTCTGGCTAGCTTTAGAACCTTTATTAGCTTTGACTTTGCCTTTAGACTTCCCTTTTGTCTTACTGAGCACTATCACAGACTTGGTTTTGTATTTCTTCATTTGTGTCTCAGCTGTTCTCAACATGCCCAAAAAATCTGTCAACGGCTTGTCAAAGTCATTCATGTTGTAGATAATGACAAACTGACCATATTCTGGCAAAGACTGTAGAATCACGTCAGTGGACAACTCTTGGCATAAGGGAATCCCAGTCTAGTTAGGTTCTCCAACCCAATCATCTTGAGCACATGAGGACCTGTTGGATCACTTTCTGCCATGCTGCATTTGAACAGTGCCTTGGAGAGATCGAATCTCTCTTGTCCTTCCTAATCTTCATACATGTTTTTGAGATGTGTGACCATATCAATCACCCCCATGTTTTCATGTTTCCTTTACAACTCATGGTTCATTGAACAAAATATCAGACACATGAAATCAACAACATCTTTAGTATGCTTCATATACACATCCGTGTTAGCCCTTAGAGCATTTTGAGGAGGTTCCTCTGGTTCTGGCGTCTCCAGGACATAGAACTTTCTCTCTTGTGTGGGAAAAATTCTCAGTGTCCTGAACCAGTCTTGGAAGCTATTCCCAATAACATTGTCCTTCTCAAGTACAAATAAAAGAGAAACATGGTTGCTTGTTTTTGCAATTTGATTATACAAAAGAATTTCCAATTTTGTCAAAAACGCAATTTTGATTTTATTTGATTTTTTTAAATTTCAAGTGATAATAATTTGATCTTTATTCCATTAATTTTCTCATTATTGATCAAATTGACAACCCTCAAGTATCAATTCAGAAATTGCAACAAACAATTTTCAATTGAGCCATATCGAAGATAATTCAACTGTGGCCTGACCAACACCGCAAAACACACTCAATCATGAAAGTAGGAAACTTTTGCCAATTGCATCATATGCAATTATGGATAGATAATATGCACAACTCCTTGACATAATTATCTACATGCTTTTAGGCCCAAACGCTCTAAGAATCACTAGTTAAGCCTAAACAAATAGCCAATATGATAATAATGCACAACGGGGAGGTGGAACCTACATTATTACAATCATACTTCCGCAAGGTAGACAACAGACCACATGGAAGCGTAACCTACTCTTATTCGAACAAGTTTTTCATATGTATTGCTATTGGAAAGCATCTTAGACTTAATATGTTTGATTAAGTTATTTTATATATATCATGTATATATATGATATTATATATATATATATATATATATACATATACTATATCCAATCACCACATATATCGTACGTATCATATACATGCTATATACTACAACATAAACATGAAATATAAAACAAAAAAGTGAAGGTTATGACCATGTCTACTTGTAATTCCTTGGAGCCACAAGGAATTACTACCCCCTAGGTCAATCATCAAATCTCATGTATGAACTTGCTATTGGTGTAGACTTGTGCTTGCCAATCTGGGTAGATCAGTTCAACCCATGAACTGGTTATCTCTTGTCTTAGCTAGATGGTTGGCCATCTAGTCTAACTAATGTTTGGAATCCTTTCAAATGGTCATTTGGGCCCACTGGGATGTTTATTTGGCCTCTTGTCTAAATGATATTTGGACTCCTTCCAAACGGTCGATCGGGCCCACCAAGAGGTCATCTAGTTCCATCATACTATCCTCCACTATCCTCCAAATGGCTGGCTCATCTCATGAATTGGTCATCTCAACTGACGATGAACATCTTCAATGTCTTTCCAAGATAGAAAACTATCCTATTCCTACTTTATTACATTGAATAAGAGAAACCTCGAGTTACATTTGAGGGCAGAAAAGGTAGGAAAACATTAAATTTACATTGGGAAGAGGGAGGTAGAGGCTCGGTATGCAGACCAAGATAAACAAGAACTAAACCATCAACCACAAACAAATATAAGGTTCATGCCATAACCACACTACACATCTACCATCAAAACCACTTTTAGGGCGACAAATGTAAATTGCATATATATATCATATATATGTATATATATTTATATATATATATATGTGTGTATATATATATATATATATATATATATTAGTTTGGGATTATGTGGTCTTTGATTGAATATACATATGATAGAAATTTAAATATTCAGATTGTATGTAATAAACAAATGATAAAAAAAAAATCTGATCATATTGATTATCCTAAAACATAGTAAATTGACGTGGCTCTGATACTACTATTGGGAAAAACGGGCACAGAGTATAGCAGCGCAAACAAAAAATTATCTATCCAATTTCCCATAACAACATGATCGCATCAATTACTATGAAATATGAAGGATGGTTTTAGCGAGTTATACCTGAATCTGGAGCAAGTCTAGTGAAAAAACTCACTTCTTTGCAACTGCTGACTAGTTACTCTTAGACGATTGTTGTGCAATTCCTAGTCTTCACCATGAACAGATGTTTGTGCAACCTCTATAGCGACTCTGGTGGTCTTACCACAGACTACAAATTGACTTTGCTCTCAGAGCAACAACCAAAGGACTGTTGCATTTAGAGTAGTTCACACAGACCAACTAGAACTCCTGTCGTTCACCAAGAACGGACATGAAGGAGTTGTCCCTCTCATTGGTGTACTAGTCACCAACCTGATCTCCCACAACAACAAATTTTTAATTATTCTCTCCCGTTGGCTATCCCTCCCTGTCGGGTAGGGATTTCCTAGGCTCTCTTGGTTACCACCAATAAAGAGGACAACAATTGTTAGATGAATTGATTTTCAATTGTCTGTTTTGTGTCTAGGGAAGCCCACATTACCCCTCCTTATAGGCGAGGTTAGGGTTAGGGTTCCCAATCTATATGGGATTGCATAGGAGTGGAAAGTACTGGAAGAGCTTAAACATTTGCAACCCACAAGATGCCAAATAGTTGTCTAGCACACCTAGATGGTCATCTAGTATGCAATATGGTCCTCTTGTACTGCCAAACGACCGTTTGATAGTTTCCCATTTGGATACGAATTTGGAAATTTCTATTCCAATTAATATCATATATTAATTTGTTTGTACCCCAAGTAAAGTACAATTGAAACTATTCGAGAAACATGTTGAACCTTTGTTCAACCCAACCGGGCTATCTCACCCAGGAGAGATGCCCGTATGGTGAGTTGAGATGAGTCGGTTGGTTCAATCATATGGAACTGCTCGGTTCAAGGGTATAATTCTAGCCAATTCGATTTGGGAAAATGTCCTGACCCCCAAATGGCCGTCTCAATCAACTAAGTTGCCCATTTGGCTACCCAAATAGCCATCTCACTCAGTGAGATGGTCACTGGATGTCCAGTCAGCCAATTAGTCGATATGTTGCGCGAATTGAATGCCAAAAAACTTTAGTAATCAATCCAATTTCCATTCAAGATCAAACACCTTTTCTAGATGAGTTTCTATGTGTGTGACCCTATATGTAACGCCCCCGCCTTCCAGTAACCCCCAATTAAGGGAGACCAGGAGGTCAGAGCCGTTATCCCAATTTTCCGGATCAAAGGTTTGACAAATAAACATTAATAATTATCAATTTTTACCAGACTATACTGAAAAGTTGTAATAAATAAAATTTTGCATACCTTTGAAATGTTTGGATTTCTAACTTCTATCCACTTAGGAATTCTAGTCTAACTAATCCTCCTTGCACTTTAATTCACGTATTCACAATGTGACTATTTACTGTTTGTCCTTTTGGGTTTGTACCTAAAACGCCGACAAACAAAACGTCAGTCAGCATAAAGCTGGTATGTGGGGGAAACAATAAACGTGCAATTAATAACAACATATTGCAGTCAATTTCAATTTAACAACAAATTGCTCCGGCAAAGTACCAACCATACATCCTTCGCCTCAAATGGTTTCTTGCAAACCAGCCTGGGACACAAGTGTGTTTTTTACCAAGAGAGCATAATGGGACTGCGGACGCCCTTGCCAAAAAATCTTTGGATCTACCACACCATATTTCCTTCTTATATGTAACTCCTCATTGGCTTATTAAAACCAATGTAGACATTCCTTTTCTTCTAACCTGCATCTGGGAGTAGGATCAATAAGCTTAATCCCGTAGTTGCAAAAAAAAAACCAACTTTACGTTTTAAATATAACTACGCAATCCATACACACCCTATCCTCTGCGCTGTCCCTACAGTAGACTTGAATGCTACCTTCCTTATGGTAGATGCCCATTAAACCCCTCATGATCCGACCTAACCGGTGAATCAGTTTCTAGGGTTGAGTCACATGACACTACCCATAGGTAGCCCACTCCTTAACTCATGGCGTGCTATAGAGTCTCATGGCACTACATGTGGGTAGCCCAATTTCTAACTCATGATAGCGTAGACCTTACTAAAGGTTACCCTTTTTAGCATTTGCAAAGCTACATAGGAGGATCCAGATCTAAGCCAGTTATATATATATATATATATAGTGATAATCATAGTCACCTTATAGTTGCATGAAATAAAAGTCATCCAAGCAGTTTATTTCAAACAACTGATAAAATCTCCGGGAATCGTTGTGAAACTAAGGCGGTTAATCATAAATGTAACCACATACCTCTGATTGTAGATTTGAGATAGAATCAAACAAATAGTGAAACCTCAACCAAGCAACCAATTATGCACATAATTCCTGAAATAAATATACAAATTTCCTTTTATCAAAATTTATCTAATTTCATCTTATTCCTTAGGATTTTATTCCAATTTTAGGTTTTCCTTTTGAAATTAGGATTTTGCCTACACTTTTGATATTATGAACCCTAATTCAACAAAACTGCATAAAACCTTTAAATTCCCCATTTTAATACTCCTAACAGACTTAGGATCATTATTTAGTAACATATTTCCTTAATCCGAAATAAACATAGTTTTGTCTTCTTTTACCCTAAATTAGGGTTTCTATATGTATTAACCTTCATATATGGATTAAAACCCTAAATTAGTCAACTTTGTATGCAAAACGGATTGAAACTCTATTTTAATTTTCAATAGGTTAGTACATCTCAATTTAACCTATTAAATCCTAAAGATTCACCCTTTATATTCAATTAGGGTTTCTAATAACCTTTTAATACCTTTTTCTATCAAATTAATGTACTTTTGCAAAACGAGATAGAACTAGATTCCCAAACTATTTTTATATTGTTCCTCGTATTTTTCTATGCAACTTTCATATATACACTTTTCTCACTGGTGTTTCCTAGATATTTCTATGAATTTCGCAAAGCAAAGGCTATTTCTGGATTATTCGATTAGAGAGAGCTATTTACCAAATTTTTGCAGCTGTCTGATCGCTGGTCTGGTAGTCCACCTTCTAATCCTATTCTCCACCTCTCGAGTGCTTTAACTTAGTCGGCCCCCCTTTGTGCCGTCAGATCTCCACGTGGATTCACCGTGGATCTTAATCCGACGGTTTCTGCTCTTCGTCCTCCTCCCTTCCTTTACTCGAGTTAGCGACGGTGCCATGGTGGTTCACTCGCCAAAGAGAGAGCAATCGAGCGAGAGAGAGGGTTCTGGGACTCAGGGAGTAGCCGTCTAGGTTTGTGAGGGTGTGAGGAAGCATATGAGGGTCTTTATATAGGACTAGGGGGGTCCCTTTTAGGGTTTCTTATCCCCGCCACCGTCTTCTTTTTAACCTAATTGGGCATTTTGCGTAGACGCTTCCAGAGACCAATAAACCAGGGTTGAGAGGGTTCGTCTCTCTCTCCCGAACTCATTGGGACTCTTTCCAAGAACGCACATGCGCTGGATCGAGTGGAAATCGAAGGGGAAAGTTCCCCTTGTACTCATCAATAGTCTGTGTCCCACTGGGACTTTGATGATGAGTGGTGCCTGTTGGATCAAGATCCAACGGCCCACATCCATTGCTCTCAAACAAAAGGAAAAGGATTTTCCTAATTTTCCAAGATAAATCCTATTTTGAGGATAGTTTGAAAAAGCAATAACTCCCAATTTATCACACCTTTTTATCTTAGATTTTAAGGGAACCTCATTTATGGCTTTATCTCTCGTCATGCAAAAATTGGGATCATTATCTAAAGAAAATGAGCCCTTTTCTTCAGTTGCAAGTTAACACTTAATTATTCATATTTTCCACATATTTTCTATTTCCTTTGCCATTATATTATTATCCAGAGTTCCTTGAACCTCAAGGAACCTTAATATTTCGAAATTCCATCTTGGAAAATATTCCTTAGCCTTTTATTCTTCTTTATCTATTTTCTTGTTTATTCCTTTATCCAATTGGATTCCTTTTCCTTTTTTTTTCTTTCAATTGGGCTCAATAGCCAATAAGGCCCATTAAGAAAACATACAAGGCTATCATACATGAAATTCATTCAAATCAAACCATTCATTTCATTTATCTTTTAAAAGGATATTTACAAATATCATTACATGATTTAGAAAATTGGGGTTATAACATCCTCCCCTCCTTATTGGAATTTTGCCCTCATAATTCAATAATCAAACAAACAAATTAGAATATACCCTTTCCATGTCCGTCTTCAGCTCCCATGTGGCTTCATCCTCTCCATGGTGCTTCCAAAGAACCTTTACCATCTCTATATTATTATTTCTGATCTCTTTTACCTTGGTATCTAGAATTCGCAAAGGTAACTCAGGATAAGTTAGCTTCCCTTGAAGCTCAATAGGTTCAATGCTCAACACATGGCTCGTATCTTGCACATATCACTTCAGATTGGACTCGTGAAACACATCATGCATCATACTATATTGAGGGGGTAACGCCAAATGATATGCAACTTCACCAATTTGTTCTAACACTTCAAAGGGACCCACATATCGGGGACTCAGCTTTCCTCTATTCTGAGCTATAGCTCGGAGTGGTCAGATTTTCAAAAAAACATGTTCTCCCACAGTGAAATGCACATCAGTCCGCCTCGCATCAACATATGACTTCTGTCAATCCTGGGCTCTCTTTGGCCTTTGTCTGATCAAAGTGACTTTATTAGCATACACTTGGAGTTCATCTGACCTCAACAAGGTCCTTTCACCAACATCATCCCAGTGAAGTGGTGACCGACACAGTCTCCCATATAGAGCTTCATACGGAGGCATCCCAATACTGGCTTGGTAACTATTGTTGTAGGCAAACTCAGCTATACGACTTCTGTCAATCCTGGGCTCTCTTTAGCCTTTTCCTGATCAAAGAGACTTTATCAACATACACTTGGAGTTCATCTGACCTCAACAAGGTCCTTTCACCAACATCATCCCAGTGAAGTGGTGACTAACACGGTCTCCCATATAGGGCTTCATACGGAGGCATCCCAATACTAGCTTGGTAACAATTGTTGTAGGCTCTCTTTAGCCTTTGCCTGATCAAAGCGACTTTATCAACATACACTTAGAGTTCATCTGACCTCAACAAGGTCCTTTCACTAACATCATCCCAGTGAAGTGGTGACTGACACTGTCTCCCATATAGAGCTTCATACGGAGGCATCCCAATACTGGCTTGGTAACTATTGTTGTAGGCAAACTCAGCTAACGGTAAGTACTGCTCCCATGATCCACCCCAATCGAGCACACAAGCTCTCAGTAGATCCTCTAAGGTCTGAATCGTCCTTTCTGACTGACCATCTATCTGGGGGTGATATGCGGTACTGAATTTCAACCTTGTACCAAGTTCCTCTTGAACTTGCTTCCACAACTTGGAAGTAAACATTGGGTCTCTATCGGAGATGATGGAACCGGGTACACCATGTAAATTCACTATCTCTCTGATATACAACTCAACTAAATGTGACACTTTGGCAATGGTCTTTAGGGAAAGGAAGTGTGCTAACTTGGTAAGGCAATCTACCACAACCCATATAGCATCATGACCTTTCTTAGTCTGAGGTAGACCCACCAAAAAATCCATGGTGATCTACTCCCATTTCCATTCCGGAATCTCTATAGACTGTAACAGTCCACCTGGTCATTGGTGTTCAGGCTTCACCATTTGGCACGTAAGAGAGATGGCCACATATGCCGCAATATCTCTCTTCATTCCGGGCCACCAAAAAAACCTCTACAGGTCCTTAAACATCTTAGTTGTTCCCGAGTGCATCGTGTACTTATAACCATGAGCCTCTTGTAGGATACATTTCTTCAATGGTGAGTCATTAGGAACCCATATATGATTCTCAAATCTAATCCCTCCGTCCATTCCCAATGAAAGATGGGTCTGAGGCTTCTTCATCAATCCTTTCATCTTGTCAAGCTCTCCACTGACCAACTATGCTGCTACAATCTCACCCAACAATTCTGACTATATCTGGATGTTGGCCAATCAAACTCGATCATCAAACAGTTTAGGAGACCATTCTACCAGTTCTTCTAAACTCTTCCAATGAGTGGACAAAACAGCTGCACACCTGAGCTGTTTTCGATTCAAAGCATTGCTACAACATTCGGATTTCCTCGATGATAGGCGATGGTGAAGTTGTAATCCTTCATGTACTCCATCCATCGTTGTTGTCGTAGGTTTAAGTCTTTCTGTGTTAGGAGGTACTTAAGACTCTTATGGTCAGTGAGAATCTCAAAAGTAGCACCATATAGGTAATGCTGTCAAATCTTCAGTGCATGGATGATAGCTGCCAGTTCTAAGTCATGCGTCGGGTAATTCACCTCGTTGGGCTTGAGTTGTCGAGAGGCATATGCAACCACATGCCGATTCTATTCTAACACACAACCAAGTCCCATCTTTGATGCATCAGTGAAAATCATGGAACCCTCATTACCTGATGGTTGAGTCAAAACTGGTGCAGTGGTTAGCTTCTCCTTCAGCTCCTAAAAATGAGCTTCATACGCATCATACCATACAAACTTCACATCCTTCTGAGTCAACATGGTCAAAGGCAAGGCGGTCTTTGGGAAATCCTTAATGAAGCACCGATAGTATCCTGCTAACCCCAAGAAGCTTCGAATCTCAGAGGGGTTCTTCGGTGCAGGCCAGTCTCATACTACTGACACTTTAGCTGGATCTATGGTGATCGTTCCTCCTCAGATGATATGTCTGAGGAACATGACACGGTCTATCCAAAACTCACAATTGGAGAATTTCTCGTAGAACTTCTGCTTTCTCAAGATATCAAGGACTTTACTTAGGTGGTCTTGGTGTTGATCTAAGTCATCCGAATAAAGTAGTATGTCATCTATGAACACTATGACAAATGAGTCAAGGAAGGGTTGAAACACACTACTCATAAGGTTCATGAAAACACTGGGTGCATTGGACAACCCAAAAGGCATAACCACAAACTCATAATGGCAATAACATGTTCTAAAAGATGTTTTTGGGATATCCTCACTCTTGACTCTCAACTGGTGGTATCCTGATCTCAAGTCTATCTTGGAAAAGACTTGAGCATATTTCAACTGGTCAAACAAGTCATCTATCCGGGGTAAAGGATATTTGTTCTTAATGGTAGCCTGGTTGATCATCTGGTAGTCTATGCACATTCAGAGCGAACCATCCTTTTTCTTTACAAAAAGAATCAGTGATCCCCATGGTGATGTGCTAGGGCAGATAAAACCCTTGTCTAGCAATTCCTGCAATTGTTTCTTCAACTAGAGCAACTCTGCATGGGCCATTCTATAAGGTGCTTGTGAAATAGGGCTTGTCCCGGGAGCTAGCTCTATGGAAAAATCCACCTCTCTCTCGGGAGGAATCCCAGGTAGATCATCCAGAAAAACATTTGAATAGCTCCTAACTACCTCTATTTCCTCTAAGGGTTATACCCTAGGTTCTGACTCAGTAACTACTGGCAGGAAAGCTCGACAACCTTTACACATCATCCGCTCCGCTTTCAAGGCAGACACATATAGGCTGGTGGTGACATCCTTCCTACCTCTAATGACAAAAGGTGGGTGACCTGGTTTCTTAATGATCACGTTCTTCTCCCTACAGTCAATGTTGGCCCTATAAGTATAAAGCCAATCCATACCAATGATCACATCAAAGTCATTCATATCAAGAAGGATAAAGTCTATAGGAAACTCATGATCTTGATATTTCACAGGTATAACTGGAGTTTTTAAAAGAGATGTTAAGATCCGACCACTCGGGGTTGTAACATCTAAGACATACCCTAAATCCTTGATATCCAAACAAAGCATAGTTGCGAGATTTCTTGAAATGAAAGTATTAGTAGATCCAGAGTCAAACATTGCTTTTACATTATGTCCCATGACTTCAAGCATGCCTACATTGTTTTTCACCAAACATTAGGTCATTACATGCTTATATTAAAACATAAAAGAAAACTCTAAGGGTTATTGCCCTCGATCAACCGATTAGTATTTCCTTGAGCCTCCTCATTGTCAATGGCAAACACCCAAGCTTGTCTTCTGTCTCCAGCACGTGGGGTTGTAGCTATAGGTGGAGCTGCCACAGGTGGAGCTGCTACTGGTGGGGCTGCTACCGGTCCTGGTCCCCTTGGATCTGGCAGAGGGCAAATAGATTGTAGGTGTCCTTCTTGATGACATCGAGAACATGTCTTCTTCTTGTAGCGGCACTCACCGATGTGCCCCTTTCCATAGGTGTGGCACTGCGGTCGATTGTTCTCTTGACGGGGTTTCCCTTTTACTCCCTGTCTTCCTTTAGCATGATGATGCCCTAGACCTTTCTTGTGGTTGTTCCTCTAATCTTGAGTTCCTTCAGTGAAACCCAAATACCCCTTGGGGGGAAACTAGGCAGGCATCACAGTCCTCTCCATGTCTAAAGCAGTGTTGTAAGCTTCGGCGAAGGTTTTGTGTTTACTTGCCATCACATGGGGCTTGATGGTAGGGTGAAGACACTCTATGATGTGATCCACTCTTCTTTCCTCATCCATCATATGCCCGAAATGATCCAGGATTCGAAACTTGTGCCCAAAGTCTGCCACAGATGAGTTTGCTTGAGTCATGTTGGTGAACTCCCTTTCCTTTTCCTTCTTAGCTGAAACATGGATGAATCTGGCGGTGAAGATTGTCTTGAAGTCAGCCCATGCCATTGGTTCCTCAGTCAGATCTCGGCCTAAGATGTATGTCTCCCACCATATCCTGGCTGCTCCTTCCAGGAGGTGAGCAACAAAAATAGCCTTCTTGCTAGGCTGTACCTCAAGCATGCAGAATTCATTCTCGACTGCAAGTAGCCAAGCTTCCGCCTTGTTGACCACCTCTAACTTATCTTCTCCCCAGAACTTCTCAATGTTCAACTTGACTAAGTCCAAGATGGTGGCTCCCAGTCAAGGACGAATAGGAAGTGGCACGCCATTTTCACCTCTAGCTAAGTCTCAGAGAGCCAAAGCACTAATGGCCTCTATTAGCTTCTTTTGTTGTTCCATCCACAAAGCATCAGGGGTGTGGATTATCATGGTTGGTTCAGGACCACCAGCTTGGTCCTCTTCCATCTGGGCCACCTCCTCATACTCATGCTGCTCCTCGTACACTTAGTCTTCTTCTTGATCAAGGTTGCTCAAGGGTATCAAGTTAGGATTAGGGACCTCATGAGTGGTTTCTTTAGGTCTCTTCCTCTTCTTTGAGGAATCTCCACTGTGGTTCCTCTTCCTCTTCTCAGAAGATACCTTTCCCTTGCGTGAAGGTCCACCTCCATTGGTGACATCCGGGACAGCCACTGTCTTCACGCGAGCCATCTGCATAAGCATACACATAGCCTTTTTAGTCTATACCTTTAAACTAATTATACTTATGTCAATGACATATTATTACGTATCTTTTATTAATTTGATGGAGGATTCCTTAATCCTTAACTTACTTACCCATACCACATGAGGGTGAGGAAGAGAGAGAAAAACCCTAACTCTTAAAATCCTTAATAGAATGTGTGATGAGAAGGAATGAATAAGATGAGAGAATCCTAAAGGTATCTGATTTCGAATCATACCCTAAGACTTTAGCCAGACAGTCACACTGATCCAGGAATCCTCGTATTCCGACTAGTGGTGTGGAGGAAAGTATTGCCAGCCCCCGGTCATGATCCTTTTCTAGAAACCTCTATCTTTAGGATAATCCTCTAATAACTCCCTTGGGTTCTATAGAGTTTGTAAAATTTAATAATTATTAATGGTTATGTGAGGAACCTTCGCTCTGATACCAAATGTAACAACCCCGCCTTCCAGTAACCCCCAATTAAGGGAGACTAGGAGGTCAGAACCGTTGTCACAATTTTCCGGATCAAAGGTTCGACAAATAAACGTTAATAATTATCAAATTTTACCAGACTATACTGAAAAGCTTTAATAAATAAAATTTTGCATACCTTTGAAATGTTTGAATTTCTAACTTCTAGCCACTTAGGAATTCTAGTCTAACTAATCCTCCTTGCACTTTCATTCATGTATTCACAATGTGACGATTTACTATTTGTCCTTTTGGGTTTGTACCTAAAACGCTGACAAACAAAATGTCAGTCAGCATAAAGCTGGTATGTGGGGGATACAATAAACGTGAAATTAATAACAACATATTGCAGTCAATTTTAGTTTAACAACCAACTTTATTAAATATAATTGTGCGATCCATACATACCCTATCCTCTGCGTTGTCCCTGCAGTGGACCTGAATGCTACCTTTCTTATGGTACATCCCCATTAAACCCCTCATGATCTGACCTAATCGGTGAATCAGTTTCTAGGGTTCAGTCACATGGCACTACCCATAGGTATCCCACTCCTTAACTCATGGTGTGCTATACAGTCTCATGGCACTACACGTGGGTAACCCAATTTCTAACTCATGATAGCCTAGACCTTACTCTAGGTTACCCTTTTTCGCATCTGCAAAGCCACAGAGAAGGATCCAGATCTAAGATAGTTATATATATATATATATATATATATATATATATATATATATATAGTGATAATCATAGTCATTTTATAGTTGCATGAAATAAAAGTCATCCAAGTAGTTTATTTCAAACAACTGATAAAATCTCCAGAAATCATCGTGAAACTAAGGCGGTTAATCATAAATGTAACCACATACCTCTGATTGTAGATTTGAGAGAGAATCAAACAAATAGTGAAATCTCAACCAAGTAGCCAATTATGCACATAATTCTTGAAATAAATATACAAATTTCCTTTTATCAAAATTTATCCAATTTCATCTTATTCCTTAGGATTTCTATTCCAATTTTACGGTTTCATTTTGAAATTAGGATTTTGCCTCCACTTTTGATATTATGAACCCGTATTCAACAAAACTACATAAAACCTTTAAATTCCCCATTTTAATACTCCTAAAAGACTTAGGATCATTATTTAGTAATGTATTTCCTTAATCCGAAATAAACATAGTTTTCTCTTCTTTTACCCTAAATTAGGGTTTCTATATGTATTGATCTTCATATATGGATTAAAACCCTAAATTGGTCAACTTTGTATGCAAAATGGATAGAAACTCTATTTTAATATTCAATAGGTTAGTACATCTCAATTTAACCTATTAAATCCTAAAGATTCACCCTTTATATTCAATTAGGGTTTCTAATAACCTTTCAAACCTTTTTCTATCAAACTAATGTACTTTTACAAAACCAGATAGAACTAGATTCCCAAACTATTTTTATATTGTTACTCGTATTTTTCTATGCAACTTTCATATATAAACTTTTCTCACTAGAGTTTCCTAGCTATTTCTTTGAATTTCGCAAAGAAAATGCTATTTCAGGATTATTCGATTAGAGAGTGCTATTTTCCGAATTTTTGCAGTCGTCCGATCGCTAGTCTGGTAGTCCACCTTATAATCCTGCGCTCCACGTCGTGAGCGCTTTAACTTAGCCAGACACCCTTTAGGCCGTCAAATCTCTGTGTGGGTTCATCGTGGATCTTAATCCGACCGTTTCTGCTTTTCGTCCTCCTCTCTTCCTTTACACGAGTCAACGGTGGCGCTGTGGCAGTTCTCTCTCCGGAGAGAGAGAAATCGAGCAAGAGAGAGGGTTTTGGCAGTCAGGGAGTAGCCGTCTAGGTTTGTGAAGGTGTGAGGAAGTGTGTGAGGGTCTTTATATAGGACTAGGGGGGGTCCCTTTTAGGGTTTCTTATCCCCGTCGTCGTCTACTTCTTAGCTCAATTGGGCATTTTGCGTAGACGCTTCCATAGACCAATAAACTAGGGTTGAGTGGGTTCGTCTCTCTCTCCCGAACTCATTGGAACTCTTTCCAAGAACGCACATGCGCTGGATAGAGTGGAAATCGAAGGGGAAAGTCCCCCTTGTACTCATCCACAGTCCGTGTCCCGCTGGGACTTTGACAATGAGTGGTGCCTGTTGGATCAAGATCCAACGGCCCACATCCGTTGCTCTCAAATAAAAGGAAAATGATTTTCCTAATTTTCCAAGATAAATCCTATTTTGAGGATAATTTGAAAAAGCAATAACTCCCAACTTACAACTCCTTTTTATCTCAACTTTTAAGGGAACCTCATTTATGGCTTTATCTCTCAACATTAAAACATTGGGATCATTATCTAAAGAAAACGAGACCTTTTCTTCAGTTGCAAGTTAACACTTAATTATTCATATTTTCCACATATTTTGTATTTCCTTTGTCATTATATTATTATCCTGAGTTCCTTGAACCTCAAGGAACCTTAACATTTCGAAATTCCATCTTGGAAAATATTCCTTAGCCTGTTATTCTTCTTTTATCTATTTTCTTGTTTATTCCTTTATCCAATTGGATTCCTTTTCCTTTTTTTCTTTCTTTTTCTTTCAATTGGGCACAATAGCCAATAAGGCCCATTAAGAAAACATACAAGGCTATCATACACGAAATTCATTCAAATCAAACCATTAAATCAACCATTGATTTCATTTATCTTTTAAAAGGAGATTTACAAATCTCATTACATGATTTAGAAAAATGGGGTTATAACACTATAGATCCCATGTCACATTGGCAATGAATGTTCATAACTTGCATATGACATCACAAGCAAAAAGTGTTTCCTAGTTGCACATCAGTGCTACCCAAGTGAATGAAAAGTTGGAGAACCACTTCAACGTACAATCTGTGTGAGGTGTTACAGTGATCATATAATTCCTTTATCTCTAACATCCAAAGTGAACTCAAGGCATGGAAAGTCACCCTTTCAGCATTCAACTCATGTTTCTTGAACCAAGAGAGCAGGCTGTCTGAGAGAATGTGACCTCAATATCACATATTGATTCACATGTGCATGCGCATGCATTTCTTAGTCTCAGTTATCAAGTGGCCAGGATATCATACTCCAGTAGGAGGGACAAATCCCATATATATTACTCACAATCATTCCCCAAATGTAAAAGTCACCTAATTATCACCATTATAACAGCCCATGTTTGAGGACTACATTTGATGATGTCAAAGCATACCCAACGACATGTGAAGAGTGTAGTGATTTCAGGATTAAGAATCACAATCACCACCTTCACTATGAGATGTGACTATGAGCACCAATTATGGTTAAATGTGTCACTTCACAAGGTGGGTCTGTCTGATACATTGTTCCCTAACATGTATATGTGTAATTGATTTGGTATTTCCATATCATGAATTAGTGAGACTTAGTCATCAACCAACTCACACTCTAGTTTTATGTGTTATTGGTGTCTATCTACCTTCCATATTAACAACCATCTAGGGACATAGTGAAAATGTGTATATTTACTCCTGACAACTGTATGCTCTCATTTCCATAAGGCTAATACTTGAAGACATACATAATTGAGTAATATTATTCTCTAAATATCCACTTTGTCTCCTCATTATCTCATAACTGAGTGAAACAGATGAATTGAAAGCTTTCCTTTATATGTGTTAATCAAAACCTTTATATGGTATATATGATGTCAATCATCACATGATTTTCTCATTGGGCATACCATACCAACATCTCACCCATGAGATACAATCGTCTCTTTTACCCAGACGACCGTCCAGGGAGTCGAGCTACGTCGGTTGGTTCAATCAATAGAAAATTTAACTCGAATTAGTCTAACACTACAAACGCCCATTGCAACCCTTGAGATGACCATTTGGCACTCCAGACGGCCGTCTCATGCCATGAGATGGGTGTTTGACAGTGCAGTCAGGCTACTGTTATGTGAACTGAATATGTAAACACTTTAGTAATCAATTTGATTGTTATTCAAGATTAAATTCCTCTTTTAGGTCGATACCTATGTGTGTGACTCTATAGGTCCCATATTATGTTGGTAGTGAATTTCCATAACATCTCATTACATCAAAAGCAATGAGTAGTGCTTAGTTGCACATCAATGCTACCCAATTCAATGGAAAGTTGGAGAACTACTTCAACCTACAATCTATGTGTTGTGTTTTAGTGTTTGTATAGTTCCTTTGTCACTGATGTCTAGATTGGATTCGAGGCATTCATAAGTCATCCTCTTTACCATTCAATCTTATTTATTGAACCAAGAGCAGACTTTATAAGATGTATATAAGCTCAATATCACATATTGACTCACATGTGCATGGTCGTGCATTTCTCAGTCTCACTAATCAAGAGGCCTAGAACATCAAACTCCTATAGGAGGGAAAAATCCCATTTCTATCACTTACAATCTATACCCATGTGTCAAAATCACCCAATCATCACCTTTATAGCAACTCGTGTTTCAGTCCTTTTTTGATGATGTGAAAGTGTACCAAATAAAATGTGATGAGTGCAACGACTATGAGAGCTGACTATGACTTCTATGATGATGGCTTCCATGTGTCAGTCTCACGGTGGGTTTGTCTGATAGACTGTTCTCTAACATGTATCTGTGTGCTTGATTTTGGGTCTGTCCATTAGACTATTCTCTAACATGTATCTGTGTGCTTGATTTGATATTTCCATATCATGACTAATGAGATTTTGTCATAATCCAACTTAAACTATGATCTTATGTGTTATTGTTGTCTACCAACCTTCCACATTAACAACCGATCAGGGACATAATGAGAATATGCATATGTACTCTTAACATCTGTATGATCTCATTCTTCCAAGTCATGTACTTGAAGACATACATCATTAGTTAATATTATTCTCTCATCATCATCATCAACAACAACTAAGCCTCAATCCCAACTATGTTGGCATCAACTACATGGATCCTTCTTTTCCATTCATCTCTATCATCGGTCATATTCTGGTTGATATGTAGAAATTCAAAATATCTCTTTATAAGCTCTTCCCATGTTAATTTAGGCCTTCCTCTTCTTATAATAATTGTTCTTGCTTCAATAGTATTGCTTTGTATAGGCGCATTAGTTGGTTTGCATTGAACATGTCCATACCATCTGATTCGACCCTCGTGCAACTTGTCCCCAACTGTAATGACCGGGCCCACTGTCCAAGCTCTAGCAGAGTTTCAGGAATGACGACTGCCCCACATATCACCACTAGCCTTAACTGTGTGCTTTTTCCTCACTCACGCGCAAGCCGAGATCAACTTCCTGACTGGTCACCCATCCTAGTACTACTCCAAGCTGAGCACACTTAACTATGGAGTTCTTTAGTGATGGGTTCCCAGAAAAGGAGGTGCACCTTGGTGATATGGGTAGTCCAATCATTCCTTTTAAGATCATTTTATCTGAGGCCTCAAATCATGGGATGTTACAATCTCCCCCACTTAGACTCTTGACGTCCTCGTCAAGGCTCAACTGTATGGCCTCATAATATTTCCCCATTTTAGTGCAGACCCAACATGTCCCATGGACACTCAGCTCCCGATCATAGAATGCCAGCGCAAGGGTGGCTGCATCACCATGGATAGCCCTTTCCTATATGCCTGGACCGTACGGCTCAAGACTGGCATGACACATGCCCATGTGGGCCCCACCTACTAGAGGAGAATTGGCTTTGATACCATTTGTAATGCCTGGGCCCACTGCCCAAGGCTCTAGCATAGTTTAAGGAATGATGACTGCCCCACAGATCACCACTAGCCTTAACTGTACGCTTTTTCCTCACTCACGCGCAAGCCGAGATCAACTTCCCGACTGGTCACCCATCTAAGTACTACTCCAAGTTGAGCATGCTTAACTATGGAGTTCTTTAGTGATGGGCTCCCCGAAAAGGAGGTTCACCTTGGTGATATGGGTAGTCCAATCATTCCTTTTAAGATCATTTTATCCAAGGCCTCAAATCATGGGATGTTACACCAATGCTCACCACCCCCACTTTATTCCTGATATAGTCATTTCTCAAGTGATCTTTTCTTATCTTCCCCCACATCCACCTCAACATATGCATTTCAGCCATGTTCATCTTGTTGAGTCCTTGTTTCTGAATGATAGAGCCCAAGTAAAGAAATTTATCACATTTTGGTATATCTACTCTGTCCAACTTGGCTCCACTATGCACACTGTGAGATTGGCTGAAATTGCAAGGCATATACTCTGTTTTTCTCCAACTAATCATCAATCCATTTGATTCCAGTGCCTTTCTCCAAAGTTCAACTTTATCGTTCTAACCATCTTTAGCTTCATCAATCAATACAATATCATCAGCAAATAACATACATCAAGAAACATCATCCTGAACATTCTTTGTCATCTCATCCATAACAAGAATGAATAGATTGTTGACTCAAGTTCAATTAGGTCAATGTTGACTCACGTCTAAATTGACTAAACCTCAGTTTTGATGATGACTAACCATTCCACATATTTGTGTCTAATGTCTCTACTTGAGTGATTTCATATTAGGTATAGACACACTCCAAATGCCCTAACTTGCGCATCTTAAATTGGAGAAAAGACTAGTCAAAGTCAATACAAGTGCACATTTTTTTAATATGATGTAAATCCATTATAATCATGTTGTAAATCACTCGTAATGATTGTATGACTTGTAATTAATCTTGAAAAAAAATCAGGAGCACTTAGATCGAATGTTTAAGCACTAAAAAGCCATTTTCCAAAATTCACATCAGGCTGTTCGTCGGTCGAGTTCTGTGAGTTGCAGACTCGACCGATCCTGATTGGATCTTGAAAATGACTTTTGATCAGTCGAGTTTACACTTCATAGAACTCGACCGATTGAGTACCTGACCAATTCAATTTTAATTGGTCAGTCGAGTTTCCCCAGGACAAACTCGACCGATGGTCTGAATATCGGCTTTGTCTTTTACTCTATCGGTGGAGTTACCTTTACAGAAACTCGACCGATTGCATTGTACGGAAAAGTGCCAAAAAGCGCTTCTAGCCGTTGTGGAGTTGCAACAAGTGAAAATAAACATGTTGCAAGCCAAAAAACGGCTAGTTTTCATTCTCAAGTTTTCCCAAAGGCTAAGAGGCATCCCCAGCTATAAATATGACCCCTTGGGCTTCATTCCAAGGTGGAGCAGTCATTAAAAAACTCTATGTGAGGTTCCTATTCTATAGTTGAGTGCTTCCTACAACCTCCTCTCTCTCTCTAAGATTAATCACTTGCTATATTCATTAGTGTGAGTAGGAAATCTATAAGAGAGCTAGTCCTACGTGTATATCATGTTAGGCTCTCACTTCCACCACCTCCCTATCTCTCATTTCAATCATGAAGATGAAGGATCTCTCTCTTGGCTAAGAAAGGTGAAGAAGAACAAGGGAAGGCATCCCTTGGTGAAGATCAAGGATGAAAACTTGTAGCTAGAGTGGGTAAGCCCTTGGTGAAGGCATAAGACTCCTTGCTCAAGTGGGTAAGTCCTTGGTGGAAGCTTCTCTAAGTGAAGGTGAAGTCAAAGGCGGAAGATCCAAGAAGAGTGGGTAATTCCTTGAAGGATGAAGACTTGTTCAAGAGTAGGTAAGTCCTTGGATAAAGGCGGAACACTCTTACAGAGTGCGTAAGTCCTTGGTAAGGTTGAAGACTCTTTGTATTGGATAGGTAAGTCCTTTGGTGGTCATGTATTGTATCTCTTATAATGAATATAATCAAGATGCAAGGTTAAGAAATTTTAGAGGTTGACCTCTCTAGGTAGTGGACTGACTCACTTCTAGTTTGAAGTGTGGACAATATGTGTATGTTCAATATCTCTCTCCCTTGCTATGCATATTTGAGTTGCACACAAATTTCCTATTTAGCAACCTTATCTTGTGATATATCTTGAAGGTCTAATGAATTTTGTTTAAGTGAATTAAGCTCTATTCACCCCCCATCTAGAGTATCTAATCACCCATCTAGGATCCAAAAATTGGTATCAGAGTGGGCTTCTCCAAGCATAATTCAACAAGTAGGAGAAGATGGGTGACTACCAATGAGGGAGATACTTGATCAGCCTTCCAATCTTTGATGAGAGCAATTTCCTCTATTGGAGAAGAAGGCTTCAATTCTACATCCATGGATCAAGTCTTAAGATGTGGCAAATGGTGAACAACCCATACAAGCAACCAAAAACAAAGATTGAAGAATGGGATGATGCTACCTTGAAGAAAGCAACCTCGAATGCTAGAGCCATGCACATCCTCTATGCCTCCATGACCCCCACCGAGTTCAACCGGATTTCTTCATGTGAAACAACCTATGAGGTATGGAGAAAGCTATGCACCACTTATGAGGGGAAAAATCATGTGAAGGAAAGCAAAGTCTACATGCTCAAAGGGCAGCTTGAGAACTTTAAGATGGGAAAGGAGGAGAGGATAGCCAACATGTAGTCAAGGCTCAACACCATTGTGAATGGTCTTGCGGTTCTAGGTCATGCTATGTCTAGTGGAGAGATCAACTCAAAGATCCTTAGAACTCTTCCCAAGAGGTGGGAACCCAAGGTGACTTCCATTGAAGAAGCAAGGTCTCTTGAGGATATTCCTATTGAAGAGCTCATTGGAAATATACAAGCACATGAAGTCACACTTGACAAGAGAGAAGAAGTTGCAAGTCAAGAGGATAAAGAGCTAAAGATAATGAAGAAGGCTGAAATGAAGGCTCAAATTGAAGCTATAATGCAACAAGTCTCTCCATCCTCTCAAGTTGAAGAAAATGCCATGTACTCCATGGGTAAATTCTATAAAGGCAAGAATTCCTCTTCCATCAGGTGCCTCAAGTGTGGAAAGAAGGGTCACTTTAAGATAGATTGCCCACAAGTTATAAAGACCCATCATCACAAGAAAAGTGAAGATAAATGTCACTCAAGCTCAAGTGACTCCTCCCACTCAAGCTCAAGTGAAGAATCAAGTGAAGAGTCAAGTGGTAGATAAAGCTCTAGTGATGAAGGAGAATGCCATTTTTCTCTTATGGCATCAACAAGTAAGGAATCAAGTGAGGTAAATCTAACTCTTTAGATAAATAATCTTTGATTGCTATTATTCATGATACTTGTGCCTCTCTTAAGTCTTCTAAAAGGAAAAGGAAAAAGTTTGTTCGAATTGTTGATAATATGCATGTAGAACTAGATGATCTTGAACATGCTAATTCTTGCTTGCTTGATGACAAAAATGCTTGTCTTAGCCAATTAGACTCTCTTAAACTTGAAAATGCTAGTTTGCTTGATAAGATTAAACTTCTAGAAGCTCGACTTCTTATGCCTAGTTCTAATGAAGAGCATACTTTAATTGTTGATTCTCTCATACATGATATTGATGTTCTTAAATATGAAAACAAGGACAAAGATTTTGCTTTGCAAGGATTAGAATCTAAAAATGGTGTTTATCTTTCTAAAATTGTTGTGCTTGAAAATGAGAATGCTTCCTTGCTTGATAAAATCAATGTTCTTGACTCTTGTTCTAGTTCTACTAGTAGATAGAATGATGTTGTTGCTCTTCATATTGATAGAAATTCTTATTTTACTAAAGCTCTTTGTTTAGAAAATGATCTTTTGCATTCTAGAGATAATATCAATCATTTGTTTTCTACTATTACCTCTCTTATGCATGATAATGATGGTCTGACATCTTCTTTGCAAAGATTCTTAGTTGGTAAAAAGAATCCTAATGACATCCTACACCATACTACTAAACAAATTGGTAGACATGGTTTAGGGTATGATAGTAGTCAAAGGAACAACAAAGGTAAAGGACCTCCAATATTCCATGGAGAATCCTCTTGTTCCAAGAATATGGGCACATGCAACTATTGTAATGAAATTGATCATTATTCTACTTGTTGTCCTTTTAGGAAAGCACCCAAGAGCAATAGAACTTGGGTTGCTAAGCTAACCCCTCTGGACCAAAAAATATGATTGGGGACCATTTCATCTTTCTTCTTGTAGGTACTTGCAAATGGATTGACTTGAGATATTGAATTGCAAATTGACTTCTCAATCCACATGAAAGAAGAAAGGTGAGATGTGTAGAGGGTGACAATAAATGGAAAAAGGAATGGTAAGAACAAAGTTAAAGGTTTTCTTGCTTATAACCAATCCTAACTTGTTTTTGTCAAGTTAGTGTGAACAATGCATGTGGTTTTTGAGTCAAAAGTGGTATTTTGTGATTCTCTTCACACTCTTGCTCAAAAACTATTTCTAATGCTTCTATAGTGCATTACTAACTTGCTTAGATATGTTTGGATATGGTTTGTATTTTTTGCATGCCTTTAAATATGTTTTTATGAAATATATGTGCCTTTTGACAGCATCTCTATCGTTCGAGTTTGTCCTATTTGAAACTCGACTGATAGGCACCAATGGGTGTTTCCAACAACTGTCATTAGTCGAGTTGTCAATGCACAGAACTCGACGGATAACACTGTGCATAGAATATACATTTGGCTTATCGAATGAGAATTTCCCTCTCAATTAGATTTTCTCAACCAATAGCCATATTCTTTAGCACTCTCATTTGGTACCTTTATATATGCAAATTTCCATGTTCTAAATTGCCTATCTTGCTTACAACTCTATCTGTCTAATTGCTCTAAATTGGTATATCTATATGTTGCAATTACTTGCTTTGAGTTGTTTTATAGGTTTTGATGATGATCTCTTTGGATCTCTTGGTTGTGTCTAAAATTACTTCCGTTGTACTCTAACTTGCTACATCTATCTAGATGTATATCTTGTTATGATACAACCTTGAGGTTCTTAGTGGTAATCATCTTTTGGTAATGATGCATATTTGTATGTGAGTTATATCCTTTCATGCTTCTAAAATTGCATATCTCTTTGTTTGGATATATCTCTTTATCTAATCATAGCCAAGCTTTATCTTGTGTATCTTTTGATATCTCTTGCTATGATCTAGATCCTACAAGTAGTCCTAACTTGTGTTAACATCTACTAGTAGTTCACATACATGTAGTTCTAACTTTGTTTATAATTGGTAACATTGCTCATCTAGTGTTATTCTACTATATGTTATTCTTGTATCTTGTCTCATACATGCTCAAGCTTATTCCTTGAATTGCATATCTATTATCTTGAGTTTCTTGCATAACATTGTGATGCAAGGCACATAGAGCTACATTATATGTAGAAATTGGAGTATTTTTGGATTTTATGCAGATTCTTCTCTAGTTTCAATTTTTGACTACAAGACTAGTGTTTTTCATGTAGAAACAACCTTCTGAGAAAGACTCATCACTTTGCCATGAGCCCTGATGCTTTTTAGGCAAATTCTGTCATCTTGAGGGTCAAAATTGCGATTTAATATTTTTCTGCAGCACTTTATCTTGCATTTTGGGTTGTTCAAATATATGCTTCAACTTGTTTTCTTTCTATGCTTGGACAAGCCACAAGCTGTGCTCTTCTACTCTCCTTTTATAACTTTTGTTATCTCCTTTATCTTTAACAAGTGATGTTTCTTATCCCTTCATACCCCCCATTTTTGAAATGACAAAGGGGGAGAAAGGTATGTCTTCTTTTGACAAAAGAAGAATAAGTCATGTCTTACATGAAGAGGATAAGTATGTCCATGTAAAGGGAAGAAGGTAAATGGGAGAAGACATATATGTGTAGAACATATATGAGTAGAAGACATAGTATTCTATAAATGTTATGAAAGCTAACCATGCAGGAGAAATAGCATCAATTGAGGGGGAGTATGAGAACTCCACTAGCATCAATTGAGGGGGAGCATATGAACTCAATTCCATTAAAACCCCTAGGTCTCTCCAAAGGTATGACTTTACTTAAATGCTTTCAATACATTTATGGAATGGTTTGTCATCTTCAAAAAGGGGGAGAATGTTGACTCAAGGTCAATTAGGTCAATGTTGACTCACAACTAAATTGACTAAACCTGTGTTTTGAAGATGACTAACCATTCCACATATTTGTGTCTAATGTCTCTACTTGAGTGATTTCAAATTAGGTATAGACACACTCCAAATTCCCTAACTTGTGCATCTCAAATTGGAGAAAAGACAAGTCAAAGTCAATACAAGTGCACATTTTTGTAATATGATGTAAATCCATTAGAATCATGTTGTAAATCACTTATAATGATTGTATGACTTGTAATTAAGCTTGAAACAAATTGGAGCACTTAGATAAAATGTTTAAGCACTCAAAAGCCATTTTCCAAAATTCACATCACGCTGTTCATCAGTCGAGTTCTGTGATTTGCAAACTCGACTGATCCTGATTGGATCTTGAAAATGACTTTTGATCGATCGAGTTTACACTTCACAGAACTCGACTGATGGAGTACCTGGCCAATTTGATTTTCATTTTTCGGTCGAGTTTCCCTAGGACAAACTCGACCGATGGTCTGAAAATCGGCTTTGTCTTTTACACTATCAGTCGAGTTACCATTATAGAAACTCGATCAAATGCACTATACGGAAAAGTAGAGAAAAGTGCTTCTAGCCGTTGTGGAGTTGCAACAAGTGAAAATATATTCGTTGCAAGCCACAAAAATGGCTAGTTTTCGTTCTGAAGTGTTCCCAAAGGCTAAGAGGCATCCCCAGCTATAAATCGGACCCCTTGGGCTTCATTCCAAGGTGGAGCATTCATTGCAAAAATCTATGTGAGGTTCATATTCTATAGTTGAGTTCTTCCTACAGCCTCTTCTCTCTCTCTAAGCTTAATCACTTGCTACATTCATTAGAGTGAGTAGGAAATCTGTAAGAGAGCTAGTGCTACATGTATATCTTGTGAGGCTCTCACTTCCACCACCTCCATATCTCTCATTTAAATCATGAAGATGAAGGATCTCTCTCTTGGATAAGAGAGGTGAAGAAGAACAAGGGAAGGCATCCCTTGGTGAAGATCAAGGTTGAAGACTTGGAGCTAGAGTGGGTAAGCCATTGGTGAAGGTAGAAAACTCCTTGCTCAAGTGGGTAAGTCCTTGGTGGAAGTTTCTCTGAGTGAAGGTGAAGTCAAAGGAAGAAGATCCAAGAAGAGTGGGTATTTCCTTGAAGGTAGAAGACTTGTGCAAGAGTAGGTAAGATCTTCGAAGAAGGCGGAAGACTCTTGTAAAGTGGGTAAGTCCTTTGTAAGGTTGAAGACTCTTTGTATTGGATATGTAAGTCCTTTGGTGGTCATGTATTGTATATCTTATAATGAATATAATGAAGATACAAGGTTAAGAAATCCTAGAGGTTGGCCTCTCTAGGTAGTTGACTGACTCACTTCTAGTTTGAAGTGTGGAACCACTCTAAAACATCTTGTCAATTGGTGTATGTTCAATCTCTCTCTCTTGCTATGCATGTTTTAGTTGCACACAAATTTCCTATTTCGCAACCTTATCTGGTGATATATCTTGAAGGTCTAATGAATTTAGTTTAAGTACATTCAACTCGATTCACCCCCCCTCTAGAGAATCTAATAACCCATCAAGGATCCAACAATTTGTATCAGAGTGGGCTTCTCCAAGCATACTTCAACAAGTTGGAGAAGATGGTTGACTACCAAGGAGGGAGATATTTGATAAACCTTCCAATCTTTGATGGGAGCAATTTTCTCTATTGGAGAAGAAGGCTTCAATTCTACATCCAAGGATCAAGTCTTGAGATGTGGCAAATGGT
This sequence comes from Alisma plantago-aquatica, assembly GCA_963693085.1. Lineage (NCBI taxonomy): Eukaryota > Viridiplantae > Streptophyta > Magnoliopsida > Alismatales > Alismataceae > Alisma > Alisma plantago-aquatica. Next base: position 1,485,582,924 of record OY856410.1, on the reverse strand, counting down.
GAACATCCCTTACAAGCTACCAAAGACAAATATTAAAGAATGGGATGATGCTACTTTGAAGAACGCAACCTTGAATGCTAGAGCCATGCACATCCTCTATGCCTCCATGACCCCCACCGAGTTCAACTAGATTTATTCATGTGAAACAACCTATGAGGTGTGGAGAAAGCTATGCATCACTTATGAGGGGACAGATCAAGTGAAGGAAATCAAAGTCTACATGCTCAAAGGGTTGCTTGAGAACTTCAAGATGGGAAAGGAGGAGAGGATAGCCAACATGTACTCAAGGCTCAACACCATTGTGAATGGTCTTGCGGATCTAGGTCATCCTATGTCTAATGGAGGGATCAACTCAAAGATCCTTAGAACTCTTCCCAAGAGGTGGGAACCCAAGGTGACTTCCAATGATGAAGTAAGGTCTCTTAAGGATATTCCTATTGAAGATATCATTGGAAATCTACAAGCACATGAAGTCACACTTGACAAGAGAGAAGAAGTTACAAGACAAGAGGAGAAAAAGCTAAAGAGAATGAAGAAGGCTGAAATGAAGGCTCATATTGAAGTTATCATGGAACAAGTCTCTCCATCCTCTCAAGTTGAATAAAATGCCATGTACTCCAATGGTAAATTCTACAAAAGCAAGAATTCCTCTTCCATCTGGTGCCTCAAGTGTGGAAAGAAGGGTCACTTTAAGATAGATTGACCACAAGTTATTAAGACCCATCATCACAAGAAAAGAGAAGATAAGTGCCACTCAAGCTCAAGTGACTCCTCCAACTTGTGTTAACATCTACTTGTAGTTCACATACATGTAGTTATAACTTTGTTTATAATTGGTAACATTGCCCATCTAGTGGTATTCTACTATATGCTATGTTGTATCTTGTCTCATACATGCTCAAGTTTGTTCCTTGAATTGCATATTTGTTATCTTGATTTGCTTGCATAACATTGTGATGCAGGGCACATAGAGCTACATTATATGTAGAAATTGGAGTACTTTTGGATTTTATTCAGATTCTGCTCCAGTTTCAATTTTTGATGTAAGACTAGTGTTTTTCATGCAGAAATGGCCTTCTAAGCAAGACTCATTCATTTTCCGTGACTCCTGATGCTTTTTAGGAAAATTCTATTTTCTTGAGGGTCAAAATTGTGATTTATTATTTTTCTGCAACACTTTATCTTGCATTTTGGGTTGTTCAAGTATAAGCTTTAACTTGGTTTTCTTTCTATACTTGGACAAGCACCTAGCTGTGCTTTTCTACTCTCCTTTTATAACTTTTGTTATCTCCTTTCTATTTAACAAGTGATGTTTCTTATCCCTTCATACGCCCCACTTTTTGAAATGAAAAAGGGGGAGAAAGGTATGTCTTCTTTTGACGAAAGAGGAAGAAGGCATGTCTTACAGGAAGAGGAGAAGTATGTCCATGTAAAGGGGAGAAGGTAAATGGGAGAAGACATATATGTGTCGAACATATATGAGTAGAATACATAGGATTCTATAAATGTTATGAAAGCTAACCATGTAGGAGAAATAGCATCAATTGAGGGGGAGTATGAGAACTCCACTAGCATCAATTGAGGGGGAGCATATGAACTCAATTCTATTGAAACCCCTAGGTCTCTCCAAAGGTATGACTTTACTTAAATGCTTTCAATACATTTATGGAATGGTTTTCATCTTCAAAAAGGGGGAGAATGTTGACTTAAGCTCAATTACGTCAATGTTGACTCATGACTAAATTGACTAAACCTGTATGTTGAAGATGACTAACCATTCCACATATTTGTGTCTAATCACTCTACTTGAGTGATTTCAAATTAGGTATAGACACACTCCAAATGCATTAATTTGCGCATCTCAAATTGGAGAAAAGACAAGTCAAAGTCAATACAAGTGCACATTCTTGTAATATGATGTAAATCCATTAGAATCGTGTTGTAAATCACTTATGATGATTGTATGACTTGTAATTAAGCTTGAACAAAATCAGGAGCACTTAGATCGAATGTTTAAGCACTCAAAAGTCATTTTCCAAATTTCACATCAGGTTGTTCATCAGTCGAGTTCTGTGAGTTGCAAACTCGACCGATCCTCATTGGATCTTGAAAATGACTTTTGATCGGCCGAGTTTACACTTCACAGAACTCGACCGATGGAGTACCCGACCAATTTGATTTTCATTGGTCGGTCGAGTTTCCCCAAGACAAACTCGACTGATGGTCTAAAAATTGGCTTTGTCTTTTACTCTATCGGTCGAGTTACCATTATAGAAACTCGACCGATTGCGCTATATGGAAAAGTGCAGAAAAGTGCTTCTAGCCATTGTGGAGTTGCAACAAGTGAAAATATATTCGTTGCAAGCTACAAAATGCCTAGTTTTCATTCTCAAGTGTTCCCAAAGGCTAAGAGGCATCCCCGACTATAAATAGGACCCCTTTGGCTTCATTCCAAGGTGTAGCATTCATTGCAAAACTCTATGTGAGGTTCGTATTCTATAGTTGAGTTCTTCCTACAACCTCCTTCATCTCTCTAAGCTTAATCACTTGCTACATTCATTAGAGTGAGTAGGAAATCTATAAGAGAGCTAGTCCTACATGCATATCTTGTGAGGCTCTCACTTTCATCACCTCCCTATCTCTCATTTCAATCATGAAGATGAAAGATCTCTCTCTTGGATAAGAGAGGTGAAGAAGATCAAGGGAAGGCGTCCTTTGGTGAAGATCAAGGTTGAAGACTTGGAGCTAGAGTGGGTAAGCCCTTGGTGAAGGTAGAAGACTCCTTGCTCAAGTGGGTAAGTCCTTGGTGGAAGCTTCTCCGAGTGAAGGTGAAGTCAAAGGCGGAAGATCCAAGAAGAGTGGGTATTTCCTTGAAGGCAGAAGACTTATGCAAGAAAAGGTAAGTCCTTGGAAGAAGGCGGAAGACTCTTGCAAAGTGGGTAAGTCCTTGGTAAGGTTGAAGACTCTTTGTATTGGATATGTAACTCCTTTGGTGGTCATGTATTATATCTCTTATAATGAATATAATGAAGATGCAAGGTTAAGAAATCCTAGAGGTTGACCTCTCTAGGTAGTGGATTGACTCACTTCTAGTTTGAAGTGTGGAACCACTCTAAAACAGCTTGTCAATTGGTGTATGTTCAATCTCTCTCTCTTGCTATGCATGTTTTAGTTGCACACACATTTCCTATTTAGCAAACTTATCTTGTGATATATCTTGGAAGGTCTAATGAATTTTGTTTAAGTACATTCAGCTCTATTCACCCCCCCTCTAGAGCATCTAATCGCCCATCTAGGATCCAAGAATTGGTATCAGAGCGGGCTTCTCCAAGCATACTTCAACAAGTTGGAGAAGATGGTTGACTACCAAGGAGGGAGATACTTGATCAACCTTCCAATCTTTGATGGGAGCAATTTCCTCTATTGGAGAAGAAGGTTTCAATTCTACATCCAAGGATCAAGTCTTGAGATGTGGCAGAAGGTGAACAACCCTTACAAGCTACCAAAGACAAATATTGAAGAATGGGATGATTCTACTTTGAAGAAAGCAACCTTGAATGCTAGACCCATGCACATCCTCTATGCCTCCATGACCCCCACCGAGTTCAACCAGATTTCTTCATGTGAAACAACCTACGAGGTATGGAGAAAGATATGCATCACTTATGAGGGGACAGATCAAGTGAAGGAAAGCAAAGTCTACATGCTCAAAGGGATACTTGATAACTTCAAGATGGGAAAGGAGTAGAGGATAGCCAACATGTACTCAAGGCTCAACACCATTGTGAATGGTCTTGCGGTTCTAGGTCATCCTATGTCTAATGGAGGGATCAACTGAAAGATCCTTAGAACCCTTTCCAAGAGGTGGGAACCCAAGGTGACTTCCATTGAAGAAGCAAGGTCTCTTAAGGATATTCCTATTGAAGAGATCATTGGGAATCTACAAGCACATGAAGTCACATTTGACAAGAGAGAAGAAGTTACAAGAGAAGAGGAGAAAGAGCTAAAGAGAATGAAGAAGGCTGAAATTAAGGCTCATATTGAAGATATCATGGAACAAGTCTCTCCATCCTCTCAAGTTGAAGAAAATGCCATGTACTCCAAGGGTAAATTCTACAAAAGCAAGAATTCCTCTTCCATCTGGTGCCTCAAGTGTGGAAAGAAGGGTCACTTTAAGATAGATTGCCCACAAGTTATTAAGACCCATCATCACAAGAAAAGAGAAGATAAGTACCAATCAAGCTCAAGTGCCTCCTCCAACTTGTGTTAACATCTACTAGTAGTTCACATACATGTAGTTCTAACTTTGTTTATAATTGGTAACATTGCTCATCTAGTGGTATTCTCATATATGATATGCTTATATCTTATCTCATACATGCTCAAGTTTGTTCCTTGAATTGCATTTCTATTATCTTGAGTTGCTTGCATAACATTGTGATGCAGGGCACATAGAGCTACATTATATGTAGAAATTGGAGTATTTTTGGATTTTATGCAGATTTAGCTCTAGTTTTAGTTTTTTATGCAAGACTAGTGTTTTTCATGCAGAAATGACCTTCTAAGCAAGACTTATCGCTTTACCGTGAGCCCTGATACTTTTTAGGCCAATTCTGTCATCTTGAGGGTCAAAATTGCGATTTATTATTTTTCTGCAGCACTTTATCTTGCATTTTGGGTTTTTCAAGTATATGCATTAACTTGCTTTTCTTTCTATGCTTGGACAAGTCCCTAGCTGTTCTCTTCTACTCTCCTTTTATTACTTTTGTTATCTCCTTTCTGTTTAACAAGTGATGTTTTTTATCCCTTCATACCCCCCACTTTTTGAAATGACAAAGGGGGAGAAAGGTATGTCTTCTTTTGACAAACGAGCAAGAAGGCATGTCTTACATGAAGAGGATAAGTATGTCCATGTAACGGGGAGAAGATAGATGGGAGAAGACATATATGTGTAGAACATATACGAGTAGAAGACATAGTATTCTATAAATGTTATGAAAGCTAACCATGCAGGAGAAATAACATCAATTGTGGGGGAGTATGAGATCTCCACTAGCATTAATTGAGGGGGATCATATGAACTCTATTCTATTGAAACCCTTAGGTCTCTCCAAAGGTATGAATTTACTTCAATGCTTACAATACATTTATGGAATGGTTTGTCATCTTCAAAAAGGGGGAGAATTTTGACTCAAGGTCAATTAGGTCAATGTTGACTCACGGCTAATTTGACTAAACCTATGTTTTGAAGATGACTAACCATTCCCCATATTTGTGTCTAATGTCTCTACTTGAGGGATTTCAAATTAGGTAGACACACTCCAAATGCCCTAACTTGCACATATCAAATTGGAGAAAAGACAAGTCAAAGTCAATACAAGTGCACATTTTTTTAATATGATGTAAATACATTAGAATCATGTTATAAATCATTTATAATGATTGTATGACTTGTAATTAAGCTTGAAAAAAATCAAGAGCACTTAGATCGAATGTTTAAGCACTCAAAAGCCATTTTCCAAAATTCACATCAGGTTGTTCATCGGTCGAGTTCTGTGAGTTGTAAACGCGACCGATCCTGATTGGATCTTGAAAATGACTTTTGATCGGTCGAGTTTACACTTCACAAAACTTGACCGATGGAGTACCTGACCAATTTGATTTTCATTATTCGGTCTAGTTTCCCTAGGACAAACTCGATCGATGGTCTGAAAATCGGCTTTGTCTTTTACTCTATCGGTCGAGTTACCATTATAGAAACTTGACTGATTGTACTATACGGAAAAGTGCAGAAAAGTGCTTATAGCCTTTGTGGAGTTGTAACAAGTGAAAATATAACCGCTACAAGCCACAAAAATGGCTAGTTTTCATTCTCAAGTGTTCCCAAAGTCTAAGAGGCATCCCCAACTATAAATAGGACCCATTGGGCTTTATTCCAAGGTGGAGCATTCATTAAAAAACTCTATGTGAGGTTCGTATTCTATAGTTGAGTTCTTCCTACAGCCTCCTCTCTCTATCTAATCTTAATCACTTGCTACATTCATTAGAGTGAGTAGGAAATCTGTAAGAGAGCTAGTCCTACATGTATATCTTGTGAGGCTCTCACTTCCACCACCTCCCTATCTCTCATTTCAATCATCAAGATGAAGGATCTCTCTCTTGGATAAAAGAGGTGAAGAATAACAAGGGAAGGCATCCCTTGGTGAAGATCAAGGTTGAAGACTTGGAGCTAGAGTGGGTAAGCCCTTGGTGAAGGAAGAAGACTCCTTGCTTAAGTGGGTGTCCTTGGTGAAAGCTTCTCCGAGTGAAGGTGAAGTCAAAGGTGGAAGATCCAAGAAGAGTGGGTATTTCCTTGAAGGCAGAAGACTTGTGCAAGAGTAGGTATGTCCTTGGAAATAGGCAGAAGACTCTTGCAAAGTGGGTAAGTCCTTGGTAAGGTTGAAGACTCTTTGTATTGGATATGTAAGTCCTTTGGTGGTCATGTGTTGTATCTCTTATAATGAATACAATGAAGATGCAAGGTTAAGAAATCCTAGAGGTTGACCTCTCTAGGTAGTGGACTGACTCACTTCTAGTTTGAAGTGTGGAACCACTCTAAAACAGCTTGTCAATTAGTGTATGTACAATCTCTCTCTCTTGATATGCATGTTTTAGTTGCACACAAATTTCCTATTTAGCAACCTTATCTTGTGATATATCATGAAGGTCTAATGAATTTTTTTTAAGTACATTCATCTCTATTCACCCCCCCCCTCTAGAGCATCTAATCACCCATCTAGGATCGAACAATTGGTATCAGAGCAGGCTTCTCAAAGCATAGTTCAACAAGTTGGAGAAGATGGTTGACTACCAAGGAGGGATATACTTGATCAACCTTCCAATCTTTGATGGGAGAAATGTCCTCTATTGGAGAAGAAGGCTTCAATCCTACATCCATGGATCAAGTCTTGATATGTGGCAAATGGTGAACAACCCTTACAAGCTATCAAAGACAAATATTGAAGAATGGGATGATGCTACCTTGAAGAAAGCAACATTGCATGCTAGAGTCATGCACATCCTCTATGCCTCCATGACTCCCACTGAGTTCAAACAGATTTCTTCATGTGAAACAACCTATGAGGTATGGAGAAAGCTATGCATCACTTATGAGGGGGCATATCAAGTGAAGGAAAGTAAAGTCTACATGCTCAAAGGGCTGCTTGAGAACTTCAAGATGGGAAAGGAGGATAGGATAGCCAACATGTACTCAAGGCTCAACACCATTGTGAATGGTCTTGTAGTTCTAGGTCATCCTATGTCTAGTAGAGAGATCAAATCAAAGATCCTTAGAACTCTTCCCAAGAGGTGGGAACCCAAGGTGACTTCCATTGAAGAAGCAAGGTCTCTTAAGGATATTCCTATTGAAGAGCTCATTGGAAATCTACAAGCACATGAAGTCACACTTGACAAGAGAGAAGAAGTTACAAGACAAGAGGAGAAAGAGCTAAAGAGAATGAAGAAGGATGAAATGAAGGCTCATATTGAAGCTATCATGGAACAAGTCTCTCCATCCTCTCAAGTTGAAGAAAATGCCATGTACTCCATGGGTAAATTCTATAAAGGTAAGAATTCGTCTTCAATCTCGTGCCTTAAGTGTGGAAAGAAGGGTCACTTTAAGATAAATTGCCCACAAGTTATTAAGACCCATCATCACAAGAAAAGAGAAGATAAGTGCCACTCAAGCTCAAGTGACTCCTCCAACTTGTGTTAACATCTACTAGTAGTTCACATACATGTAGTTATAACTTTGTTTATAATTGGTAATGTTGCTCATCTAGTGGTATTCTACTATATGCTATGCTTGTATCTTGTCTCATACATGCTCAAGCTTGTTTCTTGAATTGCATATCTTTTATCTTGAGTTTCTTGCATAACATTGTGATGTAGGGCACATAGAGCTACATTATATGTAGAAATTGGAGTATTTTTGGATTTTATGTAGATTTTTCTCCAGTTTCAATTTTTGATGCAAGACTAGTGTTTTTCATGCAAAAATGGCCTTCTCAGCAAGGGTCATCACTTTGCTATGAGCCCTGATGCTTTTTAGGAAAATTATTTCATCTTGAGGGTCACAATTGTGATTTCTTATTTTTTTGCATCACTTTATCTTGCATTTTGGGTTGTTCAAGTATATGATTTAACATGATTTTCTTTCTATGCTTGGACAAGCCCCTAGTTGTTCTCTTCTACTCTCCTTTTATAACTTTCATTATCTCCTTTCTCTTTAACAAGTGATGTTTCTTATCCCTTCATACTCCCCACCTTTTGAAATGACAACGGGGGAGAAAGGTATGTCTTCTTTTGACAAATGTAGAAGAAGGAATGTCTTACATAAAGAGGAGAAGTATGTCCATGTCAAGGTGAGAAGGTAATGGGAGAAGACATATATGTGTAGAACATATATGAGTAGAATACATAGTATTCTATAAATGTTATGAAAGCTAACCATGCAGGAGAAATAACATCAGTTGAGGGGGAGTATGTGAACTCCACTAGCATCAATTGAGGGGGAGCATATGAACTCAATTCTATTGAAACCCCTAGGTCTCTCCAAAGGTATGACTTTACTTAAATGCTTTCAATACATTTATGGAATGGTTTGTCTTCTTCAAAAAGGGGGAGAATGTTGACTCATGCTCAATTAGGTCAATGTTGACTCACGTCTAAATTGACTAAACCCGTGTTTTGATGATGACTAACCATTCTACATATTTGTGTCTAATGTATCTACTTGAGTGATTTTAGATTAGGTATAGACACACTCCAAATTCCCTAACTTGTTCATCTCAAATTGGAGAAAAGACAAGTCAAAGTCAATACAAGTGCAAGTTTTTATAATATGATGTAAATCCATTAGAATCATGTTGTAAATCACTTGTAATGATTGTATGACTTGTAATTAAGCTTGAAAAAAATCAGGAGCACATAGATCAAATGTTTAAGCACTCAAAAGCCATTTTCCAAAATTCACATCACATTGTTCATCGGTCGAGTTCTGTGAGTTCCAAACTCGACTGATCCTTATTGGATATTGAAAATGACTTTTGATCGGCTAAGTTTACACTTTACAGTACTCAACCGATGGAGTACCTGACCAATTTGATTTTCATTGGTCGGTCGAGTTTCCCTAGGAAAAACTTAACCGATGGTCTGAATATCAGCTTTCTCTTTTACTCTATCGGTCGAGTTACCTTAATAGAAACTCGACCGATTGCACTATACAGAAAAGTGCAGAAAAGTGCTTCTAGCCGTTGTGGAGTTGCAACAAATGAAAATATATCTGTTGCAAGCCACAAAATGGCTAGTTTTCATTCTCAAGTGTTCCCAAAGGCTAAGAGGCATCCCCATGTATAAATAGGATGCCTTGGGCTTCATTCCAAGGTGGAGCATTCGTTGCAAAACTGTATGTGAGGTTCGTATTCTATAGTTGAGTGCTTTCGACAGCCTCCACTATCTCTCTAAGCTTAATCACTTGCTACATTCATTACAATGAGCAGGAAAACTATAAGAGAGCTAGTCCTACATGTATATCTTATGAGGTTCTCACTTCCACCACCTCCCTATCTCTCATTTCAATCATGAAGATGAAGGATCTCTCTCTTGGCTAAGAGAGGTGAAGAAGATCAAGGGAAGGCGTCCCTTGGTGAAGATCAAGGCTGAAGACTTGGAGCTAGAGTGGGTAAGCCCTTGGTGAAGGTAGAAGACTCCTTGTTCAAGTGGGTAAGTCCTTGGTGGAAGCTTCTCCGAGTGAAGGTGAAGTCAAAGGCGGAATATCCAAGAAAAGTGGGTAATTCCTTGAAGGCTGAAGACTTGTGCAAGAGTAGGTAAGTTCTTAGAAGAAGGCGGACGACTCTTGCAAAGTGGATAAGTCCTTGGTAAGGTTGAAGACTCTTTGTATTGGATAGGTAAGTCCTTAGGTGGTCATGTATTGTATCTCTTATAATGAATATAATGAAGATGCAAGGTTAAGAAATCCTAGAGGTTGACCTCTCTAGGTAGTGGACTGACTCACTTCTAGTTTGAAGTGTGGAACCACTCTAAATTAGCTTGTCAATTGGTGTATGTTGAATCTCTCTCTCCCTTGCTATGCATGTTTTAGTTGCACACAAATTTCCTATTTAGGAACCTTATCTTGTGATATATCTTGAAGGTCTAATGAATTTTTTTTAAGTGCATTCAGCTCTATTCACCCCCCCCTCTAGAGCATCTAATTACCCTTCCAGGATCCAACAATTGGTTTCAGAGCGGGCTTCTCCAGGCATACTTCAACAAGTAGGAGAATATGGGTGACTACCAAGGAGGGAGATACTTAATCATCCTTCTAATCTTTGATGGGAGCAATTTCCTCTATTAGAGAAGAAGGCTTCAATTCTACATCCAAGGATCAAGTCTTGAGATGTCGCAAATGGTGAATAGCACATAGAAGCTACTAAAGACAAAGATTGAAGAATGGGATGATGCTACCTTGAAGAAAGTAACCTTTAATGCTAGAGCCATGCACATCCTCTATGCCTCCATGACCCCCACCGAGTTTAACTAGATTTCTTCATGTGAAACAGCCTATGAGGTATGGAGAAAGCTATGCATCACTTATGAGGGGAAAGATCAAGTGAAGGAAAGCAAAGTCTACATGCTCAAAGGGATACTTGAGAACTTCAAGATGGGAAAGGAGGAGAGGATAGCCAACATGTAGTCAAGGATCAACACCATTGTAAATGGTCTTGCGGTTCTAGGTCATCCTATGTCTAGTGGAGAGATTAACTCAAAGATCCTTAGAACTCTTCCCAAGAGGTGGGAACACAAGGTAACTTCCATTGAAGAAGCAAGGTCTCTTAAGGATATTTCTATTGAAGAGCTCATTGGAAATCTACAAGTACATGAAGTCACACTTGACAAGAGAGAAGAAGTTGTAAGACAAGAGGAGATAGAGCTAAAGAGAATGAAGAAGGCTGAAATGAAGGCTAAAATTGAAGCTATCATGGTACAAGTCTCTCCATCCTCTCAAGTTGAAGAAAATGCCATGTAATCCAAGGGTAAATTCTATAAAGGCAGGAATTCCTCTTCCATCCGGTGCCTCAAGTGTGGAATGAAGGGTCACTTTAAGATAGATTGCCTATAAGTTATAAAGACCCATCATCACAAGAAAATAGAAGATAAGTGCCACTCAAGCTCAAGTGACTCCTCCAACTCAAGCTCAAGTGAAGAATCAAGTGAAGAGTCAAGTGGTAGCTCAAGCACTAGTGATGAAGGAGAATGCAATTTTGCTCTTATGGCATCAACAAGTAAGGACTCAAGTGAGGTAAATCTAAACTCTTTAGATAAAGAATCTTTGATTGCTATTATTCATGATACTTGTGCCTCTCTTAAGTCTTATAAAAGGAAAAGGAAAAATCTTGCTAGAATTGTTGATAATATGCATGTAGAACTAGATGATCTTGAACATGCTAATTCTTACTTGCTTGATGACAAAAATGCTTGTCTTAGCCAAGTAGACTCTCTTAAACTTGAAAATTCTAGTTTGCTTGACAATATTAAATTTCTAGAAGCTCAACCTCTTATGCCTAGTTCTAATGAAGAGCATACTTTAATTGTTGATTCTCCCATGCATGATATTGATGTTCTTAAATCTGAAAACAAGGACAAAGATTTTTCTTACCAAGGATTAGAATCTAAAAATGGTGTTCATCTTTCGAATATTTTTGTGCTTGAAAATGAGAATGCTTCCTTGCTTGCTAAAATCAATGTTCTTGACTCTTGTTCTAGTTCTACTAGTAGAGAGAATGATGTTGATGCTCTTCATATTGATAGAGATTCTTATTTAACTAATGTTCTTTGCTTAGAAAATGATCTTTTACATGCTAGAGATAATATCAATCATTTGTCTTCTACTATTACCTCTCTTATGCATGATAATGATGGTTTGAGATCTTCTTTGCAAAGATTCTTAGTTGGTAAAAAGAATCTTAATGACATCCTACACCATATCACTAAACAAATTGGTAGACATGGTTTAGGGTATGATAGTAGTCAAAGGAACAACAAAGGTAAAGGACCTACAATATTCAATGGAGAATCCTCTACTTCCCAGATTATGGGCACATGTGACGTCCCCGAATTTTCTAAAACTTAATCTGATGTGTGACGCTCAAATTGAAACCCTCACCTCAGCGAGAATCCCAATTTAAACATCCCACACAAGGCTAAGAAGAAGAAATTCAAGGGAGTTAGAAGGAAACAATCAGTAGCACATGTATATGAACAATAATAAAACCATACACACATGTTCACCATTCAGCATATAATTAAAACATGAATTGTTACAACATTTGATATTACATATTGAACAACAAACTTATACATATACATGTAATACCACTAAACAATAGGATCTTAAGACAACAGGTCCACCTGTACATCAGCTCGCTATACAACTCTCAACTATCCTGGATCTTCAAGAGCATAACCACAACCTAAACAAAAGATTACATGCAGTACACGTCAGCACAATATTCAAGAATATTGTACTGAGTACGCCTACGTATCTTTTATTTACCTCTCATCATATCTTGGCAAAAAGATAAAACTAATACTTGGAAGTTATAAAGAAATATAAGAAAAGCATATACTTGCACAAATATATTCATCAATAAAAGAGAACACATAGTTTAAGCACATTTTCCATTATATCATCCATGCATTTACTACCTGAGAGTTGAATGCATTCTGGCCTTTATGATCTACTACCAAAGAGTTGGACCATTTCACAATGTGATCTACTACCAAAGAGTTGGATCACTTCCAAGTACTTTACTACCAAAGAGTTGAAGTACTTGTTTTCTAGCACTTTACTACCAAAGAGTTGAAGTGCTTAGATATAATGGAACGGATATATTATGTTTCATGTGTTCATAGCAATAAGTATGGAAAATCACGCAACATATCATACAAGAACGATCATTTCATCCAATATCATATGCCAAGTATTTTACCACACATATAACACAAGCATATTGTATAATAAGCCAAGTAAGAGGTAATAGCGTACCTTGATCAAGACAAACCTAATCATCATATTCCTCATGTCAACTCTAACCTTGGTCAACCCTGATCAAGACAAGATCATATACTATCATCAGGTTCTCATCATCTTATATCTCGTCTTAACCCTAAATGTGTTCATATTAGGTTTTAGCTTATCTCGCTAGGACATTCCCATCATTACTTGCATTCTTATCTTATGATTATCTCACTGATGTCATTTTCCAGATTACATCTCATTATCAAAGTTCATCATCTGAACATTAGGTTCCATATCCTTTTTGTGCACATATTAACCGTAGGTTACATCATTAACCTAGATTAGGGTTTTATAACATGTATTAAGATTCATCTTCATATAACATGGATTATGTTCATCTTTATGATCTCATAATTAAAATTGAGGTTCCATTTACTGATATGAGCTTACTCTGTGAATTTCATCATTTATTGAGCATGTGTACATTTATTGCATTTTAATTAGGGTTAAAAGCCCTAATTATCCATATGGAGCAAATTACATGATTTTGTACATCAACATGACCATAACTGATATCATATGCATTACAACATAATTATGAATCTACTGACATGTTCTCATAATTTTAGAACATCGTTTGATATGTATTACTCATTAAATAAGCATTTTACCACTTACATGATATTGTCGATACTAATGCATCAAAATCCAGATATTTTTCTTTAGTTATGTTCTACTCATGTTTCTGAACATTTTGATTTGTTGTTTGTATTTTTATGATGTGCGAGCTAATTTCTATGAATTATTGAAGATCTACATATTAACTGAAGATTTACCTTTTTTGTCCAATCGCCATACGCCACGTGGCAACTAGGGCTGTGGCCGATTCTCCCTGGTTCAGCTTGGGTTGGTGAGTTCTGGGTTTGAACTATACCGGTCGGTTCACGTTGGGTTTGTCCCTGACTCCAACACCTGCTCCCCTCCTCTCAGTATCCTTCGCTCACGGTCTCGTGTGGACCTGGAACAGAGCTGCCACCGTGAAGAATGACTCTGGCGAGAAACCAGCCATTCTTGATCCCTCCTCTCTATCCTCTGATGCTACTTCGAGGTTCGGGATCACCTACCGGAGATCCTCGGCTCCAGGGTTTCCCGCTTGCTAAGATGTAGCTCCATTTCCTGGAGTCGTCGGCAAGGGCTGTCGCCGCGGTGGAAGAGAAAGGGGAAAACCCCTACATGAAGTCGCCGCCGCACAGCTTGTCTCTAGTGAGGAAAACAGCCACCCACTGTGGTCGATGCCTCTGTGCGTCTCCCTATTCCTTTCTCTCTCTCATTCAACGCCGTCGTCCATCCAGTTCTGGGTGCGATCTGCTGCCATGGGAAATGTTTCCGACGAGCATTCAACATTCGTTTCCCCTCACCCGACTCCTTCTTTCTCGGCGCAGATCGTGTGCTTGGGTTCTCCTTCTCGGTTATTTATCTTCCTGCTCGATGCCAACTTCCATCTGTGCCATCGTCGTGTCCTAGATAAACGACAAGGGACCTCGTCTGCAACTTCCAGATCCTAGCAACCAATCCATCTCCATGGTGGATCCTTGATCAGCATCGTTGGCAACTGGAGCTAGGGCTCGACATAGCTCCTTCTCACTCTGCCATTCGGCACTATCAGTGCCAAGATCTATCTCGTTCTCTCTGCTGTAACCAGGACCAGATCCTGTTTGTGGTAGTTGGTGCTCATATCCTCTCTTCCCTCACCTTCCATATTGCAGATTTGGGTGGGGAATTAGTACAATAGAGGAGTTAGGACTCCCTCTTCTCTGCTATGTAGGTTCTAAAAGATGGGTCTTTCCACTTCCTTGTGTAGCGGAAGGCAACTGCTATTTCCATTTTCTCCATATGGCCACAAACATGACATGGGATGATGGGTTGGCTAGTGTTCCCTTCTAACCCCATGATTTCCCACCAGACACGAGATCGAGGACAAAGTTCACCCGTCAGGTCTAAAAGAAAGGTCAAGATCAACTCTCCTCAAAGTCGATCCGGGCTTCTTAAAGGAACGCCTAGTCCATGCACATTAGAAAGGGGCAGCATGACATCTCATTGGATTCAAGCCCTAGTTTTCAATCACAGACTCATTGTTTAGCTATACATCAAATACACATAATCTTATCATTTTTGAACTTCAAAATCATCTTATAGAAACATCCAATATTCCTGAAACTTTGAGCATATCATCCTAACCACTCAGTAAAATTCCTCAAAAAGGCATTAAAAGAGAGATCTTAATCATTATATAAATCTCAATCAACATTCCAACTTTACTAAAACACTTGGAACTCTCATTATAACTCAAGATATGGATTCTAATATGTTATTGGAGATTTATGGATTTCAAAAATCCACTCCATCACATCGTACTCACCTTAAAATAAAATTTCATCCTTCAAATTAAGCCAGAAAACCCACCTTGTCACATCATATACATCTTAAAAGAACTTTCGTCCTCGAAAGTCAACCATACTCGTACTCCAAGAAAAACTACCATATCTTCATCGACATGTAGGCACTAATCTGTGTGTAACATATCCGCAAAAGTTACCTAGAACCATGTATCCAAAGCACTATTAGGGGGGTTTTACAACCATCTTGGTGCACAAACACCCCATTCAAGGTTAAACTCATGGTTTAGAAACTTAAGTTATGTCATTACATATCTCGTATGTTAGGGTTGCATCCTTATCTTTACCCATGCATTAGGGTTCCCACATCATATTACCATGTTCTAAAGGAGTTAACTAAAGTTAACCCATTATATCAAGGTGTCATCAACATTATGTTGTCCTAACTATCAAACTATGTTTTCCATGTTTGTTAAGCACTAAGATTAACACCGCATGTAACATGTTTCATTCATATGATCTTATTTCATTGTTCAAAGTATATTGTAACATCTACTAGTGATTTCGTCATAAGATTAACCAACCATTTCACATTATCATCATTATTCATTTATATGGTTAACCATTAATGCATTGCCATCTATTAAACCATCTCTAGGTTTCCATCTTATCATATCCATATCTCACGTCTCGAGATTAGGTCACATCTTACATATATTATATCATGGTTGTGCTAACAAACTTATACAAGTGACTTGTTAAACATATATCAAAACTTTATCTAGTCCAACTGAGGTTCTCTTGTCCCATATCATGAGGGTACTGTTATGCTCAAACTCTTTGAGCTAACTCATCTCCTTGAGTATCTCATATGCATATACTTTATCCTCCCTCCTGGTTTTAGGGTTTCAGATTACCTCTTTGGCACTCGTGATAGATTTACAAGCTCTAGCCACATAAGCACCAACCAAAACATGTTATGACATTCTCATCATAGATCTCTAACCATGTAACATCTTACCTAAAACTCTCTTTTATACACCACTAGATTCCTATGTGGGAAACCATCAACCCGAGCATGAGGCTGTACAAAACTAACATAGCTACCTCCTCCAGGGTCTTGGGCTCTCTCCCTCACCCAGATGACAGGCACTCATATTCATACTCACATATGCACATATATAACCGGCCTCTGTCTCTAGGGTTTGGTCCTCCCAAGGACATCTAGGGTTCAACAAAGCTATAACGATCATGCATAAAGCGACTCAACTCAATCACTCAGGAGTATTCTAGTTTAGGACATATCTCAGAATTCTCATATTATGGAGTTTAGGTTCTCTAACCTTCTCCCAATGGGTCTCGCTCTCTCTGGAGTTAACCCTAAAACTTGTCCCAACACTAGTGGTCCTCCTTTGTAAAAGAGCTTGAGGCTCAGGCTGATCCACATCCTTGTCTTAGCTTATCTTATCTCATCTCATAAAAGAACTCGTACTTGCATCATCAAAACTTATTTCAAATCCTCAAAACTGAACTTAAGTCCTCAAAGACAAACATATATCATCATATATTATCTTATGTCATCTATATAGGACCTACATCATATCATCAAAACTTATATCATCTATTCTATCTATCTTATATTCTAACAAGGCTCTAGACATCTAATCTAGAACTACTCTCTCTTCTAGACTGATGACATTCACTTTCACTCAGGTTGCATGACCACCTCCTACTCGTACATGTGTGGGGACACATTTTTGTAATACATATACTTAATAAAATATTATATAGTTTTTCTCCGATAAAACAAGCGTCAGATAAAACTATCGAGGTTCGATCCATTTGGAATCAAAAACCAAATCCTGAAAACGAGTGTCCCACACATAGTAGAGAGTACAGTGTCGTGAAAACTAGTGAAAAGGGTGAGAACATGGTGTAGACTAGTGTAGCTACTCTAGACAACGTGCGCAATATGTGAAGGGTTTCTCTTCCCTTGATGTACGTCATTTCCAAATAGTGCAACGTCCCATACCGCTGCACTACAAGGAAAGAACGACATCTAAGGACTTGCTACTCAACAAGCACTAGTCTAGACCTAGTTCTCGGACATCTAGGTGCTAACCTAGAGGCTAGGTCAGATCTAGTCTCTAAAGACTACTAATCTAACCCTAAAGATTATTAAGTTCAAGGTTGTTTAGTTTCAAGTTGCATAATGAGAAAATGTCAGGCTTTACTATTGTTCATGCTCTGATACCACCTGTGACGTTCCCGGATTTTCTAAAACTTAATCTGATGTGTGACGTTCAAATTGAAACCCTCACCTCAGCGAGAATCCCACTTTAAACATCCCACACAAGGCTAAGAAGAAGAAAATCAAGGGAGTCACAAGGAAACAATCAGTAGCACATGTACATGAACAATAATAAAACCATACACACATGTTCACCATTCAACATATAATTACAACATGAATTGTTAAAACATTTGATATTACATATTGAACAGCAAACTTATACATATACATGTACTACCACTAAACAACAGGATCTTAAGACAACAGGTCCACCTGTACATCAGCTCGCTATACAACTCTCAACTATCCTAGATCTTCAAGAGCATAACCACAACCAAAACAAAAGATTACATGCGGTACAGGTCAGCACAATATTCAAGAATATTGTACTGAGTATGCCTACGTGTCTTTTATTTACCTCTCATCATATCTTGGCAAAAAGATAAAACTAATACTTGTCAGTTATAAGGAAATATAAGAAAAGCATATACTTGCACAAAGATATTCATCAATAAAAGAGAACACATATTTTAAGCACATTTTCCATTATATCATCCATGCATTTACTACCTGAGAGTTGAATGCATTAAGGCCTTTATGATCTAGCTACTACCAAAGAGTTGGATCATTTCACAATGTGATCTACTACCAAAGAGTTGGATCACTTCCAAGTACTTTACTACCAAAGAGTTGAAGTACTTGTTTTCCAGCACTTTACTACCAAAGAGTTGAAGTGCTTAGATATAATGGAACAAATATAATGTTTCATGTGTTCATAGCAATAAGTATGGAAAATCATGCAACATATCATACAAGAACGATCATTTCATCCAATATCACATGCCAAGTATTTTACCACACATATAACACAAGCATATTGTATAATAAGCCAAGTAAGAGGTAATAGCGTACCTTGATCAAGACAAACCTAATCATCATATTCCTCATGTCAACTCTAACCTTGGTCAACCCTGATCAAGACAAGATCATATACTATCATCGAGTTCTCATCATCTTATATCTCGTCTTAACCCTAAATGTGTTCATATTAGGGTTTAGCTTATCTCGCTAGGACATTCCCATCATTACTTGCATTCTTATCTTATGATTATCTCACTGATGTCATTTTCCATATTACATCTCATTATCAAAGTTCATCATCTGAACATTAGGTTCCATATCCTTTTTGTGCACATATTAACCCTAGGTTACATCATTAACCTAGATTAGGGTTTTATAACATGTATTAAGATTCATCTTCATATAACATGGATTATGTTCATCTTTATGATCTCATAATTAAAACTGAGGTTCCATTTACTGATATGAGCTTACTCTGTGAATTTCATCATTTATTGAGCATGTGTACATTTATTGCATTTTAATTAGGGTTAAAAGCCCTAATTATCCATATGGAGCAAATTACATGATTTCGTACATCAACATGACCATAACTGATATCATATGCATTACAACATAATTATGAATCTACATACATGTTCTCATAATTTTAGAACATCGTTTGATATTTATTACTCATTAAACAAGCATTTTACCACTTACATGATATTGTCAATACTAATGCATCAAAATTCAGATATTTTTCTTTAGTTGTGTTCTACTCATTTTTTTGAACATTTTGATACTTGTTTGTATTTTTCTGATGTGCGAGCTAATTTCTATGAATTATTGAAGATCTGCATATTAACTGAAGATTTACCTTTTTCGTCCAATCGCCATACACCATGTGGCAACTAGGGCTGAGGCCGGTTCTCCCTGGTTCATCTCGGGTTGGTGAGTTCTGGGTTTGAACTATATCGGTCGGTTCATGTTGGGTTTGTCCCTGACTCAAACGCTTGCTCCCCTCCTCTCAGTTTCCTTCGCTCACGGTCTCGTGTGGACCTGGAATAGAGCTGCCACCGTGAAGAATGACTCCGGTGAGAAACCAGCCATGCTTGATCCCTCCTCTCTATCCTCTGATGCTACTTCGAGGTTCGGGATCACCTACCGGAGATCCTCAGCTCCAGGGTTTCCCGCTTGCTAAGCTGTAGCTCCATTTCCTGGAGCCGTCGGCAAGGGTCGTCGCCGCGGTGGAAGAGAAAGGGGAAAACCCCCTCCATGAAGTTGCCGCCGCACAGCTTGTCTCTAGTGAGGAAAACGTCCACCCACTATGGTCGACGCCTCTATGCGTCTCCCTATTCCTTTCTCTCTCTCATTCATCGCCGTCGTCCATCTAGTTCTGTGCGCGATCTGCTGCCATGGGAAAGTTTCCGGCGAGCATTCAACCTTTGTTTCCCCTCACCCGGCTCCTTCATTCTCAGAGCAGATCGTGTGCTTGGGTTCTCCTTCTCAGTTCTTTATCTGCCCGCTCGACGCCGACTTCCATCCATGCCATCGTCATGTCCTGGATCAATGGCAAGGGACCTCGTCTACAAGTTCTAGATCCTAGAAACCAATCCATCTCCATGGTGGATCCTTCAACAGCATCGTTGGCAACTGGATCTAGGGCTCGACATAGCTCCTTCTCACTCTGCCGTTCGGCACTATCAGTGCCAAGATCTGTCTCGTTCTCTCTACTGTAGCCAAGACCAGATCCTATTTGTGGTAGTTGGTGCTCATATCCTCTCTTCCCTCACCTTCCATATTGTAGATTTGGGTGGAGAATCAGTACAATAGAGGAGTTAGGACTCCCTCTTCTCTGCTATGTAGGTTCTGAAAGATGGGTCTTTCCACTTCCTTATGTAGTGGAAGGCAACTGCTATTTCCATTTTCTCCATATGGCCACGAACATGACATGGGATGATGGGTTGGCTAGTGTTCGCTTCTAACCCCATGATCTCCCACCAGACACGAGATCGAGGACAAAGTTCACCCGTCAGGTCTAAAAGAAAGGTCAAGATCAACTCTGCTCAAAGTCGATCTGGGCTTCTAAAAGGAACACCTAGTCCATGCACATTAGTAAGGGGAAGCATGACATCTCATTGGATTCAAGCCCTAGTTTTCAATCACAGACTCATTGTTTAGCTATACATCAAATACACATAATCTTATCATTTTTGAACTTCAAAATCATCTTATAGGAACATCCAATATTCCTGAAACTTTGAGCATATCATCCTAACCACTCAATAAAATTCCTCAAAAAGGCATTAAAAGAGAGATCTTAATCATTATATAAATCTCAATCAACATTCCAACTTTACTAAAACACTTGGAACTCTCATTATAACTCAAGATATGGATTCTAATTTGTTATTGGAGACTTATGGATTTCAAAAATCCACTCCATCACATCCTACTCACCTTAAAAGAAAATTTTGTCCTTGAAATTAAGCCAGAAAACCCACCTTGTCACATCATATACATCTTAAAAGAACTTTCGTCCTCGAAAGTCAACCATACTCGTACTCCAAGAAAAACTACCATATCTTCATGGACATGTAGGCACTAATCTGTGTGTAACATATCCACAAAAGTTACCTAGAACCATGTATCCAAAGCACTATTAGGGGGGTTTTACAACCATCTTGGGGCACAAACACCCCATTCAAGGTTAAACTCATGGTTTAGAAACTTAGGTTATGTCATTACATATCTCGTATATTAGGGTTGCATCCTTATCTTTACCCATGCATTAGGGTTCCCACATCATATTACCATGTTCTAAAGGAGTTAACTAAAGTTAACCCATTATATCAAGGTAAATGGGAGAAGGCATGTCTTACATGAAGAGGAGAACTATGTCCATGTAAAGGGGAGAAGGTAAATGGGAGAAGACATATATGTGTAGAGCATATATGAGTAGAAGACAGAGTATTCTATAAATGTTATGAAAGCTAACCATGCAGGAGAAATATCATCAATTGAGGGGGAGTATGAGAACTCCACTAGCATCAATTGAGGGGGGCATATGAACTCAATTCAATTGAAACCCCTAGGTCTCTCCAAAGATATGACTTTACTTAAATGCTTTCAATACATTTATGGAATAGTTTGTCATCTTCAAAAACGGGGAGAATGTTGACTCAAGGTCAATTAGGTCAATGCTGACTCACTTCTAAATTGACTAAACCTGTGTTTTGATGATGACTAACCATTCCAAATATTTGTGTCTAATGTCTCTACTTGAGTGATTTCAGATTAGGTATAGACACACTCCAAATGCCCTAACTTGCGTATCTCAAATTTGAGAAAAGACAAGTCAAAGTCAATACAAATGCATGTTTTTGTAATATGATGTAAATCCATAAGAATCATGTTGTAAATCACTTGTAATGATTGTATGACTTGTAATTAAGCTTGAAAAAAATCAAGATCACTTAGATCGAATGTTTAAGCACTCAAAAGCCATTTTCCAAAATTCACATCAGGCTGTTCATCGGTCCATTTCTATGAGTTGCACACTCGACCGATCCTGATTGGATCCTGAAAATGACTTTTGATCGGTCGAGTTTACACTTCACAGAACTCGACCGATGGATTACCTGACCAATTTACTTTTCATTGGTTGGTCGAGTTTCCCCAGGACAAACTCGACCGATGGTCTGAATATTGGGTTTTTCATTTACTCTATCGATCGAGTTACTTTTATAGAAACTCGACCAATTGCACTGTACAGAAAACTGCAGAAAAGTGCTTCTAGCCATTATGGAGCTGTCACAAGTGAAAATATATCTGTTGCAAGCCACAAAATGGCTATTTTTCATTCTCAAGTGTTCCCAAAGGCTAAGAGGCATCCCCAGCTATAAATAGGACCTCTTGGGCTTCATTCCGAGGTGGAACATTCATTGCAAAACTCTATGTGAGGTTCATATTCTATAGTTGATTGCTTCCTACATCCTCCTCTCTCTCTCTAAGCTTAATCACTTTCTACATTCATTAGAGTGAGTAGGAAATCTATAAGAGAGCTAGTCCTACATGTATATCTTGTGAGGCTCTCACTTCCACCACCTCCCTATCTCTCATTTCAATCATGAAGATGAAGGATCTCTCTCTTGACTAAGAGAGGTGAAGAAGAACAAGGGAAGGTGTCCCTTGGTGAAGATGAAGGCTGAAGACTTGGAGCTAGAGTGGGTAAGCCCTTGGTGAAGGCAGAAGACTCCTTGCTCAAGTGGGTAAGTCCTTGGTGGAAGCTTATCCGAGTGAAGGTGAAGTCAAAGGCGGAAGATACAAGAAGAGTGGGTAATTCTTTGAAGGCTGAAGGAAAGCAAAGTATACATACTCAAAGGGCTGCTTGAGAACTTCAAGATGGGAAAGGAGGAGAGGATAGCCAACATGTACTCAAGGCTCAACACCATTGTGAATGGTCTTGCGGTTCTAGGTCATCCTATCTCTAGTGGAGAGATCAAATCAAAGATCCTTAGAACTCTTCCCAAGAGGTGGCAACCCAAGGTGACTTCCATTGAAGAAGCAAGGTCTCTTAAGGATATTACTATTGAAGAGCTCATTGGAAATCTACAAGCACATGAAGTCATACTTTACAAGAGAGAAGAAGGTGCAAGACAAGAGTATAAAGAGATAAAGAGAATGAAGAAGGCTGAAATGAAGGCTTAAATTAAAGCTATCATGGAACAAGTCTCTCCATCCTCTCAAGTTGAAGAAAATGTCATGTACTCCAATGGTAAATTTTAAAAAGGCAAGAATTCCTCTTCCATCTGGTGCCCCAAGTGTGGAAATAAGGGTAACTTTAAGATAGATTGCCCACAAGTTATAATGACCCATCATCACAAGAAAAGAGAAGATAAGTGCCACTCAAGCTCAAGTGACTCCTCCAACTCAAGCTCAAGTGAAGAATCAAGTGAAGAGTCAAGTGGTAGCTCAAGCTCTAGTGATGAAGGAAAATGCCATTTTTCTCTTATGGCATCAACAAGTAAGGACTCAAGTAAGGTAAATCTAAACTCTTTAGATAAAGAATCTTTGATTTCTATTATTCATGATACTTGTGCCTCTCTTAAGTCTTCTAAAAGGAAAAGGAAAAAGCTTGCTAGAATTGTTGATAATATGCATGTAGAACTGGATGATCTTGAACATGCTAATTCTTGCTTACTTGATGACAAAAATGCTTGTCTTAGCCAAGCAGACTCTCTTAAACTTGAAAATGCTAGTTTGCTTGATAAGATTAAATTTCTAGAAGCTCAATCTCTTATGCCTAGTTTTAATGAAGAGCATACTTTAATTGTTGATTATCTCATACATGATATTGATGTTCTTAAATCTGATAACAAGGACAAAGATTTTTCTTTGAAAGGATTAGAATCTAAAAATGGTGTTCATCTTTCTAAGATTGTTGTGCTTGAAAATGAGAATGTTTCCTTGCTTGCTAAAATCAATGTTCTTGACTCTTGTTCTAGTTCTACTAGTAGAGAGAATGATGTTGCTGCTCTTTATATTGATAGAGATTCTTATTTAACTAAAGCTCTTTGCTTAGAAAATGATCTTTTGCATGCTAGAGATAATATCAATCATTTGTCTTCTACTATTACCTCTCTTATGTGTGATAATGATGGTTTGAGATCTTCTTTGCAAAGAATCTTAGTTGGTAAAAAGAATCTTAATGACATCCTACACCATACTACTAAACAAATTGGTAGACATGGTTTAGGGTATGATAGTAGTCAAAGGAATAACAAAGGTAAAGGACCTCCAATATTCCATGGAGAATCCTCTAGTTCCAAGACTATGGGCACATGCAACTATTGTAATGAAATTGCTCATTATTCTACTTGTTGTCCTTTTAGGAAAGCACCCAAGAGCAATAGGACTTGGGTTGCTAAGCTAACCCCTCTGGACCCAAAAACATGATTGGGGACCATTTCATATTTCTTCTTATTGGTACTTGCAAATGGATTGACTTGAGATATTGAATTGTAAATTGACTTCTCAATCCACATGAAAGAAGAAAGGAAAGATGTGTAGAGGGTGACAATAAATGGAAAAAGGAATGGTAAGAACAAAGGTAAAGGTTTTCTTGCTTATAACCAATCCTAACTTGTTTTTGTCAAGTTAGTGTGCACTGTGTATGTGGTTTTTGAGTCAAAGTGGTGTTTCGTGATTCTCTTCACACTCTTGATCAAAAATTGTTTCTAATGCTTGTATAGTGCATTACTAACTTGCTTAGACATGTTTGGATATGGTTTGTATTTTTAGCATGCCTTTAAATATGTTTTTATGAAATATATGTGGCTTTTGACATCAACTTTGTCAATCGAGTTTGTCCTATTTGAAACTCAACTGATAGGCACCAATGGGTGTCGCCAGCAGCTATCATCAGTCGAGTTGTCAATGCACATAACTTGACCGATAACACTGTGCATAGAATATACATTTGGCTTATCGAATGAGAATTTCCCTCTCAAATAGTTTTTCTCAACCAATATCCTTATTCATTGGCACTCTCATTAGGTACCTTTAAATATGCATATTGCCATGCTCTAAATTTCCTATCTTGCTTACAACTCTATCTCTCTAATTACTCTAAATTAGTATATCTATATGTTGCAATTGCTTGCTTTGAGTTGTTTTGCAGGTTTTGATGATGATCTCTTTGGATCTCTTGGTTGTGTCTAAAATTGCTTCTGTTGTACTCTAACTTGCTACATCTATCTAGGTGTGTATCTTATTATGATACAACCTTGATATTCTTAGTGGTAATCATCTTTTGGTAATGATGCATATTTGTATGTGAGTTATATCCTTTCATGCTTCTAAAATTGCATATCTCTTTGTTTGGATATATCTCTTCATCTACTCATAGCCATGCTTTATCTTGTGTATCGTTTGATATCTCTTTCTATGATCTAGATCCTACTAGTAGTCCTAACTTGTGATAACATCTACTAGTAGTTCACATACATGTAGTTCTAACTTTGTTTATAATTGGTAACATTGTTCATCTAGTGGTATTCTACTATATGCTATGCTTGTATCTTGTCTCATACATGTTCAAGATTGTTCCTTGAATTGGATATCTTGTATCTTGAGTTTCTTGCATAACATTGTGATGCAGGGCACATAGAGTTACATTATATGTAGAAATTGGAATATTTTTGGATTTTATGCATATTTGGCTCCAGTTTCAATTTTTGATGCAAGACTAGTGTTTTTCATGTAGAAACGGCTTTCTAAGCAAGACACATCACTTTGCCATGAGCCCTGATGTTTTTTAGGAAATTATGTCATCTTGAGCGTCAAAATTTCAATTTATTATTTTTCTACAACACTTTGTCTTGCATTTTGGGTTGTTCAAGTATATGCTTTAACTTGCATTTATTTCTATGCTTGGACAAGCCCCTTGTTGTGCTCTTCTACTCTCCTTTTATAACTTTTGTTATCTCCTTTATCTTTAACAAGTGATGTTTCTTATCCCTTCATACCCCCACTTTTTGAAATGACAAAGGGGGAGAAAGGTATGTCTTCTTTTGATAAAAGAGGAAGAAGGCATGTCTTACATGAAGAGGAGAAGTATGCCCATGTAAAGGGGATAAGGTAAATGGGAGAACATATATATGTGTAGAACATATATGAGTAGAAGACATAGTATTCTATAAATGTTATGAAATCTAACCATGCAGGAGAAATAGCATCAATTGAGGGGGAGTATGAGAACTCCACTAGCATCAATTGAGGGGGAGCATAGGAACTCAATTCTATTGAAACCCCTAGGTCTCTCCAAAGGTATGACTTTAGTTAAATGCTTTGAATACATTTATGGAATGGTTTGTCATCTTCAAAAAGGGGGTGAATGTTGACTCAAGGTCAATTAGGTCAATGTTGACTCACGTTTAAATTGACTAAACCCGTGTTTTGATGATGACTAACCATTCCACATATTTGTGTCTAGTGTCTCTACTTGACTGATTTCAGATTCGGTATGGACACACTCCAAATGCCCTAACTTGCGCATCTCAAATTGAAGAAAAGACAAGTCAAAGTCAATACAAGTGCATGTTTTTGTAATATGATGTAAATCCATTAGAATCTTGTTGTAAATCACTTGTAATGATTGTATGACTTGTAATTAAGCTTGAAAACAATCAAGAGTACATAGATCGAATGTTTAAGCACTCAAAAGCCATTTTCCAAAATTCACATCAGGTTGTTCATCAGTCGAGTTCTGTGAGTTGCAAACTCGACCGATCCTGATTGGATCTTGAAAATGACTTTTGATCGGTCGAGTTTACTCTTCACAGAACTCAACCGATGGAGTACCTGACCAATTTGATTTTCATTGGTCGGTCGAGTTTCCCAATGACAAACTCGACCGATGGTCTGAATATCAACTTTTTGTTTTACTCTATCGGTCAAGTTACCTTAATAGAAACTCGACCGATTGCACTGTACGAAAAAGTGCAGAAAAGTGCTTCTAGCCATTGTGGATTTGCAACAAGTGAAAATATATCTATTGCAAGCCACAAAATGGCTAGTTTTCATTCTCAAGTATTCCAAAAGGCTAAGAGGCATCCCCAACTCTAAATAGGACCCCTTGGGCTTCATTCCAAGGTGGAGCATTCATTGCAAAACTCTATGTGAGGTTCCTATTCTATAGTTGAGTGCTTCCTACAACCTCCTCTCTCTCTCTCTAAGGTTAATCACTTGCTACATTCATTAGAGTGAGAAGGAAATCTGTAAGAGAGCTAGTCCTACATGTATATCTTATGACGCTCTCACTTCCACCACCTCCCTATCTCTCATTTCAATCATGAAGATGACGGATCTCTCTCTTGGCTAAGAGAGGTGAAGAAGAATAAGCGAAGGCATCCCTTGGTGAAGATGAAGGCTGAAGACTTGGAGCTAGAGTGGGTAAGCCCTTGGTGAAGGCAGAAGACTCCTTGCTCAAGTGGGTAAGTCCTCTTTGGAAGCTTCTCTGAGTGAAGGTGAAGTGAAAGGCGAAAGATCCAAGAAGAGTGGGTAATTCCTTGAAGGCTGAAGACTTGAGCAAGAGTAGGTAAGTCCTTGGAAGAAGGCAGAAGACACTTGCAAAGTGGGTAAGTCCGTGGTAAGGTTGAAGACTCTTTGTATTGGATACGTACGTCCTTTGGTGGTCATGTATTATATCTCTTATAATGAATATAATGAAGATGCAAGGTTAAGAAATCCTAGCGGTTGACCTCTCTAGGTAGTGGACTGACTCACTTCTAGTTTGAAGTGTGGAACCACTCTAAAATAGCTTGTCAATTGGTGTATGTTCAATCTCTCTCTCCCTTACTATGCATGTTTTAGTTGCACACAAATTTCCTATTTAGCAACTTTATCTTATGATATATCTTAAAGGTCTAATGAATTTTGTTTAAGTGCATTCAGCTCTATTCACCCTCCCTCCAGAGCATCTAATCACCCATCTAGGATCCAACACATATATGGGCTGAGTGTGGATCCTTCTTGTACCCCAACTGTGATGGGAAATGTTGGTGTCTCACCTCCAGGAGTCTTCACACTTGCAGTACATCTACCATACATGTCTTAATCAAGTCAATGTATTGGATTGGCACACCCTTTTTTCTCAAAACCATCCACAACACTTCTCTAGGTACTCAATCATAAGCCTTTTCCAAATTGATAAAAACCCTGTGAAGATATCTTTTTCTTTCCCTATACTTTTCCATAAGCCTCCCTATCAGAAAAATAACATCTGTTGTTGATCTACCAGGCATGAAGCCAAATTGGTTGTTTGATATCTATGTTATAGATATTAGACTCTGCTCAATAATCCTCTCCTAAAACTTCATTGTGTGACTCGTCAACTTGATACCTCTGTAGTTTGTGCAGCTCTGAGCATCACCTTTATAATATTGCATAATTATCTCATAGCTGAATTAAGAAAAATAAATTGGAAGCATGCCTTTAATTGATAATCAAATCAGTTTTACAAGTTATTCCATTACAATCATCACATCATTGGCTCTCTGGGCATACATACCAAAAAACTCCCACTTGCACTTAGAAACAATCACCTACGAATTGTATTGCAAGTGATCTAACATGACCGTCATGCTTATTTGAGAAAGTGCCTTTGTCAAGGGGTCAACAACATTACTCTCAGTTGGTACTCTACAAATCTTTACATCTCCTCATTGTACGATCTCTCATATGAGATGAAATCTCCTTTGTATATGCTTTGAGCACTAATGTGATCTGGTTTCCATAGCTTGTGAAATAGCTCCATTATTGTCACAATATAGCTTGTCTGTGTTGCTTATGTTTGGAAAGTCCCTATGTTCTATAATGAACTTCTTGATCTATACAACCTCCTTTTTTGCACTCGATGCAGCGATATACTCAGCCTTTATTATAGAATTGGCAAGTGTATCTTGGTTGGAACTCTTCCAACTTATAGCTTCATTGTTTAGGTAAAACACAGATCCTGATTGTGATTTGTAATCATCTTGATTAGTTTGGAATCTTGCATCACTGTAACCCTTCACCACCAACTCTTCATCTCTGCCATAGACCAAGAATTGATCCTTTGTCCTTATCAAGTACTTGAGGATGTTCTTCACCGCTATCTAGTGAGCATCACCTAGATCTAACTGATATCTACTTATCATGTTGAAGGCATATGAGATGTCTAGGCATGTACTCAACGTTGCGTACATGATTGATCCAATTGTTGAGGCATATGGAATCAGACTCATGTGTTCCCTTTCTTCACAAGAACTAGGACATTGACTCTTAGAGATGGTCACTCCATGCAACGATGACATGTTTCCTCTCTTTGACTTCTCCATTTTGAACCACTTGAACACTTTTCCAATGTATGTGCTTTGACTTAGTCCAAGAAGCCTTATGAATCTATCTCCATAGATCTTTATCCCTAACATGTAGGATGCTTCTCCCAAGTCTTTCATAGATAATGTATTTCCATGTCATGTCGTTACTTTTTGTAAAGAAGGGATGACTTTATGCATCAATAGTATATCATTAGATATAATATGAGGAATGTCACTATGCTCCCACCAAACTTATTGTACACCCAAGGTTCATCTCTATTTTGAATAATGCCAAACCCTTTGAGTGTCTCATCAAAATGAAGATTCCAGCTCCAATATGCTTGCTTCAATCCATTAATTGACATTTGTTGCTTACAAACTTTATTTGCAAACTATGGATCTATAAAACCCTCAGGCTAATTCATGTATACATATTTGAGAAGATTCCTATTAAGGAATGTGGTTTTAACATCCATCAACAAAATCTCATAGTCATGATAATTTGCAATAGCAAGAATGATCCTGATGGACTTAACCATTGCCACTAGAGAAGAGGTTTCATCATAGTCAACACCTTGAACTTGTCTGAAACCCATTGCAACCAATATGCCCTTATAGGTATATACTTTACCATCCATGTCGGTCTTCTTCTTGAGGACCCACTTGCACCCTATGGGTTTTACCCCTTTGGGTGGTTCCACCAAAGTCCATACTTTGTTGGTATACATGGATTCCATCTCAGATATCATGGCCTCAAGCCATTTCTCAGACTATGGTCCCTTGTTAGCATCTTTGTAGATATTGGCTCATCATCTATTATGAATTGACTCCCTTCCTGAGTTACAAGATATCAAAATCTCTCAGGCTCAAGGTGTGTCCTATTAGATCTATGAGGTTCCTATGTTACTTGAGGAATTTGAGGAATTGTTCTTGTGTTTTATTGTTCTTCTTGAACCTCTTCTAGTTCCACTTGCCTCCCACTCATTCCTTTAGAAATAAATTCCGTTTATAGAAATGTAATATCTCTAGAAACAAACACTTTGTTGTCAGATAGATTATACAAGTAGTATCCCATAGTTTCTTTGTGATATCCAACAAAGTAACATTTATCACATCTTGGGCCAAGCTTTTCAGCAAACATTTTCTTGACATAAAATTCACACCCCCAAATCATCATAAAAGATATTTTGAGTCACTTCCTTGTCCATATCTCATATGGTGTCTTTTAAACTGATTTAGATGCTACTTGTCTTAGTGTAAATGTGGCAGTTTGTAGAGTATATCCCCAGAAGGTAGTTGAAAGTTCAACTAAACTCATCATTGATCGCACCATATCCAATAATATGTGATTCCTTCTTTCTAAAACACCATTACACTGAGATTTTCTAGGTGGAATCCACTGGGATACAATCCCATGGGCTCTAAGAAGGTTCTCAAACTCTTAGTTTAAGTATTCTCCCCCTTGATCAGAATGAAGTTCCTTAATACTTTTACCAAATTGGTTATGTATTTCATTTATGGATTCCTCAAACTTTTCAAGAGTTTTTGAATTATGTTTCATTAAATAAACATAGTCGTACCTATTGAAGTCTTCAATGAAGGTAATGAAGTACTGATATCCACCTCTAGCAGTTGTTCTAAAAGGTCCACACACATCAGTATGTATGAGTCCTAATAGATCACTCACCCTCTCATTGTTAACAGTGAAATGGGTCTTAGCCATCTTACCCATCAAACAAAATTCACATGTCTCTATTGGTTCAAAATCAAACGAGTCAAGATAACCATATTTATGGAGTCTAGATATGTGATTATCATTTATGTGCCCTAGACGATAATGCCAAAGATATGTCTCATTTGAGTTGTTGAGTTTTAGTCTTTTGGTATTTACGTCATAAACATCTGTCTTTAGATCTAAAAAAAAGACTATAATACATTGGGGCACTTCCATAAAAGATTCCATTTTAAATATGGAATTCAAAAGCATCCTTGTCCATACAAGATACAAAAATTTTGTTTCTATTTATAGAAGGTACATAATAGTAGTTCTTTAACTCTATTACAAGTCCTATGGGCAGAGATATATGATATGTTCCAACTGTGCTGGCCACAACTTGCACCATGAGTGACTTACAGTTCCACCTCACCTTTTCCTAAAGGCTTACTTCCTTTTAGATCCTACATATGAGAACATATGCGAGATTCACATACAATATCTAGCACCTATGATGATGAAGTAGATAGATTTATCTTGATAAAGTATATACCTGAAGTGGAGATCACCATCCCCATCTTCTTCTTCTTGAATGCCTTCAAGTACAAAGGATGATATTCGCTTGCACTTTTCTTTCTACTTATCTTAATTGTCGAAGATGTAGATTTAGGCTTGACCTCAAAACTTTTCTCAGTCTTGCTTTGATCCTTGGACTCAGCTCCGCTGATCACCATCACTGGCTTGTCCTTCTTGAATTTTGCTTTAGCATGAATCAACATGGTAAGCAAGTCTGACATCTGTCTAGTCGTATGATTCACATGATAACATGCAATAAAGTGGCTATATGATTTTAGCACAGTCTTTAGAATCATATCAATGGGAAACTCTTGGCTCAAGGTGAATCCCAATACTTCAAAATGATACACATGTTCAATCAAATTGATATGCTCTGTTGGAATTTTTTGTGGGGGGTGCTTGTTTTGATAGTACCTCACATACAGTTGCTTGGAATAATGTGTGTAGAGCAAAAGAGGAGGGTGTTCTGAGTATAAAGCATACATCTGACATTATCTTAGCTTGTGCTGTTAAAAATCTCTGGAATGTTGCACAAAAGAAGTATTCTATGTGGGTGTGGTGGATCCATGCTAGATATATTAAGAATGACTCAATCTGGAGAGTAGGTCACACATCTAATTCCTCCTGGATGTGGAAATATTTACTGAGAATTCGGGATGCAGTTCTTGGTAGAGTATCTATTTAAGCTGGTCTTTCTACTTTTATCTGGAGAGATATGTGGCTACCTAAGGGTGAATTCCTTGATAATGTCTTGGATAAGCGAGACATCTTGAAGTTAGGCAACAGTAAATTTGCTAAAATGGATTGCCTTATTGCCAATGGCCCGTGGATCAGTAGTTGGTCTAGACATTGGAGTAGAATTGATAATTCTATTCAAACTTACTTCTCTAATCTGCATAAACTGAAGGGTCCTGTTTTTATTGATAATGAAGCGCCTGTTAAGCTGAAGGATTTCTAGAATCTAATGTGAGACAAACATCCTCATGTTCCCTGGTCCAAGTGGGTCTGGAAGTATATTGCACCTGTTAGATGCAGATTCCTAGTGTGAAGGTTGATGCTAGACAAACTGCTTATCCATGATCATCTCAAGAATTGAGGTTTCAATTTTGCTTCAAGATGTGAATTAAGCAAGCTTAGCATTCAGATGATTGTTAGTGCTCTCTGGACTGAAAGAAACCAAAGAATCTTCTTGAATGTGGATTTCTCTAGTTTTTAGGTTTGGCGGATAGTTAAGAAAGTGTAACACCTGGGCCCACTACCCAATGCTCTAGTAGAGTTTCAAGGATGACAACTGGCCCCACAGACCACCACTAGTCATAACTGTACGCTTTTTCCTCACTCACACATAAACTGGGGTCAACTTCCTGACTGGTCACCCATCGTAGTACTACTCTAGGCCGAACACACTTAACCGTAGATTATTTAGAGATGGGCTCCCTAAAAAAGAGGCGCACCTTGGTGATATGGGTAGTTCAATCATTCCTTATAAGATCATTCTATCTGAGGCCTCAAAGTCCTGGGATATTGCAATCTCCCCCACTTAGACTCTTGATGTCCTCATCAAGGCTCAACTATATGGCCTCGTGATATTTTCCCATTTCAGTGCAGACCCAGAATGACCCATGGATACCCAGCTCCCGATCATGAAATATTAGCGCAAGGGTGCCTACATCACCATGGACAACCCTTTCCAACATGTATGGATCACACGACTCAAGACTGGCATGCCACATGCCCATGTGGGCCCCACCTACTGGAGGGGATATGACTCTGATACCATTTGTAGTGTTTGGGCCCACTGCCCAATACTCTAGTAGAGTTTCAGGAATGAGGACTAGCCCCATAGACCACCACTAGCCATAACTGTGTGCTTTTTCCTCACTCACGTGCAAATCGGGGTCAACTTCCCCACTAGTCACCCATCCTAGTACTACTATGGGCCGAGCACGCTTAACCACAGAGTTCTTTAGAGATGGGCTCCCTGAAAAGGAGGTGCACCTTGGTGATATGAGAATTCCTTATAAGATCATTCTATCTGAGGCCTCAAAGTCCTGGGATGTTACAGAAATATATAGAAGCTTTACTATAATAACTGTGTATAGATAGCTAGCTTTCCTAGATAGGTTGTCTATCGTTTGTAAAGTTTGTTTATCTTTGGACTGCTTTGTAGTTCCTTTCTCTTTCTTTTACACTTTGTACTTCTTTCAAAAATGAAAAAAAGGAGGCAACACACTTTGGGAGACCAAAAAAACATAAAAAGTTATCTATTATGTCCATATGTTTCGATCTTTTGATATTATTTTATGTTTTCTAGACTATTAACTAAATCAAATAGAAAAATTTTCTTGCCCACAACACAAATTGGAGACTTATGTTTTCCTCCTTCGATTAGCCCCTTTACTTTCCTTTATTCTTCTATATTTTTGTGTTGGGATACAACTACCTAGGTGGGCATGGTGGTGTATTTTGAATACGTCTTTAGCCTATGAATAATTGTTAGAATTATTATTTTTTCATGTTTTTTTATCATATAAGATTAAACTATTTAAACACCCTGGATAGCCTCACACGCCAGGTGACAATCCAAAACTTGCTAGATGGCTGGTGGAAATGAAGAGGAAATGGAAAACAAAGTGGTAATGCTCGATCGAGTATCAAAAGAGAGGGGAACGAAGCAGCTGACCGACTAGCTAAGCATCACCAAAAAAAACACAGTGGACTCTATCACTATAGAAGCCCACCTACTGATCTGGTTGAAATCCTCAACCGGGAATCTGACAATGGTGGTAGCAATACTACCGCGAACGTGTATCATGTTTATAATGTAATTGCACTTGATATGGCTTGCAGGAGAGGGGCAGGATGAATAAATAGCCCTTCGACTTTACAAAAAAAAAACTATTTAAACACCGTATAAGATCCTCCATATTTTTTAGATTCAAATTATACACCTTACTTCGGATAAATAGAACTAAACAATTATTTTTTTAGTAGTGATTGCTTAAAACTTAGTTGGTGCTTTGATTATCTTCACCAAAAATATTGAAATTTTCTTTTTATCCGATGGTTGTTATAAAAATGGGGATGTTCATGACACTTAATGTGGTGGCACTTCAAGATTTGTTACCTTTTTACTTTATGAGAAACCCTTAGAGGTAATTAACTCTATACTGTTTGATCCCATTAAGCGTCATAAACACACTTTACCACCATCGTGCATATCTACGTCGTTTTTATTATGACATACAAGTTGACTATGAAGAGAAGAAAATTTTGTATGCTATAAGATGATATCCATTTGCCGTTCCGTCTTAGAAATATTATCGAACCCTTAATATTTTTTACGATGATGATAGTCAACAGTCGTAATGACATTAAATGAACTACTGTATATCCTTATCTAGTGGTTGTGTCATTCTAGTTAAGATACAATTCGATGTATAGTATATATAACAATGACATATTTACACCCCACCCCCCGACACAGACATACATCAGAAGTTATGGATATTGTATATTTTATCGAAGGTCATTCGTTGGCTATTAATCCATTCTGATAGTTAAAACTCAAGTTCGATCTTATCCATCATCCTTAGGCCATGAAATTGAATATGTACAAAAGTCTAACGGACTCAACAAAGCATGAAATTTAGTCTTGATTTGAAATATTCCTTTCTGTCGTATACGGGTGCATGCATGCATGATCTAATTACGTGATACTCAACGGGGCGGCTGCGCTAGAGTAGCGGCCTAGTGTGGGGCTCATGTGTTGGGGGCGACGTGGCTGCATGTTGAGACCGCTGAGAAGCGTGGAAATGGCTTCTCTACCCTCCGCTCTATGATTGAACATTGACAATTAATTTTCGGTTAGATGTCCGACTCTGTGTAATTAAGATACTACTGAAGATGTTGCGTTTGAGGTTCCTTTTTATTTGACTAGGTTTTCATGTTTGCTGAAGAAAATTCGCCATAAAATTGAAGCGAAGAACACAACAACTGGGTTCGTTTGTATCTATAAATAACTCTACTCAATGCTTGTGTTACCACCACCGCATCAAGAGCAGAAACCGAAGAAGAAGAACCACCCGCCTTTCTAAGAGTAGTAGAAGAAGCTTGCTAGATAGGCATGGTGATCATCTTCGGAGGTCGACTGTCCTCTACCGTAGCATTGGTGTTAACGATCATCATTTGCCACTGGGGAATGCAAACAACCGCCCAGAACTCCCCGCAGGATTATCTAGCCGCACACAACGCAGCGAGGGCTCAGGTTGGAGTCGGTGCAGTACTAAAAAACATCCTATAGGTGATGATTAAGAACGTCATCTTTCACCTGAAAGGTTACATGGATCAACATGATCTGCCCGATGAACGTCATCTATTAAGTGTAAGCTATACACTATGTTAGCTTTTGCAAGTGATGTCATCTATATTGGTTCTCAGGTTTCCAGAAAGTGACAAATAGATGACATTATAAGCCATAACATTTTCCATGGAACGTGATTCGGGATAATGTCACATATTAAAATGAGGGTGACATATATATGCTTCATCTATTCGTGATGGTGAATTACTATGGAATGACATATTACATTAAAAGATGAATCTAGGTTATTCGTTATCTTGACCACAAATTAGAAGATAACATTCACAACACCATTAACGATACACAAGACAGAGGATGATGAAATATCAATTCCATTCCAACTATGTCAAGTTTACACAACATTCTTTACAAGGAATTTCAATTTCTCTTTACAACCAGCCATGGGCATTTTTAGAATAAAATTCTTGTTTCCCTGACTACTGAGTCTAACTCAGTTGTACATTGTAGATGTTTTCATCATTCACAGTAGCAGCAGCTCCAGTTGTTTTCATCATCCACAGTAGCAGCAACAACTCTACTTTTGTCTACAACTGCTGGAATTCTCTTTGCTGATGTCCATGATATAGTTGTTCTGTTCAATCTCATGTGTCCCAGCAGCATCTCGCCCATAGCTTTGGTGAAAACATAAAAGTTTGGCCAACCGAAATGCCGAGCTCTGTATGGACGTGGAAGGAGAAGGATGGATTAAATTGGACTTAGAGATGACACACATCTGTCTTTTGTATATGGAAAAACTCATTCACGCCAATAAAAACTTGTTAAATCCCAGTTCCTTCATGGTGATCTTCTCCTCCTTCTTGGTGCCAGTGCGGCAGAGCTCCTGCAGTCTGTCTTCCATCAGCCTTAGCTCGGCATTTATGTCCAGAGTGGAGACCGTGTCGCTCATAGTCTTGCCCATCTGGAACTTCTTCTCCTGGATCAACCCACCCTTCTTCACAGATACATATTCTAGAGAGACAGTGCGCAAGTTAGTGAATGGTAGACATAATCAACATATCTAAAACTCATTCACATACCGGTCGACACATGGAGCAACGTCTTTAGGCGAGAGCACTTCCGGGCGAACTCGAGGACATGTTTGGCCCCAAGGATGCCAAGCACCTAGGACAATCTTTTGCCACACATGTATAATATAGTTGTTATATTCAATCCACCAATGTGCACTAAAATTCACAAAGGCAAAGAAAAGCTCTTCATTCTCTTATTGTAATCACTCTCCATCAATGTCAGAAATTGCACTAGGCAAATCACATCACATCAAATTTTAAAAATATAACAGGACAAGAGAACCAGCTGGGTGTACTAGAAAAATACATGCCCAGGTTTCCCATCAGTTTGACTTACACGATCTTGGGGTCGTCGGTTGGCTCCATCCGCTGCTCCTCCTCCTGGGTTGCTGCTGTTGGAGGTGTGGTCGATCTCCATCATTCGTTGTTGCTGATCAATGGATCTGCCGACCTTGGTGCTCCCTACAGGCGACTCTGATGACTTTGGCTAGTGATGAGACATGGTCGTAGTAGTATGTGCTGAGCTCGAGTCAGTGTTGGTTTCTGCAGAGTGGGAATTCCCCTTCCGAACATAGGATACAATCAGTTGTCTATTATGAGTACTCATC
The DNA here is from genome assembly GCA_963693085.1 of Alisma plantago-aquatica. Taxonomy (NCBI): domain Eukaryota; kingdom Viridiplantae; phylum Streptophyta; class Magnoliopsida; order Alismatales; family Alismataceae; genus Alisma; species Alisma plantago-aquatica. Next base: position 1,485,545,181 of record OY856410.1, on the reverse strand, counting down.
AAAATTAGACTACAGATAGCATTTCAAAATAGCAGTAAGTAATCATCAGAAGATCTAATTGCATGAACCTTCCGATTAGATGACAGCAAATCAGTATACATTATACATACACTACCAGCCATAACCTTGACAGTAAGTGAAGAGCTAGTTATACATGCACAACCAACCATAACCATGATAGTATTGTCAACGGAATAGCTACTAATTCCCTCAACAAGGCATGCAGAGACCGTATCAATTCTAAAACTGGAAAGAAGGTGCAGAAGACCCTTACTCCTGGCAGTTGCTAATGCAATCTCATTGGCCATGAAGGGAAGATTTCAAGAGTAGGGAGGTGTTGTCTCCCTGGTGAAGTTGATGTCATGGCAGTGGCAGTGGTTGCTACAAGAAAGGTTGTAGCTGCAATTGCAACAAAGCAAGAGACACACAATAGGGCAAACAACAAATCATCAAGAAAGCAAAAAAAGAAAGTTGACTACCGAGTAAGAACAAAGAGACGAAAATAAATGCATATGCGCGCCTACACAATACACTATTTGGAAATTGGAGAAAGATCAACAGCAGCGATCAATTTCAATTCACACCCCCAACAGTTGGTTGGTATCATTCCTCTCGTTTTTCTCCCAACATAGTACAGCGTGCTTGCAGGGAGTCAGTAGTTACTTAGGGGCCATTCGGCTGCCTTCTTCTCAAATCCCGGTGGTTGTTGTACAATTCTGGGATCACTTGAGCTTTGGTTGACCAATTTTATGCAGAACGACAGCAGATACGCTATCAAAAAAGTTGAAAACTGGGCACAGTGCGCCAGTTCTCATCACCGTCGTGCATGGTGGGATTGAAGGAAGCACACATCTATTAGAACGAAATACCAAATGATATTATGGCCACTAGTCCAATCATTTATTTACATATAATTGGAGCATTTTAGATGATAGCGGCCAAACTGCCTCTTACTGCTTGTGCAAGTAAAAGAGGGGACAATAGGGAAAAGGTAGGGGAGAAAAGTCCGTAGATGAATGTCACCTGTAAATTCTTTCTTTTGTTTCATGTGGGGGTGGCGAAGTTGTAGGATACCCATTGTGTGGTGCATGTGCCATACACAATTTACCTTTTCAGGGTGTGGCATGGAAGAAACAAGATGTGAGAAGCTAGATGATGGTGGTGGAGCTGCTACTTCTACTACAGCCTGACCATGTCAAAAAGGTGTTTGTGAAAAGGTTGATCAGATGGGAGATCATGGCCAGAGAGGAGATGGCTGGTATAGCTTTTATGAAAGCGATGGAAGTTGGGAGTTGGAACAGGTTTTTTGTCACACCATCCCCCCTATATAAGCTATAGAACCCATAAAAAAGAATATGGAGCAAAAAGGAAATGAAGGGAAGTTGGGGGTGGGGGAGTAGAGAAGCCAACTAAAAGGATAAAAAATCAAGCATCGACTAACAACAACCTACTGACTTAGCCGTTCACAATAGTAGTTGAGAGTGTACAGCTTGAACACAAAGTTTTGTAGCTTGAAGACAACTAAAAGGATAAAAAATCAAGCTCAACTAACAACATCCTACTGAATTACCAGTTCACAATAGTAGTTGAGAGTGTACAGCTTGAGCACAAAGTTTTGTAGCTTGATTGCTCAGGGAACAACTCTGACATCCCTGACTGTGAAGCTACTAGGCCTGTCGACAATTATAAATGCCAACACACCGCTTATTTGGAATCACTAAAGATCACGACTTGAACCTGGATCTGCTGGGTCTGTTGACTTGGACCTACGATAAAGCTTTAATATAGAGAGGGAGTGCTAATGGTAATCTAATATACATGAGTTATTTCATGTGACATAACACAAAAGTCTTTGTCAATCTTCCTTGCTGATGCTTCATTCTTAATGGTGTGATCTCTTGGTGACCAACAATTATCTCCATATGAATCATCAAGTGTTGAATTAGAACCTGTCATGCCTTTTAGTTTTTTTTAAGAGCAATTTTCCTCCATCGGGCCTCAAAAAAGACAACATGGTGCTTCTCGAGCTCCATAAAAGCTTCAGCCCTGATTGCTACATTATACCTGATGTTAATGATTTGTTGCATTGAGCTTCTTAGTTTCCTTATACTTCTACAGCCATGAAGGGAGACTTCTAGTTGATGAATGAGTTGAACCATTGTCACAGTCGTTGCTTTGACCCTTCCCTTGTCTTCTTAATGGAAGTTGCAAGTCACTGAAAATGAAAGCAATTGAACATAATTACATCTATGAATCCAATATGCTTGGATTCTAAAACAATGTTCACTCTTTCTACTTTTTGTTGAGAAATGATTAGAGGAAGACAACAATCACCGACTCACAGCTCAAAAAGACACAAACTTCCCCAAAAGCTAGCAAAACAGTGACTCAATTTAGAACCACAAGAAACTAGATGTAAATAAAGTATATGCATATATTTCAGTAAGAAATGGAATGGTTGTATGCTTGTAGAGAATTGTTTTGAAGATGCATGTAAAAAGTGATGCATCTCCACTTCTCTATAGCCTTTTACATAATAAAAGGAACTGCAACTATCTGTACATACTACACTTTTCCTCTAAAGCAAGCAATATAGAACAAGAAATGAACACAGTGGTCACCCATTGGTCCATTGCTATTGGCAAAACTAAAATCTAACTAGCTATATGATGATCTATATTAATTTAAAAGCAAATGTTAATTCAAATCAATGAAGGAATTGTTTTCCTTGCAAGAGAGTTAGTATTGTTGAACTACTACAAAATATTTTTGATGTCCACATCAATATATAGAATCAATAAGAATCTAAAAATTACATGTTGCATTTGAGGCTCAAATACAGGAGACATACTATAGGAAGTGCTTATATTTACCAATGGATGTACATGTATTAAGCATGATTGGTGACATTAGTGATCACCCTATCACCTTCTCGAGCTTGGGTTGTTGGTCTGGGAACCATTCCATTGACTGTCACAATATGCTTCACGTAGCACAACCTACTCACATTCCTCACAATAATAGATGAATCACTCTAACCCACGAGTTGCTTGCACAGTTTGTTGAAGGTGAGAGTCAAAAGGGGCTTTTCAAGTAATTGTCTATTGTGAGATTTGACCATCTGCAGAAAATATTGACAAGCTTAAAATAACATAACAATTTCAAATGTCCATCCTTGCTATTAATTTGAGATTTATCATATTATTACATTTGTTAAGACCACAGATGTTTGCTCCACTTTCACTAGCATGTTCATGATTGCAAGTACCCTAAGATTTGATTGAAGATGTGATTCATGCAATCATAATAACTTTTTCACTATAGACAATGTAATAATAACCCATACAGGAAGTTGATCATCTTGGAAGTCATAAGAAAGTCTTCTCTGAGGGGCACTTCATACCTCAAAATTTGAGGCCAACTAGGATACAACATTGTAAGTTGGGTCTTCAATGCTCTCAAGTACCTACAGATCCCTACAAGCCAGAACAACAAATTCATTAGTAGGGTACAAAAATGAATTCTCCTTATACCCATTTTGACACATTGTAAACCAAAACCTAACACACAACATGTATCCATTACAACAAGAATTGTGGGTCATGTAGTGCTAAGAAACATACCTTGTGAATAATCGATAGAGGTCGAGGACACACCTAAAAGTTATATATCATGAACACGCACACTAGTGAGAAGAGGTACACCATCCCAGTCCACCTACTCATGTTGTTTGATGTGTCAATGTTGTCCTGCTACATCACTCGTATCAGTAGTTAGTCCATATCGATCCCTACCATGATGGACCTTGAAACTCAGTTGGACAAGTTAATGTCCTCGATGATTATTCCTATTGCTAGACCAAACATGATGTTGTTGGCCCTCTAGATTGCTTCCTCCAACATCCTGCATATACAAATTTATTAGTATTTCTGTTCGCTTGAATTTCATTGTGAAAAAAATAACTCTAACAATATTAACCATTCATTCTTGGGTTTCCACACTCTATTTATAATGCCACGATGATTCTTAAATGTTTGTTGTGCTCCTGTTAGATATCTTCCTACAAGACAAAATAGTGAGCATTAGGGAAATTCAAAATGGTTATTAGTTAGCATGGTATTTGTTTTTAATTTAACATGGGTCAATCATATTTATCCTTCACCCCCTTCCCCTAGCAGGCAAACAGACGGATCTACAGAAAACAAAACATCACAAAACAAAGATCCCCCAAATCCATCACCATACCCTACACCTATTCTAACACCTAATCAAAACCAGATCAATCTACCCTATACATAAAAAAGAACCTATGAAAGTATCAACTACTAACTTCCGTATAGGTCTCTATATTATCCATCAACAAAAGGAAAAGGAGAAGGGATCATCACAAACCACACAACCCATAGGAAAATCGTTCCTATCAGCCAACCCACACATCTCGGGGTTCTAACCAAGATTAGTATCCTCATTAAATCCATCCACAGCTGTAAAACCATCACGGTCTTGTAAACCCAAACAAAAATGTTCACCCTTGCTCCACGATAAAAGGCTCATCCTAAGAAAAAGCCCGGTAGACATCTCCCTCCCCCCTAACCAACATCTAGCCACCAGAGACACCTACAGCAAAAGAAGGAACCAAATCACAACACCCAAGACATCTAAGCTCGTCCACCTGTACCTATCATAGCAACAGAACCTCGATCAAGACCAACCAAAGAATGCAACTCCCTTGTATAGCTATCACCTTCCCAACAATCATCGGTGGTAAAACCAAAGAAGAAGGACTGTCCTTACCAAGGGACCTTCAGGCACCAGGGCAACCCCGCCTATACGCCCAAGGGGGTAGTATAAGAAGATTTAGGATCTGCCATTGAAAACAAGATAAGGAGAGGAAAACATACTAACCTGCAAAGGAGAAGCAAAATCAAAGAGGAACAACTATACGGGGGTGATTCCACACCCTTCAAATCTTCAATTTCAAGCTAGGGTGTCGGACAAGGAACTAGACTCTTTGATTGATAGTTACAGGTCAAGGTGCCATAGTCTAGGGCATCAATGGAGGCGACAACAATCATTGCTTTGGCCAACACTCCGGCAAGGAACCGTCTATCGGGTAGGGAGTTGGGCTCCTTTGTTTGCGGGTCACCAAGCTACGCCTGGCGTCGGACAAGGAGCATGAGTCCTTGGTCGTGAATTGAGGTCGAGGCACCAGTTGCTTGGACTTTAATACCGGTGACACAATCATCGGATTGGAGGAGAGTGTGGCATTGTTGGTTGAGAGTGACTGGAGAAAGGGGGAGCAACACGAGAGGTGTGGATGCTAGGGATCTGAGCAATGCAGGTGTTGGAAGAGACCAGCCAATGGTGGATTATAGGCGCCGGTAGCGGGGAGGGAATAGTAATGGGGTGTGGTTGGAAGATTTTTGTGCGCTGACCAGCGTGTGGTGCGTGGGTGTTTTAGGGAGTGGAATTCAGTTGGCGGGCGGTGGCAGTGGGCGAAAATGATCAAGAAGGCTTTTGACTCTATTTGACCTAAAACGTTAATTTGTATTGGTATTATTAATGTATAAATTTATAAAATTCTGAATTTTTTCAAACTTGACTCGTAAGTTTTCAGAAGCAACGAGTGAGATTCCTATGTTTAGGGTTGTAGAAATCTCTTATTTGGGTTGATCATATGTCTAAATAGACTTGTTGAAATTTTAAGGGCAAGACCTAAAATCAATCTGAGCTCAAACTTTGTTTGCTATGTCGAAAGAGGGACGAGCCATTTTATTAATTTGGAACATGGAACAAACTAAGATCTATATTTTGATTTGTATTTCATTTAGGAACAAACACACAACTATGATTTCTTTTTCATTTTGTCTAACTCCGATTCGATCTTGATAATTAATATAACCCTTAACCAAGATGGACAGATTTTGAGCAACCCATTTAGTCTCAAACTAACTCAGGTTTGTGAGAAAGTAGAGTTTATAAGCTAGGTTTGTACTATATTTTTAATTAGTATGATTGACACACCCCTAGATTTATCAGAACCCAAAACCAACATGGTTGGTCGGGTGCTTGCGAAAAACACTGCATCTCTGCAAGAATTTACTTCTAGCAATGGGTGGTCTACACAAGTTAGGTGCAGGGAGCAATTTGTCTTGTAGACCCATTATCCTTACAATGATCACAAAAGAGACGTGTGTGGGTTCAGGGATGATCTTCATGCTAATATTCCCTTATAAATGACTCTCAAAATGACTTAGAATGACTCTCAATAACAATTCCTCTCTCACATCTCTTTAACAAATTGTCAAATAAATGTACTGATATGTACCCACGAAAATGCATTTGGGATGATCCATGATGCATATCATGACAGTGTCCACTCACAACAATCAACTTAAAATGCATTTGTGAGCAGCTGGGGCCCACATCTTGATAGTTTCCTCTCACAACAAGTTATTGGAAATGCATTCTCGAAGAGCTAGGTCATGTATCATGAATGTCCTCTCACTGTAAGTTCCTCGAAATGCATTTGCGAGGAGCTAGGTCCATACCATGACAATGTTCTCTCACAATACATTCGGGTTAGTTTTGAGTCGAATAACAATAGGGTTGGTGTAAAATAGCTTATTAGAATTGATACCAAAACATAATTTTTAATATAGGGACATACTTAGCATCGGGCCCAATTTCATTATATTTGAATCATGATTGAACCTAGGTTCTTTAATCTTGACAACTACTTGTGAATGAATTTGGAGGCGTTCATCACACCGATACCCTTTTATGAATGACTCTCAAAATGGATTAGAATGACCCTTGATAGAAATTTCTATGACATGTCTCCATCATGAATTGTCAAATAAATGTATTGATATATCGCCCAAAAATTGCATCTGGGAGGAGCCATGACCTATATCATGACAATGTCTTCTCACAACAATACTTTTGAAATGCATTTGTGAAGATTTGAGGCCCATATCACAACAGTGTCCTCTCACAGCAAATCCATGGAAATGTATGTATGAGGAATTGAGGCTTACATTATGAGAATGTATTCCCATAGAAACTCTCTCAAATTGTATTTGCAAGACTCTAGGGACCATATCATGATAGTATCCTCTCACAGAAAGTTTGTAAAAATGCTTTTGGGTGGTGCTAGGGCTCATATCATGCAATGTCCTCTCACATCATGTCCCCATAAATGCTATCATCAAAGACGTCTACAAGATAGTGCTCCATGGATAGTGCTCCAAGATAGTGCTCCATGGATGACAAAGATATGAGGATGGGCATTATGGATGGTCCCTTGATGTGCTGCCTGACATCATCAACCCTAACCCGATATGAGTGTGTATGTGTACATGGCTTGGGCGACACCATGTTTACATGCATGGCCGATACCCCCACAAGGAGAGATGCTACCTTGGTCGATATGCCTTGCCTGATACATGCCTTCTATTGGTTGGTTACTCGACATGAGTATGTGCTTGATAGCTTGGATGGTTCTAGGGTTGAAGGCTTGGCCGATACATGTGTTGAGCCTGGGCGGTATAAGATCTTGGACGTTACAAGTTGAGGGTTGGACGATATGGTGTCATGAGTGACATAAGGACTAGTGAGGCTTGGATGAACCAAGTATGACATAGGTTTTTACACCTATATCTTGTTGAAAGAATTTAACCTAGATGTGGCATGGAGGAAGTCAATCCTGGTAGGGATGACCTAGGAGAGCACCTTGGTGATTTTGGTGCTATGAGGTTCTTGGCCGACAAAATGGTGAGGTTGCTTAACCCAAGAGGAATTAGATGTGTTGGTTGAGCATGGAATCTGACATGCTTAGATCCATGAGTTGTTTGATATCTTAGTGATAGCCTAAGGTATGTCTAGGTGATATGGCCTTTGGAGGTGTTCTTGCACAATATGCCTGGAGACATGATGAATAAGTTGTGAGCATTAGTATGGGGGTTATCTATGGTTGATGAAAGGTGAACCTTTGATAATACTTGATGGTTGATCATGATTGTATGATCCCTAAAGATGAATCATGAGGGATGACGTGCATGATGATACAAGATATAGGGTATGGTGGATACCCATGGTATGGTAACAGTAATGTGTATTTCTTAATACACCATATATGACTTATGCTTCATGTGTTCATAATAATGGATGATTGTTCCAATCATATAAACATTAATCTTAATGATATGTTCTTTAAAGATTGTATTTGGTGATCAAGTATCTCTTTGATATTCTCCCTAACCATGCAAGTATTATCAACTAAATTCATAGCCAGGTAAGAGCTATGATGACTATATCATTATGTGCCTTGTGTGGAATTCGATATATGAGAAATACCTGAGTAATGATGATACACCCTATTGATAAGATAACATGTATCATCAGTATGATGAGGAAGGTCTGATGACCTGAGAAAGGCTGAGTGCCTAAATGAGGTGTTATCCTCTAGTGGTAACCTGAGGGATTGATATCCCATGATGATGTATGATGATGAGGCCTTGAGAGGTAGTGTCTTTATGTTATGGAATGAAGGATTGATATCCCATGTCAATATGATGATTGCTGAGGGCAATGAGAATAGCGGTAATAGTGTGACACCAAAATAATGGAATCTAATGTTGTTCATGTTTTACATATGGTTTCTTAATACAACTTGGTTGCCCCAACAATCCACTTAAAATGCATTAACTAAATATAGATGAAATTTCATGTAGTTTTCCCTGGCCATAGATCCATCATCGTCAGGAACTGGTGATGGTGAAACGGGTTCTCCTACGGGTTAACCCGAAGCGCATATTGTTGAATATGCGGGGTTTCTCCTAGCTGAAAATAGGAGGATTAGAGTGCAACTGTGGTTGTAAACTCAAAATGTGTATAAGAGCATGGTGAACAAGCCCATGGCTCAGTATGATAAAGCATGAATGCGTTCATGGCTCAAGGAGCATAGTGAACTGGCTTGTGGCTCAAGTATACTAGGACCATGACCTGTACCAAGGCAGGCTAGATAAAAGGGTAGACTGCGTGAGCTAACCCAGTGGCTAAGTCCACTCAAGCAAGAGACTGCGGTCCTGCTTTAGTTATCGTGCACTGGCCACGAAGAGGTGAGGTCATGGAGTCTGGCTCTTCCATTGACCTTGTATGGCACCAGTTTTAGGCTTCACAACCGAAGGTTGGATTTGAGTAGTATGGCTCACTTCCTCAGGGCATAATAATTTGTAATCAAGCTATAGTATCTCTGCTTAGGGCAAATATGAAACATTGGTTGAGGCCTTGGATGATGTAAGATTTCTCATATTCTTTTAAATGGTCTTTTGTATAAGTTTTCATATACAAGTCCTTGAAATACATTTGGGAGGTGCCATGGAACATATGATGATAATGTCATCTCACAATAAGTCCTTAAAAATGCGTTTGGGAGGTGTCATGTCGCATATCATGACAACATCCTCTCACAAAAAGTTCATGAAAATGCATTTGGGAGGTGTCAGGGCCCATTTCATGACAAATGTTCTCTCTCAACAACTCCCTAAAAATGCATTTGGAAGGTTCTATGACCCATATCATGATAGTGTCCTTTTACAACATGTCCCTTTAAATGCATTAAGAAGGTGTCATAGCCCATATATTGATAGTGTCCTCTCATGCTAAGTCCCTAAAAATGCATTTGGGTGAAGTTTGGGCCCATATCATGACAATATCTTCTCACGCCAAGTACTTAAAAATACACTTGGGAGGTTCCATGGAACATATGATGACAAAGTCATCTCACGATAAGTCCTTAAAAATGCATTTGGGAGGTGTCAGGTCTCATATCATGACAACGTCCTCTCACAATAAGTCCATAAAAATGCATTTGGGAGGTGTCAGGGCCCATTTCATGACAAATGTTCTCTCTCAACAAGTCCCTAAAAATGCATTTGGGAGGTGCCACGACCCATATCATGATAGTTTTCTTTCACAACATGTCCCTTCAAATGCATCAAGAAGGTGTTAGAGCCCATATATTGACATTGTTCTCTCATGATAAGTCCCTAAAAATGCTTTTGGGTGAAGTTTGGCCCAAATCCCGATAATGTCCTCTCATGCCAAGTCTTTCAATATACATTTGGGAGGTGCCATAGCACATATGATGATAATGTCATCTCATAATAAGTCCTTAAAAATGTATTTGGGAGGTGTCAGGTCCCATATCATGGCAATGTCCTCTCACAACAAGTCCATGAAAATGCATTTGGGAGGTGTCAGAGCCCATTTCATTACAAATGTTTAGGGAATAGAACTTCTGCCACCACCAGCTGATGTTGTCACCACAGCTGATGCCCTCGGGAGCTCGCCGGAATATGGTGTCTGTCGGCTGATACCCTCACCTAGATCTGATACCTATTGACATAGATTCCCTCGCTTTAATCCGGTGTATGGTGTCGCCGATGCACTATGCCTGGAGTCCGAAGGAGTGAGTGAATTCAGTAAGAAAAGTGAATACTCCCAAATTCCATGTCATGCTTGAAAGGCTTCAGTTACAAGGTCTGATCGTGGAGAGTAAAAATGCCAAAGTCGTTATAATATTGAATTTGGTTGAATTAGTAAGCTCGTGAAAATACATTTAAAAGGAATATCATGACACAACGTCATTAAAGCAAGGCATCACAATCAGAATTACACATAGTCTTCATGACCAACCTACAACACAACGTTGTGGCCCACCTTCACATCACAATGTTGTGACCGCAACTAATGCAGCGTCGTGACTAGACCAAAATGAAGTGTCACGTTTAGAAGTAGAACCAGCTAAGTTCTTTCTCACATTTCACACATGGGCAGATGATCTCAATGTGATTCATAAAATACAAAATCCAAAAAATGAACTAAGTCCTTGCATGAATGCCTCTTGCAACATTCATGTTTTGAACTTCCTCTACTCATCCAGCTTGTATCCATGGCTCCCTTATTTAGGTCTGATTTAGGCCCTCACATGAAAAGCCACCAAAACTGCATCGAGATGATTTTAGGCACATGTCATACGTCTGGACTCTCATAATAAGTTAGATAAATCACATTGCAAAGGATCAAAATGCCAAGGTAACACAAGGGTTCCATGTCACATGATAAATCACACTACAAATGATTAGTATGTCAAGGTGACATATAAAGGTGGAGTCTTCCTTGTTGAGTGAGGAAGTGACCTCTCATAACAAGTCCATAGAAATACATTTGAGAGGATCCATGACCCATATCATGACAATGTCCTCTCACGACATGTCCCTCAAAATGAATTTGTGAAGATCCATGGCCCATATCATTACGATGTCCTCTCACAGCAAGTCCTTCAAAATGCATTTAGGTGGAGCCATATCCCATATCATGACTATGTCCTTTCACAACAAGTCCCTATAAATACATTTGTGAGGATCCAGGGCCCACATAATAACGATGTGCTCTCACAACAAGTCCTTGAGTATACTTTTGGGAGGAGACATGGCCCATATCTTGACAATTTCCTCTCACATCAAGTCCCTCAAAATGTATTGGGAGTTTCCATGGCCAATATCATGACAATTTCCTCTCACAATATGTCCTTGAAAATGAATTTGTGAGGAGTTAGGGCTCATATCATGACGATGTCCTCTCATAGGAAGACCCTAAAAATGCATTTCAGAGGAGCCACATCACATACATGGCAATGTCCTCTCACAACAAGTCCTTGAAAATACATTTGGGAGGAGCCACGACCAATATCATGACAGTGTCCTCTCATGGCATGTCCTTGGAAATGATTTTGTGAGGAGATGTCCATATCATGATGGTGTCCTCTCACAACAAGTACCTGAAAATGCTTTTGAGAGGAGATACATCCCATCTCGCAAGAATGTCCTCTCACAACATGTCATTAGAATTGCATTTGGGAGGATATGTGACCAATATCATGATAGTGTGTTCTGATAGTATGTCCCTACAAATAAATTTGTGAGGAGCCAAGCCCCATATCATGATGGTTTCATCTCACATCATGTCACTGAATATGCTTTTGAGAGGAACCAAGGCCCATATCATGATGGCATCCTCTCACATCAAGTCTTTGAAAATGAATTTTAGAGGAGCCACGTCCCATATCATGACAATGTCCTCTCCCAATAAGTTGTATTAAGGAGGATACATAGCCCATATATTGGCAGTGTCCTCTCATAATAAGTCCCTAAAAATGCATTTCGGTGAAGTTTGGGCCATATCATGACAATGTCCTCTCATGCCAAGTCCCTGAAAATACATTTGGGAGGTGCCATCGCACATATGATGACAATGTCATCTCACAGTAAGTCCTTAAAAATGCATTTAGGTGGTTTCAGGTCCCATTTTATGACAACGTCCTCTCATAACAAGTCCATCAAAATGCATTTAGGAGGTGTCAGGGCCCATATCATGACAAATGTCATCTCACATCATGTCCCCAAAAATGCAATTGGGTGGTTCCATGACCCATATCGTGATAGTTTCCTTTCACAACATGTCCCTTCAAATGCATTAAGGAGGATATATGGCCCATATATTGGCAGTGTCCTCTCGTAATAAGTTCCTGAAAATGTATTTCAGTGAAGTTTGGGCCCATATCATGACAATTTCCTCTCACGCCAAGTTCTTGAAAATACATTTGTGAGGTGCCATGGCGCATATGATGACAATGTCATCTCATAGTAAGTCCTTAAAAATGCATTTAGGAGGTGTTAGGTCCCATATCATGACAACATCCTCTCACATTAAGTCCATGAAAATGTATTCAGGAGGTGTCAGGGTCCATATAATGACAAATGTTATCTCCCATCAACTCCCAAAAATGCAATTGGGAGGTGTCATGACCCAGATCATGATAATGTCCTTTCACAACATGTCCCTTCAAATCCATTAAGGAGGAGCGAGGGCCCATATATTGACAATGTCCTCTCATAATAAGTCCCTGAAAATGTATTTTGGTGAAATTTGGGCCCATATATGACAACATCCTCTCATTCCAAGTCCATGAAAACACATTTGGGAGGTGGCATGGAGCATATGATCACAATTTCATCTCACAGTAAGTCCTTAAAAATACATTTGGGAGGTGTCAGGTCCCATATCACGACAACGTCCTCTCACAAAAAGTCTATAAAAATGCATTTGGGTGGTGTCAGGTCCCATATCATGACAACACCCTCTCATAACAAGTCCATCAAAATGTGTTAGGGAGGTGACAGGGCCCATATCATGACAAATGTTATCTCACATCTAGTCCCAAAAAATGTATTTGGGAGGTTCCACGACCCATATGATGATAGTGTCCTTTCACAACATGTCCTTTCAAATGCATTAAGGAGGACACATGGCTCATATATTGACAGTTTCCTCTCATAATAAGCCCCTAAAAATGTATTTGGGTGAAGTTTGGGCCCATATCATGACAATCTCCTCTCACACAAAGTCGTTGAAAATACATTTGGGAGGTTCCATGGAACATATGATGACAATGTCATCTCACAGTAAGTCCTTAAAATTGCATTTGAGAGGTGTCAGGTCTCATATCATGAGAACGTACTCTTACAACAAGTCCACAAAAATGTATTTGAGAGGTGTCAAGACCCATATCATGACAAATGTTATCTCACAACATGTCCCTAAAAATGCATTCTGGTGGTGCCATGACCCATATCATTATAGTGTCCTTTCACAACGCGTCCCTTCAAATGCATTAAGGAGGTGTAAGGGTCCATATATTGATAATGTATCTAAATGCATTTAGGAGGAGCCATGGACCGTATCATGACAATATCACCTCACAACAAGTCCCATGAAATGTATTTGTGAGGATCTTGGGCCAATATCATGACAATATGATCTCACAAAAAGTCCTTTGACATGCATTTGTGAGGATCTTGGCCCATATCATGATAGTGGTCTCTCACAACAAGTCCTTGAAACTGCATTTGTGAATATCCAGACCCATATCATGAGAATCCTCTCAGGAAAGTCTCCCAAAATGCATGTGTGAGGAGCTGCGACCCTAACATGACAATGTCCTTAACCTCTTCCATGTTGAATTCCCTACAAAGTATATTGTTATGTGTATTGGTTAGTTTATACCTCCAGTCGAGATCTTCATTCTGGAAGATAGGAACTGTCTCTTGATGTTTGTTGAAGAGCGCTTTATAGAAATCGGCAACTTGGATCTCCAGATCTTCTTGTCTATTCACGATGATGCCATCCTCATTGATGAGCTCAGCTATATTGTTTTGGGCTTCACATTTCCTGATAGCATTGTGGTTTACCTTCATTATTCCATGTGAAGATGATGTCCCCATTCATTGGGAGTTCGCAGAGATCAACCATGTTAATTGTGTGGTTGAAAGCTTTTATCGCAGGTTCATGAACCAGATGTCCACCCTTCTTTTCTTCTTGGAGCCTAACATTGTTGAAATCCCCCATCAGTAGTAAGGGCTCGTTGATGGAGTTTGAGAGAAGTTTGATCCATGATTTATTTTTCATCTTTCTTTTCCTTTTTGTTTGTTTTGAGAAAGATGTCGATCAATTTTGATTCTTTTTCTATTGATTATTTTCCGATCGAGATGTATGGATCCATGGATCTATGTGTCTATAGAGATCTATATATATATATATATATATATATATAAATATGAGTGTGTGTGTATATATATATGTATGTATATATGTGTATATATGTATGTATATGTATATATATGTATATATATGTATATATATATATGGCTAAATATTTGTTGCCCGCATGGGTAACTTAATCTCGCTACCCGACACTATTGCGTTGTCCGCCTCTTTCCCTACGCACGACCAAAGACCGAAGCTTCTGCAAATCTCCATTGTTCAACGATTCTCCTCTGATCTCCTCCGCTGTTGGCAAGCATCCGCTATTGGACGGGCTGCTACCGTCCATCCGCCGCAGAGTATTGGGGTTTCTATTAGCTGCTCTGGCTTCCCCCTCTCCACTGCCCCTCTTCGATCCAGGAGCTCCAATTGACGGTGCAAATATTTCTTTCTAAGCTACATTGACGGCGGTAAGGTCTCCTTCCGTATCGATCAAGTACTCCAAGTGTGTCTACATCTTACCCATCCTTCCCCTAGAGCAATGCCCTGATCTGAAAGTGGCGCCCGACCTAGAAGGATAGCGACATTGTTCATTAATCCCTGAACCACAAGAAGGGTTTTCCAGTTCTCAGTTTTTTTAGAGGAGGACGAAGAAGGTGTTTTTGAACTCATCTGAATCCTATTTGGCAGTCGTCCAAGTATTAGGTGAACATATTGATAATCACCAGTTGAAATCATTGCTACTCAAGTGTGTATGTCCAACTTTTAAATCTATTCTATTCAAATGTGTCTGTCCAACTTGGTAATCTATTATATTCAGATTTGTAATTTGGAATACTAATCTATATATAGTGATTGAATTGAAGAAGAGAACACAAAACAATGTGCATTCACTGTCGATCTTAGATGCCTTCCTATATATGTTGGGATGAAGAATAGCTTGACTAGTTCTTGTTTTTTTGTCAAGGATGTGGGTCGAAAGAAATCTAAGTGTTCCTGATGAAATCTTTTCTGTTCGGCACACTCTCTAGAACCTAATAATATTCCCTATGGTTTTTGCCTTGTTTGTGCTTAATGGGTCTGTAGCATGGTTGCTTCTTTTGTTTCACTGTTGGTGCTTTCTTGAGAGGTCTGAAGTTTCCAGCTACTGGCTATGTTGTTGGATTCTATGGTTTCATGTTGAGTTCGTTTATGCTTGATTTTCTTGGTGGAAGCTATTTGGGAAAAAGTTTTGACCTCTTTCAATATTGTCTGAGGAGTCTCAATAGAAAACCCCTTCTCCATTTCCACAACTTCTTCTTTCCCCTCTTTTTTCGCTTCTGTGGCCTTGGTAACCTCTTTCTTATCCCCTTTCGGAGTTGTTGGAGTAGTCTGTTCTTGTAATTCCCTTTCTGCGGCTGATGTTGTTTTTCCCGCTTCTTCTCCCTATTTTTCCATCTTCTCATCGGCTTGAAACTGGTGCATTTCAAAGTCATTGTCGCCTATTTCAACCACTGTCGGTCTATTCTTTCTCCACGGAGGCAATGCCGATGATTTCCGCGAGGCTTTCTCTATCCTCATCATCTCTGAGTAACTGACTCGCCGATGAAGGAGCGACCGGAGGAGGTGATGACGGAGGAGGTGGTGATGGTGTGGTTGGGTGATGTCTTCGCCAGTGAGATTGCACGACAATGGGAGAAATCACTGGGGAGGGTGACGGATTGAGTAGAGGAATTGGGGTTTTGCTTTGCTCGCTAGCTGCTCTTTCTGCTATTTTCTCGCTGCTTCCGCTCGAATATTTTTTTTCTACTTTTTTTCACTATAACAGGTTCGGGGTTGCGGGAGTATTGCTACCGGGTAGGGTAATTAAGTTACCCGTGCGGGCAACTAAAAGTAACTATATATATATATATATATATATACTCTCTTCTTGGGTCTCCTAGAATAGTCAATTATAAGTAATTTTCTTCATCATTGTTAGTTTCCTTATTTATATTACAAAAGGATATAAATATTTGTGATACTATCTTCTATAGAAATATAGTTCTGCTAGTTGTTCATATGTCAAATAAAAGGAAAGACTATATGGATGGAAATCATGGAAATATTTATGTTATAACATTTAATTTTAACAAATATATTATGGGTGGTAAAAGCATTTTTTAATATTTTGCATGGTTGATCATGATTACTTAATAAAAATAAAATCTACTAAATAATTTTCTCATGTAAACTGGTCTCACTTAGGTAATTTATATTTTGAAGCCAATGATAAATTTTTTTTATTATACTCTAGGTAGCTTTGATTCTTCTCTATTGATAATACTTTTTTTCAAATTGAAAATTTTAACATTTAATGACAAGATTTATATTATGGGTGGTGAATGAGTCTGGAAGTGGATGAGTCAGAGGGGAAAATGGAGGAGGAGAATAATTGAATGATCACGTCACTATATGTAAATACTTTAGATTTTTCATAACTTAATATGTTTCTTTAAGCTAACTAGTGTATGTAAGCAATTTAAATAATAATTTGACTTAGAAGATATTCTTTAGATTTCTTTGCTATTCTATATAGGAGGCAGGGTTGGCATTTGGCTGGAAACCAGTAACGAACATGCCTGACACAAAATGGGCTTGCCAACAGACTAGATACGAACTAATATAGACCCGACCAAATATGATCCCCAACCCGAATGGAGGCATGCATAAGTGTGGGGACAATCAAACCATGGTTGTTCGGGTGCTTGCGACAACGATGACCTGTTTGTAGGAATTTGCTTGTACGGTGGGTGTTCTATATAACTCATTGTCAAGGAACAATTTGTCTTGCAAGAGAATGGATAATTAGCCTTACAATGATCACAAAAGAGACACGTGTTAGTTTGGAAATGATCGTCGTGCTAATTTATATTATAAATACTCTAAAAAAAATTCATCTCTGACGTCTCTTTATAAATTGAGAAATAAATGTATTGATATGTCCCCACAAAAATGCATTTGGATTGTCACATATCGTGGTGTCCGCTTACAACAAGCCCCTTGAAATACATTTGTGAGCAATGATGGCCCATATCTTGACAATGTTCTCTCACAACAAGTTCCTAACAATGCATTCTTGAGGTGTCGGTGCCCATATCACGAAAATGCCCTCTCACTGTAAGTCTCCAAAATACATTTGCGAGGAGTGGGAGCTGCCGACAGTCATTGCTTGTTTGCAACAATTGTATCTGGAGGTAGGTAGTCATAGCCTTAATAATAATGACAAAAGAGATGTCCATGAGTTTATGGACAACCATCATGCCAATACTCCTTTATGAATGATTCTCACGATGATTTAGAATGACTCTCAGTGGAATTTTTTATCTCTCACATCACCTTTAAAACTCACAAATAAATTAATCAACATATTTCCACGAATATACATCTGGGATGCACCATGCCCTATATCATCTCACAATAATTTTATATAAATGCACTTCTGACGAGTTGTGGCCCAAATCTTGACAATGCATCTCAAAGCAAGTGTCTGAAAATGTATTTGTGAGGAGTCGGGGCCCATATCATGAGAATGACCTCTCACAAAAAGTCCCATGAATCGCATCTACGAGGAGGTAGGGTCCATATCAATATAATGTTCTCTTCCAGTAAGATTGTTAAAATACTTTTGGGGGAGTTAGGGACCCATATCATGAGAGTGTCCTCTCACAACAAGTCCCTAGAAATACTTTGATCGGAGATGTATATATATGTATTGTATTCTTAATTTTTTATAAGGGAGATGTGTGTGAGTTTGGGGATGATTAAGGCATGGTTGGTCAATTGCTTGCAGTAGCCATCACCTGTTTGTAGCAGTTATTGTTGGGTTGGTGGTCCATACAAGTTGTTTTCGAGGAGCAATTTGCCTCAAAGTACAAAGGTCCATTAGCCTTAGAATTTTGTAGAACATGCGCGTATGAGTTTGGGGTCAATCATAATGTCAATATTCCTTTATTAGTGGCTATCAAATTAACTTAGAATGATTTAGAATGACTCTAAGCATCAATTTCTCGCATACATCTCCTTTATGAATTATGAAATAAATGTATTGATATATTCCTAATGAAACTACATTGAGAAAATTATTGATACTTATTATTAGTTGGAATATGTTGGATGACTGACACGTCTGTCATCTAAAGGTTAGGTAACAAGCATGTATGTCACATAAAAGTTTTGGGACGACCATGCATGCCACCTATACAGTAGACCCCTTTATAGATCACATGTGACTCATATACATGTCATCTAAATGGTAAACCCCCCTTAGAATTTAGATGACTCAAATGTATCAATAAATCATGTTTGTGTGGAAGACCACCAAGATACCATAATATATCCTTTTGTCCCTATTGGCAGAGCCAACAAAATCATAAAGAGTGCTACATCATAGACTAAAAATGAAAAAAAAAGACTTTATAATCTTAATTGATTGATGTGATATGTGATATCTATATTTATCATACATACCTATTATAATCCATCATGATGAATACGATACCAACCTTATGAATTTTATGGAAGGCAACATAAGTATTAAGTAAACAAATAGAACAAAAGGTCTTCCAGAGTAACTAGAAAAAAAAACTGAAGATCTCTTCTATGTTCTTGAATTCTATTAACCTATTTTACCCTTTCACAACAATGATTACATATAAGGGTCATAGGATAAAAGAATACATAATTACTTGTTTCATAGTAAGTTTTTACAAATATCATCACAGTTTAATGGGTTGGACCACATTCATACTCTAGAGGAAAGGTAAGGCTATACTATTATCACTTATGCCTGCAAGATATTGATGATGTTTTTCATATCTTCTTCAATTGATTAACAAAAAACAAAATTTAAACAACATCATGGCTATAATGAACATGTGATCTATCCAATGTTGCCTCAACGAACAAAGATGCTGGTGATGATACTCATTTTCAACAAATTTTGTCCATGCATGAACTTCTTTCTCTCCAATAATGTTTCATGGTTATGAGTACTATTTTTTCTAGTTTTAATGAGATTGACATGTATCAGCGAAACATTTGTTGATCCATGAATGATTTCCCTATGCGGATGTTTAGATAGATTCCACTCTCCATAGGGTATCCTTTTCATTACATCATTACTACTAGCTATACATGGTCGGTGATGGGTATGCACATCGTCCTTTGGTGGTGTTGGCAAGAAACTCTGCTTCCCTATTATCAGTGCCATGAAACCAATATGTAAAAAGTGTATCTGAACCCAAGTGTAATAAGGCTATTTGAATCCACTTCTAAATGTACTTCATATAATATTTTCTCCTCTAACACTCCCATACATCCTTTATTCTATATCCTCCCACTCTATCTCTATTCTTAAAACATTGAATTCTATAACTGTTACAAAATAAATTCAACCCTATGACACTAAAACCAAATATTATCCATCTTTCTTTTATCTATATTCAATCTTTGATTTTTTTCCCTTCATACACACAAAATTTATCTTGTTACTCAAACAATATCATTCCCCTTTGCACCCAATTTTATCTTATAATCCCCTAGCATTAATTTTCATTATTACTATTTACATTTGATGATTCCTCTGATTTTCAAAAATATATCTTTCACCCCCTATTTCATGTGAATGTAGAAATTGTCCACACTTCCTTTAAAGTTTGAGTTCAAAATTTTCCTTACACAAGTCAATATTGGCCCACCCTCCTTATAGCATCCTCCAACTATTTATATTCAAAATTAACCCAACAATTCATTTCCTTAAACTGTGCTATAAATAGGAGTGCGACCACTTCCTAGACAACTTGGAATTGGTGTCAAGATTTACATTCACCATGAAGAAAGGAGAAATGGAGATACAATTTTGATATTTGATTACTTTAATTAAATATATTTGAATATCTTAGAAAGGTAAAAGGATAATGAAGTAAGAAACATAAATATGGTCCCATTGAAGAGAGCAAAGAAAGGTTTGTCACCAAATAACTGATATCATTAATGAGAAAAAAATAGGGTAATGATGCATAATAGTCAAAAAATAACATTACATGTTCACTAGTATAAAACACCAGCATTTTTGAAGTATATCAATATATTCCACAAAAGCATAAACATTAGTTCACACAGCCCATCAAAATCACATGCATGATTATAGGCATGGTACAAACATGGTTTCTGTAACCACCCCTTTTCAAATTTGTCATCCAATTAGGGTTTACTTAGATGATTGCCTGATTACTAGATTGATCATTTATTAAGATGGATCAATGATCACAGTCTCATTTTGATACTTTAAAACAAATGAGAAACTCTAATCTTGTTTTTATTTTGAATTATTAGGGTTTGATAAGTGTAAACCCAGTCATAAAAATTAGGATTTTGGTAGATATAAACATATAAATTGATAAATATCGTGATGTAATAAATAATTTGTAGTATTATATCTACAACTCTAATTAACTTGAATTCAAATATTTTGAAAAAAAATCTAAGTGTTCTTGAGAAATACCATAATTATGTAATATTTTCTGACTTGTTTGTCAAACGAGTTTCTCCAAGACAAACTCAGCCAAATATGCATTCTAACTAAAAAACAACAGTCTAGTATTTGATTTTTATCTTTTTATCAGAACGTCCAAATGATCTGGAATTTTAACTTCATCTTGAAAAGTCTATTTTAGACATTAAACTAGATATCCAAAATTTATGGTTGATGTTTGTCAAATCCAGAAAGTGGTTTCGGCCATGTTTCTCATCAGTGACAACTCAACTAACCACCAATTTGTCTAAATAAACAAGAAGACTGAGAATAGTTTATGCACTTATTTAGAATTGTTCAAAGCACCTCAATTCATCTATATGATCAAAATAACATCCTAGTAGATACCATAATCAATAATCCCTATTAGATATTCAAAATATGAGAGAGAGGGATTAGGGTTTTAAAGAAAAAAATGCCAAATGTGCCAAGTTAGGATTTTGGATTTCTATAGCTTGCAAATTCATGTAAGTTCTTCAACTATAGATATGATTTCATGATGAATCTTCTCTCCTATATCTATATTTCCCCCCCCCCCTGAATTGAACCTAAAATATAGCAAATCATCATATTTGATCTTTCGTTCTCTCATATTCTCATTTAAGGGTTTTTGAGTTGGAAGGAGGAAGAAAGGAGTCATTTGCTAGTAATTGAATATTATTCTAGAACTTCTATCCTTGAGCTAAGAAATTAAGGTGGTGTTGTTGATCCAAGAAATTAAGGTTTTGTGGACCAAAGATGGGTGTTTATCTCCATATTCATCTTTGTACTCATTTTGAAAGCTTGAACTAAATTGGTAGAAATTATTGTTTGTATTTTATTCCAATTGGCTAACCATTTTGAGAAACTTTGTAGGAATCAAATGCTACTAATTTGGATTCTTCTCATTGATTTGTATTTAGTTTGTTACTAATGTATTGAATCAAGGTATATGGAAAGTATTATGGATAGTTAACTATATCCTTTTACACCCATTTTTCATAAAAATCAGCTCAACATGCAATATGCTTGGAAATCTAATCGACATGTGTGTAATCATATTTGAACTAAATAAGAATGAGTTACTCAATTGCATTTTCAATTCCTTACTAAAACTAAATGTGTTATGTACATGAAGATCATTATGTGTGGGTTTGATATGGAGAATATCCATGTTTTGGGTTAATATTGGGGGATGGACTCAAAAGAGTCAATGAATCAATGTATACTTGTAGATGGATGGTTGATTGTTTCGAATGAAAACTAGGGTTACCACATGTCTTGAATAGATGCAATGAACCTCTATATACCTTGATGAAATCACTGAATAGTACAATTCTTATGATGTGTTGAACAAAACCCTAAAAATATTGTATTAAGACAAGTATGTGACATAAAGCCAAACTCGAATATAATCTTGTAAATATAAAAAGATGCTCAGTTGTAGGTGATACTACTTCAGTGGAAGGTAATCAGTCTTATTAAGAAGATATAAGACTAATGCATGTATCCTATTAGAATATATGGAATATGAGTAAATTCTACCTGAATGACACACTTTTATACAAGTCACACAATGATGAGTCAGAGATGAAATAAGATTAAGGAGGAATTGTTTATAATTACCAAAATGCATTTGAATGTCAGATGGCATGGTATATCTTTCTAGATGCAGTATAAGAAATGGACAAGGGTGAACTAATTGTGGTGATAAGTGATGAATGATAAATTAATAAAATAAGTATGAGGAACTATTTTATCTAATTACATTAGATATATCTAGGTTTATATAAATGAATTCCATACACTAAATCAAGGCTATAAGGAATGTGAATGAGATAGAAACTTATGCATTAAGTAATTTAGAATGATTTTTTGCAAGAGTAGTAGTAAGCATGAAATGAAAGAGGTTGAGACTAATGAATATGAAATGAAAGGAAAATTATTAAAATAAGTAGATTGATATTAAAATCAAATTCCAACCTTAAATTTATGAGATAGGTGATGATAGTGAAGGATGATCTCAAATGAGGAATTAAAAAATGCATATAGGTATAATTAAATTCAATTACATAATGAAAAACCTATTTAGGGTAAATGTTGGACACTTAGATAATGTTTCATGTTGAAAGACTACCTATGATGATTGTTGTGATATGATGCTAAAATGGAAAGATATGTAGATGTTGCAAATTACAAATTTGATGTGCTTCTTTATACAATCATTGTCTTTGTATTTCTTGTTAACCTTAATTTCTTAATGTCATTCTAGTTGCGTGAGATTATAACATATGATAAATGATGATTCAATCATCTTTCAGATGAGTAAAAGGAGTTTATAACAAGTGAAATGATGATACGTCTAGTTCGGTGCCTTACACATTGTGAGTTTCTCATGAGTGCCACAATGGCAAAATTAAACAAACATCCTTGTAGTAAGCAAAGTATTACAAGAAGGATTTCCAAAGTGTGGATCTAGACCTTGAAGGTTTGACCACCAGGATATATGGGAGAGTCATGCATCATGATATTGACCCTAAATACTCTGTTGTGAAAGTCTATATCCATTAGGGATATACTCTAATGCAATGAAAATTGTGAAACATATGAAATATGATTATATGTGATATTCAATGATCATATGTGATAATTATTTTGTTGGTTCCTATCCCATGTACCCAAGATGAGGACGTGAGCCTCTCTAGGCTACCCTATGGTGGTAACTAGGGTCTATAGTTGATATCTTAGGGTGGTCGGCTAAACCCTAAGATAGTGGCGGTGAGTCATAGAAACAAGAATCTGGCATAGTGACTTATATTTGTTGAGGTACAAGCTAAGTAGTCTTAAGGAAAATGAATAAAAGATGCCAAGTCGTGTAGAATATGAGTTGAATCTTTGTTACATGCCTTTTACTACTAGTTGATACACCTACTAATATTGAATATGTTTATTGTAGTGGAAATTCATCAATATTTTATAAAGATAATCTATTGCCACATTCTTATTTGTCTATTTAAGAACATGATTTTAAATTTTGACAAGTGATTAATGTTTGGACTTAGTATCCACTCTAAATATGATTGATATTATTTGTCATTTGATTAGTTCTGTTTGGTAGACATATCTTATGTGTAGTTCAACTTTAGTCCAACATGATGTGTTCTCATCTAGTGGGGTGCCATAAAGATAATATTATTCTTATGTCTTGATTCTAATTTCTTAGATCTTGACTTGTGACTCCTACAATTAGATTGTCATTCTGAAGTATTTAGTATCTACGAATCTATTCATAGACATGATCTTAAAGGTGTTTTAAATATGAATTTCCCTATGTGTAAACCATACTTATTAATAAGATTATTATCTTAAACTCAGTTTGATCAGATTTTAGAACTATCTATTAAACTTTCCAATGCAAGTTTGTTATAAGTCAATATACTTAATCTGATGCCAATACATGTTCTGTAACAAACTGAGTTTCAAATAATATTTGCAATTTCCACCCTATACTTCGTATTATCTCATTTTCCCTTTGTTTTATCCTTAATGTTGAATTTATGGGAATTGAGTGGTTTGCATAACATATACATGCCAACATAAGGGTTAGTGCACAAATTACCTCTATTAATATTATTAGTAAGGGCAATGATGAAAATGCTCACAAAAACAAAATAATTATTGCATAAATAAGATTTTATCAATGGATAATGTTATTATACAAGTTTAATGAATAATGTAGAAGAAATTATTAGTGTTGAGGAATATATACCCCCCTTCTTTCTCTCTCTACTTATGGGGTGTTAAAAACTTAGAAATGTAGTTATTAGAGTCGGGAAAGACTCTTGGTTTTCTTATCTTAAAAATACAACCAAAATGTTATCACAAAGCCTCTTCATATTAATTCATATTATACACTAATATATATATGTATATATATATATATATATATATATATTAACGGGAAATATATTAATTAAGGGCCTAATCTTGGGTGAACTAAAAAATAATGGCATAACATCGTTCTAGACATTGTAATTAACCTATGATTAAAAATTTAGGTCTTTTGGTCTTCGTTTGACCCTCCAAATGAATTTGTTAAGTTTCAAATAAAGTGTGACCATTGCATAAAATAGATATCATTTAAATGGCAAGTAACTATAATGTCGGTTCGATTTATGTGTCACGTATCCCTTGGATGCCATTCAATGGCCATGATTTGATCTCCATCCGATCTGACGATAGCCATATTGTTACACCCCGATCTCACAATTACCATTAATCATCAGATTAGGGCATAAATTGAGGATTATACTTAATACAAAGATCACCCTTAACTTTTTCTTCTTTTTAAAACTCTTTGTTTTCTCACATTCAATCACATAAACAACTTTACAAGAGAATTAAACCTTGATTACTCTAATATGATGTCAACATTTATGATATGCATACAAACATTCATTATGTTTCTCACACTTCCATGTATATACGACATGATAATCAAATGCATTCTCTCTTATTAAGGAAACAAATATACAAACATCACTTACAACACTCTCACATCTATACTAGGACCTAGAGTGATAGGGACTGACTGTACTTAACTAATCTCATACTTAACTCATGTGGTAGATCTATTCTGATGCTTTGACCTTCTTCAAGTCCACGTGGTTTCCCTAAAAATTGTGAGTAGAGGGGTGAGCCTACTCGCTCAATGAATGAGTACTTGAAAGAAATAGTATAAAGCACTGATATAATTACATATATACTTTTGAGCAACTGAATCAATTATAACAGTAGAAATCTTTAAAGAGTCTAATAATTGACAATCATAAATATGGCAGGATACTCTAAATCTATAAGAGTGAATCAACATATGAAATGCTTGATTGATCATAAAGAGAACTAATAATTAAGAAACATACAAAGAATAATTGAATAATTCTACACATTTGTTTGACCTCTCATTCATTTTATTATGCCCTGATCATATGTTGTGTACTCTACATATGAAGACTCGTAGTGCACTACGATCGCACCGTACAAGACTTAGCGGACACAACTGAGAAATGCCAAGTCTGACTACTCTCCTGGTCTGCAACATCGAGATGGCTCTCTGGCCTAAACTAGACTCCTCCTCTAACCTGATCACACAGGTGGAGAGTCAAGCCACCTCTTGGCTTTTCTCTACTCTAGTGCCACCAGGACTTTTGGTTGATGTTAGACACTACAAACTATAATTTAAGGAGACTTCCACTAGGGCTTCGTCCCCCATGCCACCTGATAGCATGTTCTGACCCCCGTATACTAGATGCTTCCAGTGCTAGGTTGTTTCACCCCTTAGGCATATACCTCACATAGGGGTTCTACAGTGTTCAGGGATCCTAAGTCTATTATTTTATTATTCCTAGAAAGCTCTTTCTACATTATACCCTTATCTTACTTATACTTGACTCTGGTATCTCTATGGTGTCGCATCTACTTATTTGAAGTTATAATACAACATGTATATCATTCTAAACTTGGCAGAGTAGTATATTCAAAACACTATAATATATTGAGTAATCAACATACTATAAATGCAGGTAGACTAAAATTCTTAAATAAATAGATTTCATGTCCACT
This sequence comes from Alisma plantago-aquatica, assembly GCA_963693085.1. Lineage (NCBI taxonomy): Eukaryota > Viridiplantae > Streptophyta > Magnoliopsida > Alismatales > Alismataceae > Alisma > Alisma plantago-aquatica. The sequence goes on along the minus strand of OY856410.1, from coordinate 1,485,518,420 downwards.
TGGCACATACACACTAGAATCGTGCATATCAACCCAAATCTTGAGTTGTACATCTCATAACTCAATTAAGAGTTAATTACTTATCATGACAAGAATTATTAATAATAACTGAGAATATTGATATCACAACACTTGATTCATTGAACTCCCTACCCTTAGGGTTTCATTTAATCATCACAAATGCTACAAAGAAATGTGTAATACATCTATCACATACTTTTCAAATCTTTAAAACACATGATACCTAGGATCTCAATCCCTTATCACATTACTGGGAATTCTCATCCCTTCTCATCATTATCATGATTATTGGATCTGGGTATTCAAACCCTTAGATCATCACATAGCATTGCTACCTCTATAACAGGTAACCATTACCTCTAGGTCCTTAGACCAAGGTATTCATTTCATTGGTTGTACAAGTATTCTCATGGCTCACAAGGCCATCACACATCTTGTCACCTCTCACTAGGCAACAACTTATTCACATGGCTCCCATAAAGATTTCATGTGACATTAACATTCATTGAATAAAGACTACTATCAACAAATCATATAAAATCAATATATGCATGAAACCTTGGAACTGAGTTGAATTTGGGTTTCCATGCCATTCAATAGGATATCATGCATCAATAATAACATTGAATAAATAAAGTACATCATGTCAAGAAAATCCCTTCAAATGGATTTTACGATATCTATTCGCAAATATCCAACTTTCCTCACATCTAGGGTTTCACCCTCTTTACTGAGATATCAAACAAACATTATTCACTTTGAACGAAATCCAAGATAGTATCTGACATATATGTACTATGAATTTATAATAACAATCATTCATAACCAAGGGGATCTAGATAAGCAATTTTCTCTATTTACTTATACAACAAATTTAAGTCATAGACAAATTCCCTATATTTCAGTTTACTCTTATAACCTATGTGAATACTTAGGGAATTCTCATTAGGATGTATTGTATACATTTATAATATGATTTTATCATCTGAACTTCATCCAAACAGAGGAAGAATCCATTTCATATCATTTTGCAAAAACTTAGAACAAATAGACAATTCAGGGTTTGTAGTCGAATACTTGCAATTTAAGATTATGGATGAATTAACCAATTTTCATGCAATATATTATTTAAAGGAAGTTCCCAATCACCCTAAGGTGTGAAAACACCTTAGAAATGTAGCTCATCCCTGAAAATCTCAATCTCATATCAAATCCCTAGCAATTCACCCAATTCTTCTTCCTTTCAACTCGGAAACCCTAAAAATGAGGGATTATGAAGAAAGAGTGAGAAAAGGGGAAGTTTTGATACCATTTTGGATCAAATCAGAGGAGGGAAGGAATTTTGACATGTGATAGAAGATTCACCATGAACCTATATCCAATGAATTTAAACTTACATGATTTTATCATTCCTCGGACCGCAAAACCCTAGGTTAGCATCTCCATCAATTTCTCCTATCAAACCCTAACTCTCTCTCTCTCTAGGATTTCATTTCTTTGGATTTAATCAAGAATTATGAGAGCTCCTTGTGTGTTAGGTTGACCATATAGAGAAATTGAGCTACTTGGGTCAATTGCACTTTGACACCTTACTATACTTTTTCTTATTTTAGCAAAAACAATTCTGTCATAAAAAGGTTTCTATAAATTCATGTATTTCAGAGATCAAACCTCCTCCAAAAATTATGAGAATTTAACATGTTGTGTATAATTAAGTTAAAAATATAGTTAAAATTTGAGATCATTCCAAGTTTCCATTAAATAACTAAAAATTGAATAGTGCACTACTATCCAGAATTCTATAGAAATGTTAGTTACTGTAATTCATCTACTGTTAAGGTCTAAACGCATCCAAAAATTATGAAAATTTTACATGTTGTTTAGGATTAAGTTATATATCTCCAATTAAAATTTCATATCATTTAGTGTTACCAAAAAACAACTAAAAATAAAATACTACACTATTGAAAAGCACTCTATCAATATTTTTGGTCGAAGTATAGTTTGACCGAGAACCACATTCATAGAACACTCAAATATTCTGAAATTTTTCTCTAATATATATGGTTGAGTTATCCATAACATATCCAAAATTCAATTAAATAAAATTTTTTTAGAAAATATGAAAACTAATTTACCACACTGCTATCCTGATCAAATTCCATACTCATGTACCATCAAAACCCTAATTTCAGCCAACTAGGGTTTATATTTCTCAAACCCTAATTTCTCAAACAACAGAACACTTAACATTCTTATTAGGTTTAAAACATCATAATTGAATTATCATCATTAATTAGATTTAAGCAATGATCAATCCAATTAAGCATATAATCATCTAGGTAAACCCTAGTTTACCAATTAAGCTTAGATGCGGTCATAACACACATCATCCCTAACCTCCAGTCACATGACCACACTGACCCTCAACTCATTGGATTCATTCTCCATCATTTCTTGAGATTTTCATGGGATTCTTTCACCAAATGATGCACCTCCTCAGGATGCTTTATTCAAGCCATTACTCATCCACTCTCATGCACTATGTCTGAAATTCCCACTGACGCCGACCATGACCTCTCCACCCTCTTGTCATCTTGGCTCGGCACACCTCCTCACCTATATATAACACCTCCCACACCTCCGCCGACCCCCGTTCAAACTTCCCATTATGCCAATTTGTCGAGATAGCTCCCTCTTAGCTTCCGACACCTCCACCTTCATCCCTACCTTGTGACACACTTCCCGGTGACTCGGTGATAGAAGCAACCCAACAGACAAATCTAGTGAGTTCATCTTTACTTTCTCTTCGTTTTGAGTATTTAAACATGCGATTTGGTCTAGAAATGAGGAAATGCCCAAATGGGCAAACTCCTCCTCCATGACCATGGCTCGCCTGAGAGGAGGAAGATGACCAAGGATAGTTGTCCCGTTTTGCCCTCATGCACATCTCCTTTCATGTTTTAACGCCAAGGTTACTTCAGTCTTTTCGTCGATTTCTTGCTCACCTTTGACCAAACCCCATGCAGACGCAGATCGTTGACTGGGCAACACACCATTTTTCCACATCAGTTTGGGCCCGACCACGTGGCTCACGCCCTTGCATAAGCCATTTAGCCGACGTGGCATTTTCTCGCCTTTTGATTGGTACAGAGCAATTTATTCATAGAAAATCGATATATTTTTGAAAAATGTGAATAAACACTTATTGGAAAGATTATTTCAAGTAGAATTCTAATTTGAGGTTTTTGTTTATTGAATCTCAGTTTTATTTTGATATTTAACGTGTGCACCATCTTAATCATATTAAATATCCTAAAAATGATAACTAATGCATTCTAAGTCCAATTTTGATAAATAAATAGGTTTTCTTAATTAGAAAATATTAGGAATCGATTGGTCAAGTTTTCAAGCCCAAAATCGATGGTTTGTTCAAAGAGTCCAATTTTGGGTACTTTACACTTAATTCCTTCCAAATATCTAATACATGTAATGAACCATTGTACCTAGGGTTAAAGTGACTTGGACTTAATCATTTGGTGGAAAAATCATATCTAGGGATCTAGTATTTGGTATGTGCATTCAATCACCTAAGTTGGGCATATGTTTAATCCAACCTAATTTTCAATTGAGGCATGATCCACTTACTTATTGCACCATGACTTGCTTATTGAGAATTGAGCCTATATGCATGTTACACTATATCTAGCCTATCATGATTACTTTGATGATTATTGGGTCTTGAACCCCACTTGCAATGTTGCAAACATATTTTATCTGCCATTTGATTGTTTAAAGCATGGTAATGATGTAAATGACTAGTTAACTAATGTAGTGTACATGAGTACAAACCACCCATAGGGCACTGAGGTTTTAGTCCTCCTACCAGACACTGGGTTTTTGTCCCCCTGCCACTTTATACATATTTGAGGTTTGGGATATGCATTTTCCCCTCTCCACTTGGTTGAGGTTGGTAGGTGCCTCAACCCTATATTGGTTTAATTTAGTCATAATGTTTCATGCTTGCTCTTTACTTATTATTTACTTGGCAGAAATCTAAATTGTTAACATGCCTCATACTCTTGAAATCTCTTAGTATAGTGAATCTTTACTTTGCCATATGTTACTAATGTACTTGTCTTTAGTCATGTTTTGACACATACTTTTTTATCTCCTCTTGCTGGGTGACCACCAACCACCCATGACTAGGGAAAGGACTATATAAAGGGCAAGGTGTACCAGGACAGGAGTAGAGTTGCCATCATGCATAGGTTTATATTGCTAGATCCTGTAGTTTGTTGTTCAGGCTATGTCATAAACTTTTGATATATAGCCATGTAATAGCACAAGCTTCTCATCTTTTTCTTCGATATCTACTATTGACATTATTGTATTTGGTTCATGCTTATTTGAATGGAATTATTATGCATGCATCCTTCATCATCAAAGATTTATGCAAATGAGGGATATTTTGTATTTTCTGTTAAATTTTATTAAAGGGGTGATCTCCCCTCCTTAAAACATGGTATCCGAGCTTGTAGGGTAGTTACTAGGGTACAAAGTTGGAAGTGATGGTGTCTAGAGAGGGTTATAACCTAGGGGCTAGCAATATTTTCCTCCTCCCCACTAGTTGGTTAACGATGACTCCTGGGTTCATATGACATCGGCTTGGCCTGATCTGATATTGAATGCCCCAAATAGCTTGCCTATAAGCAATAGTAGCCTCCTCTTTTCCAGTATTGTACTTCTAGAATTCTTACCCTATGACCTTGTCTTTCAGCAAGGGTAGCATGTTCGGTGAAAATTCCAACAACAACACCGAAAGACTGGAGACCCCTGAGACTCCTTTGACTCCTCAGTAGGAGTTAGCTATGCTGCATCAAGTCCTCTCAGACACCCTTATGGGGCATCTTTCTACATCCGTTGCCAATGCTAACAAGCCGAAGGAGTTCTACCTGTCTGACTTCATCAAGATGAAACCCCCTTACTTCAAAGGGTAAAATGAGTCCAACATGGTGGACAAGGCATATGATTGGGTGTTTGCCTTAGAATGTACTTTCAAAGGCATGGCAGGTCCCCCACACAAAAAGGTTCACTTTGCAAATTACGTCCTGGATGGCCCAGCCCGGATCTGGTGGAATGGGATTTCCCACACCCATGATGACACTGTAGACATGACTTGGGAATAGTTTCTTGAACTGTTCAGAGCAAACTACATTTTTTCATCCTATCTAAAGAAGAAGGAGGCCGAGTTCTACACCCCACGGTAAGGAGGCATGACCGTGTCTGAGTATGTCCAACGTTTCCTTCTGCTAGAACGTTATGTTGTGGGCCTAATTGAAGGTCGGAGGCCAACCATATTTCTGGAGGGTTTCAACTATAATGGGGGGTGTCACCCTGTTCCCCAACTACCACTGACCTTTCAGTAAATGCTGGACAAAGCCTTGGTTGTTGAGTCCTACCCTGTCTTTCATTCTTCCGGTCTGAGCAACAACAATAAAAGGAAGAATTCAGGCAGGTTCTAAGGGTGTAACCGGTGAAAGAGGCGTCCCTAATTTCATCCTCCCAAGAAGTTCCCTAAGGGAAATGCACTTCCTCGTAGGAATGATCGACCTACACCTACTTGTCACGAGTGTGGCCAAGTTGGTCATATCCGACCATTCTGTCCCCAAGTTCAATCGAGGGCAAGCCCTTATCCAGCAACCACCACAACGTTAGAGCCCGCCTCTGCGGAATGAAAACGACAACAATCATAACAACAACTGCAACAATAACTAGCAAGGACGTCGCCCACTTGTGGAGAGGCAGAACGGAAGAGTCTTTGCTTTAGATGTTGAGGAAGCTGGTGATGACAATGACATGATTGAAGGTAATTTACACCTTAATAAGTATCCTGTCAAGGAGCTTTTTGATTCTGGATCATCAAATACCTTCATATCTACACAGTTTGCTGCTATTCTAGAAATAGAAACTGAGTTCATGAACCATGTGTTAGATGTCAAAACCCCTTGCGGTAGGATATGTTTCTCTTATCTCAAGCTTCCAACCTTAGACCTTTACATCTTGGGGAAGATGTTCCCTTGCGACTTCATTTTACTCGAAATGACAGTCTTTGACATTATCCTAGGTATGGATTGAATAAAGAAGCATAAGGCAATCCTTTTCTATGAAGAGTTGAAGTTAGTTTGTTGCACCCTGAAGAAGGTAGAATGTGTGTTAAGGGCAAGAAACAAGATGAATGGCAATTCACCATTTCAGCCATCAAAGCCAAAAAACTCGTCTCATAAGGGTGTAGGGCATTTCTTGCATCTATAGTTCTTGATACCACACCCCCTACTCTCGATCATATAGAAGTGGTTAAGGAGTTCCATGACGTCTTTCCCGAAGAATTGCCCCAGTTACCTCCAACTCATGACGTAGAATTTTCCATCGAACTCACACTTTGGACTTCACCCATCTCGAAGTCGCCTTATCGCTTGGCACCTGCTGAACTCGCCGATGTTAAGAGGAAGCTTCAAGAACTCCTTGACATGGGGTTTATTCACCCAAATGTCTCACCTTGGGGAGCCCCCATCTTGTTTGTGAAGAATAAGGATGGGTCTATGCATATGTGCATGGACTACCACATGCTTAATCAAGTCATGGTGAAGAATCATTATCCACTACCTCGCATTGATGACCTCTTTGACCAACTCAAGTCTGCTACCGCTTTCACGAAGATGGACTTCTGAAATAGCTATTATCAAATGCAGGTGAAGGATGAAGATATATCAAAGACAACCTTCAGAACTAGGTATGGGCATTATGAATTCTTGGTCATGCCTTTTGGGTTGACCAATGCCCCAACTACCTTCATGGACCTGATGAATTGAGTGTTCCGTCCTTGCTTTGATCGGTTTGTCATGGTATTCATTGATGATGTCTTGATATATTCTAAGTTAGAAGAGCAGCATCGCGAACATTTGAGGTTGGTACTCAATAAACTGTGAGAAAATCAACTCTATGCTAAATTCTTGAAGTGTGAGTTCTGGATCAAAGAAGTCATGTTCTTGGGTCATGCTATTTCTGGTGGACACATTGTTGTTGACCCCGCGAAAGTTGAAGCTGTGACTAGATGGAAAGCACCGAAGAATCCATCTGAAATTTGTAGTTTCCTCAGTCTGGTAGGTTACTACTAGATGTTTATCAAGAACTTCTCTGAACTATCCCTCCCTATGACAAAGTTGACACGAAAGGAAGTCAAGTTTGTTTGGTCTCCTAAATGTGAGGATAGTTTCCAGAAATTGAAGAAGTGCTTGACATATGCTCCTGTGCCTTACCTATTGAAAGAAAACCTTATGCAATATACACTGATGCCTCCAAGCAAGGATTGGAATGTGTTCTGATGCAAGAAAGGAAAGTGATTGTCTATACCTTCCACCAATTGGAGCTAAATGAAGAGAACTAGCCTACACACAATTTAGAGCAGCAACCATTGTACATGCTCTAAAAATCTGGAAACACTACATCTATGGGGTTCAGATCAAGGTCTTGATTGATCATAAAAGCTTAAAATACCTCTTGATACAAAAGGACATGAACCTGAGATAGTGTAGATGGATGGAATATCTCAGGGACTATAACTTTACCATCACTTATCATCCTGGTAAAGTCAATGTAGTTGTCGATGCCTTGAGTCGAAAGAAAGTCGGAACTTGTGCTACTATAACTTGTTCCGTCTAGAAGAATCTAGAGTATGTTTTTGGATGGCAACCCCAACCAGTGGAGATTTTCAATGAAGAGGCTGACGACAAGCTATGTGTTCACATGGCTAGCTTGTCAATCACTCCAAGTTGGATTTCAAATATTGTTGTTTCCCAGTTAGAAAGTCCTGAGCTGAAGGAAATGAAGACCTTAACCCTAAAACCACAATCTAAATTATCTATCGGAGTTGAAGGCACACTCCATTTTTGATAATGATTGTGGGTTCCTGAGGTCAGTGATCTGCGTCAGAAGATTCTTAGTGAAGCTCATGGGTCCAAATACACAATTCATCTTGGCATGACCAAGATGTATAAGGACTTACAACACAGTTTCTAGTGGAAGAATATGAAGAATGATATAGCTCTATTTGTGTCTAGATGTTTGACTTGTCAACAAGTTAAAATAGAACATCAATGACTTGGTGGTCTTCTCCTTCCACTTAGAATTCAGAATGGAAGTGGGAGAAGATAACGATGGACTTTGTCACTAGTTTTCCCAAAACCAGGAAAGGCTACGATGTTGTATGGGTTGTGATTGATCGGCTCACTAAGGCTTTCCTCTTTTTTCCTTTCAAGTCCACTTATAAGGTTGAGGATATGTCACAATTATATCTGGAATGGATAGTTCGTATGCATGTTGTACCTAAAGTGATAGTTTCTGATCGTGATCCCAAGTTCACCTCTCAGTTGTGGAGTCAAAATCAAGAAGAAATGAGAACTGACCTACAGTTCAACACTGCCTACCACCCACAAACTAATGGCCAGTCTGAAAGAATTGTGCAGATTCTGGAGGATCTGTTTCATGCTTGTGTGATAGACTGGGGAGGTACATGGGATTGATATCTACCCTTGGCTGAGTTTGCATACAATAATAGCTACCAAGCCAACATTGGGATGCCTCCGCCCAAAGCCTTGTACGGAAGACCTTGTCATTCCTTGTTGCATTGGGATGATGTGAGTGAACGCACTCTAGTGAAGATAGATAACATTCAAATGACGATAGAGAAGGTTCAGTTGATTAAGAAGCATATGAATACCGCTCAAGACCGACAGAAGATGTATTCCAACAAGCATAGGTTTGATGTGAGCTTCTTAGTAGGTGACCATGTGTTTCTAAAGGTCAAGCCTATACATTCAATTGCCCGATCCAAAGTCAAAGGCAAGCTTAGTCCTCATTATGTGGGACCTTTTGAGATCTTGGCTAAGATAGGAGATTGTGCATACCGTCTAGCTCTTTCGCCTATCTATGACAAGATCCATAATGTCTTTCATGTCTAAGTACAGAGGAAATATGCGAAAGATCCTTCTCATGTACTCACAATAGAACCTTTGGAGATTCATGAAAACCTAACCTATGAAGAGTTACCTATGAAGATCCTAGATACTCGGGTTAAACAGTTGAAGAATAAGGTGATTGAGTTAATGAAGGTGTTGTGGAAGTACCATGTGTTAGAGGAATCCACTTGGGATCTGAGAGATGAAATGCTCCAATCTCACCCTTCTCTTTTTGTCTAAGATGTCGGGGACAAAATCTTTTCAAATGGGTGGAGTGTTGTAATGAACTATGTTTCTAATAATATTTGCAATTCCACCCTATACTTCGTGTTATCTTATTTTCCCTTTGTTTTGTCCTTAAGGTTGAATTTATGGGAATTGAGTGGTTTGGAGAACATATACATGCCAACATAAGGGTTAGTGCACAAATTACCTCTATCAATATTGTTACTTAGGGCAATGATGCAAATGTTCACAAAAACGAAATAATTGTTACATAAATAAGATTTTATCAATGGATAATGTTATTATACAAGTTTAATGAATAATGCAGAAGAAATGATTAATGTTGAGGAATATATATCCCCTTCTTTCTCTCTCTTCTTATGGGGTGATAAAAACTTAGAAATGTAGTTATTAGAGTGGGGAAAGACTCTTGGTTGGCCTATCTCAAAAATACAACCAAAAAGTTATCACAAATCCTCTTCATATTAATTTACTCAAATTATACACTAATATATATATATATATATATATATATAGAGAGAGAGAGAGAGAGAGAGAGTCAGGCTAGAATACACTCGAGTGTATCCGGAGCAGAATACACTCAAGTAGTTTTTCATGATACAATATTTTTTTTGAAAATCTAATCCATTGATCTTCTTAAACATCTTGTGAACAACTCATACGCAAAATTTGAGCACATTTGGATATGTATAGCTCATGTTATGAAGACCGCAAAAATTATGCATTTTGAATTAGTTTCGCGCGTCGATTTTGTTGCCCTTGGATGAGTGACTTACACTCATCCAAATGGGCTCAAAATTTGTATGTAGCCTAGTTATAGTATGAAGGTGAAGATTAGTGGTTTACATTTTGCAAAAAATAGTCTTGATATGCAAACACACTTGAGTGTATTCATGCGATCCATACACTCGAGTGTATTCTAGCCCGACTCTCTCTCTATATATATATTAATGGGAAATATATTAATCAATGGCCTAATCCTTGGTGAACTGAAAAACTAATGGCATAACATCATTCGATATGTTGTAATTAACCTATTGTGAAAATTTGAGGTCTTTTGGACTTCATTTGACCCTCCAAATGCATATATTAAGTTTCAAATAAAGTGTGACCATTGCATTAAATAGATATCATTTAAATGGCGAGTAACTCTAATTTCGGTTCAATTTATGTGTCACATGCCCCTTGGATTCCATCCAATGGCTAGGATTTGATCTCCACCTGATCTGATGGTAGTCGTATCATCCCTAACCTCCAGCCGCATGAGCAGACCGACCCTCGAGTCCTTGGCTTCATTCTCCCTCATTTCTCGAGCTTTTCGGGTGATTCTTTCACCAAACGATCTGCCTCTTCATGATGCTTCATTCAAGCCATTACTCATCCACTCTCATGAAATTTGTCTGAAATGCCCAAAGACACTGTCCATGACCTCTCCACCCTCTTGTCTTCTTGGCTCGGCGCACCTCCTCACCTATATATAACACATCCCACACCTCTGTCGGCCCCCGTGAAAACTTCCCATTATGCGAATTTGTCGAGATAGCTCCCTCTTATCCACTGACACCTCTACCTCCCTCCCTACCTTGTAGCACACTTCTCGATGACTCAGTGATAGCAGTAGCCCAATAGACAAATCCAGTGAGTTCTTCTTTGCTTTCTCTTCGTTTCGAGTATCTAAACATGAGATTTGGTCCAGAAATGAGTAAACTCCCAAATGGACAAAATCCTCCTCCAAGGCCATAGTTCGTGTGTGATGAGGAAGATGACAAAGGATGGTTTTCCTATTTTGCCCTCATGTGCACTTCCTTTTGTGTTTTAACGCCAAGGTTACTTTAGACTTTTCAATGATTGCTTGCTTGCCTTTGACCAAAGCCCACGCAGACGTGGACTGCTGACTAGGACACACGCCATTGGTCCACGTCAGTGTGGACCCGGTCGCATGGCTCGCACCCTTGCGCAAGCCATTTAGCCTACGTGGCATTTTCTCGCCATCTAATTGGTCCATAGCAATTTATTCATAGAATATCGATACATTATCGAAAAAATGTGAATAAACACTCGTTGAAAGCTTATTTCAAGTAAAATTTGAATTTGAGATTTTCATTTATTGGATCTTAGTTTTATTTTGATAGTTAATGTGTGCACCATCTTAATCATATTAAATATTCGAAAAATGATAACTAATGCATCCTAAGTCCAATTTTGATAAATAAATATGTTTTCTTAATTAAAAAAAATAGGAATCAATTGGTTAAGTTTTCAAGCCCAAAATCGATGGTTTTTTCAGAGGGCCCAAATTTGGGTACTTTACACTTAATTCCTTCCAAATATCTAATACATGTAATGAACCTTTGTACCTAGGGTTAAAGTGACTTGGACTTAATCATTTGGTGGCAAAATCATATCTAGTGATCTAATATCAGGTATGTACATTCAATCACCTAAGTTGGGCATCTGTTTAATCCACCCTAATTTCCAATTGAGGAATGAGCCATTTACTTGTTGTACCATGACTTGCTTATTGAGAATTTATCCTATATGCATGTTATACTATATCTTACTTATTGTGATTACTTTGATGATTATTGGGTCTTGAACCCCACTTGCAATGTTGCAAACATCTTTTATCTGCCATTTGATTATTTAAAGCATGGTAATGATGTAAATTACTTGTTAACTAATGTAGTGTACATAAGTACAAACCACCCATAGGGCACCGAGGTTTTAGTCCTCCTACCAGGTATCGGGGTTTTAGTTCCCCTACCACTTTATATATATTTGAGGTTTGGGATGTGAATTTCCCCCTCTCCTCTTAGTTGAGGTTGGTAGGTGCCTCAACCCTATATTGGTTTAATTTATTCATAATGTATCATGCTTGCTCTTTACTCATTATTTACTTGGCAGAAATCTAAATTGTTAACATGCCTCATACTTTTGAAATCTCTTAGTGCAGTGAATCTTTACTTTGCCATATGTTACAAATGTACTTGTCCTTAGTCATGTTTTGACACATACTTTTTTTTATCTCCTCTTGATGGGTGACCCCCAACCACCCAGGACCAGGGCAAGGATTAGATCAAGGGCAAGGTGTACCAGGACAAGAGTAGAGCTGCCATCATGCATAGGTTGCTATTGCTATATCATGTAGTTTGTTGTTCAGGCTATGTTATAAACTTTTGATATAGAGCCATGTAATAGCATAGGCTTCTCATCTTTTTCTTTTGTTGCTACTATTGACATTATTGTAATTGGTTCATGCTTATTTAAACGGAATTGTTATGCATGCATCCTTCCGCATCAAAGTTTTATGCAAATGAGGGATGTTTTGTATTTTTTGTTAAATTTTAGTAAGGGGGTGATCTCCCCTCCTTACATGTACCTTGCTTGAGTTGGAGGTATCCACTCACTAAGCTCTATATGAGTCTCATGAGGTTGTTTCAAATGTTATTAGGTATAATGCTACCTAGTGAAGAGGCTACAACAAAGAAGATGTAAGTATAATGTCCCTACACTCTCTCTTCCTGAAATGGGTTTTAGATCAACAAGCTCCTTTGATGTACATGTAGATGATGTAAACTAACTACAAGTGAGAAATAATATTTGATTCTTGTTTTAATGGATTTGAACATGATTTGTTATGACTAAATATATTATCATTGATGTGGTATTGGTTACAAGGTTTTATGAAGAAAAGAAAGAAAAACTTAACTTGTATTTTCTATATACTGTGTTAATCATGTTTATCGACATTTGTTTTTGTACTTAATAATTGGGTTTAGTTTAGGATTCCTCTATAAAGGTTGAAAGTCATGTTGATCAAAGGAGATGTTAGGACAAGTGGTATCAGAACCTAGGTTAGATGAGTCTACATGGACAATAGGATGTAGGGCTATATGATAATATGGATATTGAACATAACATGAATGATATGCATATTGGATGAACTTAGTATATAGATACACTGGTCAAGTATCCAAATATTAGGATTAGACACTATGGAACTAGTAACTATACTTTTTTCTAGATGTCTTGGCCAAGCATCCAAATGAAGATAGTTTGGGAGTATAACAGGATGAATCATTATAATAAGAAAGATAAACTGTAGAATGAGGAAGTATTATCCAATAGAATATGGAACCCAAGATAGGTTGAAAGTTTCACATGAGAAAGTTGAATGAATCTAATACATCATGAAGATAATTCTAATAAATATGAATCTGAGTATGGATCTAAATTTGAAAGAATAAGAAAGAAGAACTAAGAACTGAGAAGGATGTCCACTAATAAATCTTCTTTATAAAGAAAATTGATAGATGATAATAGAAATACAAAATAAACCATAAATCTTGATCAATGGAATACATAATTGAAATAAAAAAATAATAATAAAGGTGATGAGAATCATGCCTTGAGACTGATGTATTACCATGATTTGTTAATCATTGTATGTAATTCACAAAGATATATATGATGACGATAAGGGATGAATTATCCATCTCATCATAGTAAATTTAGAATTCCATTATAAAAGATCCAATAAGCAAGAAAATGATGTAATATGAAAAACAATAAACTGAAAATCAATCTAACAAGACATTTTTTTTAATCTAACAAGACTTTGAGAGATGCACTATTATAAACAATTATCTCCACATAATTTCTTACATTTCTAAATAAAATATTAAAATGAGGGGAGAATTTGTAGCAACCATTTTCAAATTAGCCATCTAATCAGGGTTTACTTAAATTATTGCATGCTTAGTAGATTGATCATTGTTTAAGATTGAACAATGATGATAGTATAATTATGATGTTTTAAACCTAATGAGAAACTTTAATCATGCTTTTGTTTTTAATAATCAGATTTTGATAAGTTTAAATCCTAGTCGCCAAGCTTAGGATTTTTGTAGCATACCAATATATAATTTGAGAAATATAGTGGTGTAGTAAATCATTTTTAGTATTTATATACAAGTCTGATTTACATGAAATTTGGATATAGGAGTTTAAAAAGTCAAATGCAAGTGTTTTTGCAAAATATCATAACTTTTCAATATTTTCTGACCTATTTGTCAGCTGAGTTTATAGAAGACAAACTCACCTAACCATGCATTTTGGATGAAATATAACAGTCTATTATTTGTTTTTATATTTTTATTGAAAGATCCAAATGATCATAAATTTTGATTTTATCTTGGAAGCTCTATTTATGACATTGTGCTGAATGTTCATAATTTTTTGATGATGCTTGAAACTTCCAGAGAGTGGTGTCGATCGAGTTTCTTATCATTGACAACTCAACCAACCAACCAGTCTGTCTAAATAAAAAACAAGATTGGATATACTTTTTGGACTTATTTGCAATTGTTCTAAGTACTTAATTCATATATATGATCTACCTAATACCCTGGTAGCTTCCATAATCCATCGTACTGTTAGATATACAAAATTTGAGAGAGAAAGAGTGATTAGAGTTTTGAAGAAGAAAATCATTAGAAGTAATGAGTTAGTGTTTTAGATTCCTATATCTTGAAAATTCATGTAAATTCCTAGATATGATTTCATTATGAACCTTATCTCCTACATCTGTATTTTTTCTTCCCCTCTACCTTGAATAAAAAATATAGAAAATCACCATATTTTCTCTTTCTTTCTCTCATATTCTCCTTTTCTAGGGTTTCTAAGTTGGAAGAAGGGAGAAAAGGAGTCATTTGCTATGAATTGAATGCTTTTCTAGAATTCCAATCCATGAGACACTAATTAAGGTGATTTACACCTGAGTTGAGTGTTTATCTTCCTCTTAAAATTTCTATTTATGTTGAAATCCTAAATCTATCTGGCTAAGTTGATTGAAATTCGTGTTTGTATTTGTATGCAATTGGGTAACCATTTGGAGAGATTATTAGGGAAACAAATGCTACTGATTTGGAATATTCTTATTGACTTGTGTTTAGTATGTTCATAATATATTGATGCAAGTTACATGGAAGGTATTATGGATAGTGAACAATATTATTTTATACCAATTTCTCCTAAAAATCATCCCAATGAGCGATATGCTTGGAAATTTAATTGACATGTGTTTAATCATATTTGAACTCAACAAGCATGAGTTGTTGTTGTGTGCACAAATTGCCACTATTTGGATATCTAATTTGGTTGTTTTTGTCATTTGTGCTTAATTGAATATATTTTCACATATATTCACCAAATTAGTATAAAATTAGTGTGCATCGTTTCTTATATTTTTTCAAATATTTTATATGCATTTTACATATTTTGATTATCATAATAATTATTTGATTTAATTCATTGCTTATTTTATTGCACATAATTATTATTTACTAGAGAAAAGTTGATACTACCGACATGAAACTCGGTAGCACCACATGATATCGAAGTACAAAAGATATTAATTGTTCCAGATCAAAAAGGAAAAAGGATTTCTACTGCAACTAACTCGGTAGTACCAACTTCTAAGTCGGTAGTACCGACACAGGCACTGACGACCTTTTTTTTTGGGGGGGGAGCCAGGAGGCTATTTATTCATCTCACCCTCCTCATGCAAGCCAATAAGGAAATGCATTACAAGGGGAAATGTTTTCTAGAAAAGTAAACATGGTAGTACTACTACCAATACAAAACTCCTCCCTCAACCTAAGGACCAGATATTCGGGTGGTCTGGTATGGTTGAAGCAACAATTAGTGTGTTTTTGGTGGTGCTTGGCCAAAGCATCGACCATTTTTTTGCAACTTCTTGGTTCATACTTAACTACCCAATACTCATGTTGTTTACACCTCTACTGGATTCTATCCAAGTAGAGTGCAAACCTAGGGTTCTCGTGCACATCAGACTGAAGCATATCAACAGGTAGTTTACAATCAGTTTCAAAAATGACCTTCTCCAGTCTAGATCTGCTAGAAATTTCACACGCTAAGTCAACCGCTACGATTTCAGCATGAAGGGCAGAACTAGTTGTCATCTTCCTCACATGAGCTCCACTCCAACGTCCATCCTGGTCCCATCTAATCACTGCAATGGTGGATTTAGTTCTGCTCCAGACTGTATTTGTGTTGATTTTGACATACCCAGGAGGGGGAGAGGCCCATTGGTGTACTTTAGCTATCGGGCTCGGCTGGTTCTCGTCATCCCATTTCTTGTTTGACAACTGGATATCATGATGGATGTGTTGTACCAACTGATGGGTGGGTATACTGATGTTTTCAAAAATCTTGGCATTTCGTGCTTTCCATAGGTGCCATGAAGTGATCATGAAGAGTTGCGCCTTCAGCCCGCCTTGTTTCAGCTGGAACAAGACCCACTTTTGTGATCTTTCCTGGAAGAAATCTTCGGGAGGTTTGTTTGAAAAAAGTTGCATCCACACTTCCTTAGATTGTTGGCATTCCCGTAGCACATGAACTAAGGACTCCTCTGCTGTGTTACATCTTTCAAAAGTACTACTGGTCGCAATCTTGCATTGAACTCGTCTATAGTTGGTAAGAAATGTTCCATGTGAAGCAATCCAAGCAAATAATTTGACCTTAGCTGCCACGCGATTGCTCCAGATCGTGTCACATTCCCCATCTGTATGGATGTCCCTGTCTCTTCTTAAGATATGGTAAGCAGACTTGGATGTGATCTAGCCATTGTTTGTGCAGTTCCAAACTCGGATGTTGTTCATGTCGGTGCACTTCAGAGGTTCCACCTTCAGTACCCAATTGACCTCCTGGTGAGGCAGCCAATATTCCAAAAATTGTGTCCCATTCACCATTGTCTGTGACAACACTTGCTACTGATAGACCCATTAAGGATTCTGGAATAGTGTGAAGAGTTTGATGTTTTAGAATGACCCCCGCTTTGACCTAAGAATCCTCCCAAAATCTGATGGTGTTGTCGTTTCAGATTACTAGGTAGGAATTGTTTTCTATTAGATGTTTACATTTCAGCGTGGCATGGGCAAGCCGAGACAAATTTGTGACTTTTCCTTCTGAGAAATCTTGATATCTTCCCTTCATAAACTTACACTAGATGGTGTTTCTGTTGTTGGATATCTCCCAGACATTTTTTGCTACTAGACTTGTATTCCATTTGCGCATAGTCTTGATACCTAGACCTCCCTTTTCTTGGATGCTGGTGACTTTATCCCACACCACAAGTGACATGGGATTCTTCTTGTGCCCCCCTCCCCATAGGAAACGTCATATGGTGATGTCAATCCTATCGCATAAAGTAAGAGGTAACAAGCCAGTTTGCATGGTGTAAGTTGAAATGGCTTTGAGGGTAGATTTTTCCAAGCAACATCTTCCTGCCAAGGATAGTGTCCTCGCAGCCCAGCCATTAACTCTGTTGTCAATCTTGTCGAGTAGGTTTTCATAAGTGTGATTCTTTACCCGCTTGTGGATGATAGGTACCACTAAGTACCTTCCTAGGTCGTCAGTCTCTTGGAACTTACATATTTTGTTAATGCAGGTTCTGGTAATGTGTGGCACGCTTCCTCCATAGAAGACTTGAGTTTTAGCAATGGATATGGCATGTCCTAATGCTTTTTCAAATCTCCGAAAGCACCGCTTGATAGTCCTCATTTGTTCACATGAAGCTTCCCCAAAGAGAATAAGATCATCTGCAAAACATAAATGAGACACTTCCATTCTGTTCCTTCCTAATTTGATTGGTTTTCATTCACCGGATTGAACCAGTGCTTTTATCATTTGGCTCAGATGCTCAATGTAGAGAACAAAAAGATAAGGAGTGAGAGGGTCTCCTTGTTGGATCCCTTGACTTGGTTTGAACGGATGAGTTTTTTCGCCATTTCAGAGCACTTCACATTCGCCTGTGGTGATAGAGTTCATGATATAGTTGGTAATGTTGCCAGGTAATTTGATTTTCATGAGGGTGTCAGAAATGAAACTCCAGGCAAGTTTATCATAGGCCTTAGATAGATTGATCTTGATGGTCAGATATTTGCTGCCCTTTTAACTCTTTAACATGTGAATGATCTCTTGTGTAAGAGCTATGTTGTCCGTTATCCTCCGCCCAGGAACAAAAGCACTTTGTTCGTGTGAGATCCACTCCGGGAGGTACATTTTTTTCTCTCCACCACTATCTTTGATATAAGTTTTAGACAAAGATTGTTAAGAGATATTGGTCATAGTTGATCACAGCTGGTGGGATGGGTGACTTTGGGGATCAGGACCATTGTGGCATTGCACAATACTACCAGTAGGGGTTCACCTCTTAAAGCTTTCCGTGCTGTCTATAAAAAGGACTGCTTCACTATGTCCCAGTGGTTTAGGATGAAGAGGGCTGAAACACCATTGGGCCCCGATGCTTTGTAGGGATTTAAACTCTTTAAAATGTGCATGTACTCATTTTCTTTAGGATCTGCCGCAATATACTTCTTCTGTGCAGGGGTTAGTTTCTTGAAAATCCCAGGAATGGATTCGGTGCCATTGCATCTTCTCTGATATGGTTCTGTCAGCAGGTTCAGGAAGTGACCTCTCACCAGGTCTTTCAGATCGCCCATCTCCGTTATCCATTCACCGTCATTGGATTTTAGTGTTGTGATGAAGTTTTGCCTTCGACGTTGCTTCACACAAGTATTATAGAACCTTGTATTACAGTCGCCGTTGTGAAGCCAGTTGATATGACTCCGCATTTTCCATTCCTCCTCTTCCTTCTTAAGAACCAAATCGAGCTCAGCTTTCATATCAAGATAGATACCATATGTGATTGGGTTGTAGCAGGTAGCAAGATCTTTTTCTAGGTTCTTGATGTTTCAAATTAGTACTGTCTTCTTCCTCGTCTTGGCTGAAGATAGTTGTTGATCCCTCTTGACTAAGGACTCTTTTACCTTGACTAAGGGCTCTTGACGACCTTAATTGCATGTGTTAAATCCAACACATATTATTATGGAAAATAATATTTAGGTTTTCTCTCATCCTAAACATGTACGAAAGTTATATAAGACACCATTAGAAGTGAAATTTCACTCTCTATCAGAGGGGGACGACACAAGAAGTGAAAGGGGAGAGAAAAGTGAAGGAACCCTAACCGAGGGACTTCAAAGGCATTTTGGCAATGACAGAAGGACTCCATCTCCTCTAGATCTCCTCCTAACTCTTTCCCCTATTTCCAGTATCTCGAAATCCATATTTTGCATATTTTTTTGATCTGCTATGTTACCATGTCTCGCATATTTGTCTAATCCTCTTAATTCTCTAGGATTCGGGAGTAGCCCGATTGTACATTGTATATGGTTCTTTTGCATTAGTATATTATTTTCTCCTTAATTTTGGGCATGTTGCTATGAAATCGTATTGAATTATTTATGTTGCGCACCATAGGTGATTAATTAGATCTTTGATAACTTTGGGAGGAGGATTAAGGATTGGAAATCTATTGTAACACATGTTTTGTATTGCCCTTTGCGAAAGGTGGCTTACGGATGTGAAGAGATTACCCAGAGGATTTGTTCAAGCACCCAACTAATTAACCAATTACTATATAAATGGGATTGAAATTAGAATAGGCAGTGAATTATACTTTGGTAGTGGGGTAGTTCTTGCTACAACCTCTTTGTCCAGGAGTGGGAGGAAAATATATTAATCTTAGATTAAAGCTATAGTGTCGATCATGGTGAAACCACAATCCTTGAGAATTTATTCTCCTTGTGATCACAAATCATTAAATTAATTTTCTTTCTTGCAATTAGTTTAATAACTCTAAAATTAGAGTTTTCTTTGGCTTAGCTGATCGAAAGCAATTAGTAGTGGTTTTTTGAATTATGTTTCCCCATGTTTAATATATGGGCCTCGTTGACCTGTATTACTTCGATATGTATGCTTGCATTTTACAAGTACAACAAGTTTTTGGCACTATTGATGGGGAAACGACATATTCAAGCACTACAAGTGTTGTAATTGGCCACTCTGGGGCACCCTCTTTATTTCTTTTTATTCTTTCCAAAGCTGAATTGCAAACATTTTTTTTCAATCACCAGTATCTCGTTCTCACATTGAATTCATAAATTTTAGGTACTAGTTCATGGTTCAAACACGAACCACTAATTACAGTCCCACAACAAATCCACAACTAGAAGGTATAGGTGATTCACAAGAAGAACAAACCATCTAGGAAAAGATCAATGTGTCATCTTCAACAACTCAGCTTGGTCCATCAAGTGATAAGAAATAAATGTAGGAAGCTACGAGATCGATCCTGGGCTGGGGGCATTATTCAAGAAATATGCTTTCCATGGCCACAACACTGCAGACCCAATGACTCACATCAGCAATTTTGTTGAAAGTTGTGACATGGTGAAGATAGACAAACTTTCTACCACCGTGATATACCTAAATCTATATCCATCATCCTTATTAGACCGTGCTAAGTCTTGGTTTTGTAACCTCAAGTCAAAATCCATAGAGACATGGGACCAGATGATAAACACATTCTTGGAGCATTATTTCCCTCCGTAGAAGAAGAATGAATCGACACAAAAGATTTATAACTTCAAGCAACATGCAGAAGAGTCATACTCAGAGGCTTCAGAGTGCTTTCAAAAGATGTTGCAGAAGGTGCCTCACCATAGTATAGATCTATATGGCCAAGAAAACCTTCTATTATGGCCTACATCGGGGTGAGAGGACAACCCTAGACAGTGCAGGATCTGGAATTTTCTTAAACAATAAGCCTTCTAGATGAC
This sequence comes from Alisma plantago-aquatica, assembly GCA_963693085.1. Taxonomy (NCBI): domain Eukaryota; kingdom Viridiplantae; phylum Streptophyta; class Magnoliopsida; order Alismatales; family Alismataceae; genus Alisma; species Alisma plantago-aquatica. Next base: position 1,485,497,431 of record OY856410.1, on the reverse strand, counting down.
ATGAGATCCTGAAGAACATGGCTAAGAACTAGTCGTGGGATGAAGAAAGAGAACACCCAACAACCATTAAAAGTGCTAAAGAATCTAAAGTCATCTCGACATTGAATGAGAAGCTTGACCTCATCACCACAAAATTGTGCCTGAAGGATTTAAAATCATCTATAGGTGAAGAAGAGGATTGCATGTACAAGAACCAGTAGTAGGACAGTTCCCCCAACAAGATTGATAAAATTGAGAACATGTTAGGAAAGTTGGTAAGCTAAAATGAAGCAATTATGGGTCAGACAAAGAGGGAGCTACAAAACCAAGGTGCCCAAATCCACAACATTGAATATCAAATTTCTTAGTTAGCATCAGAAGTAGCTTCCTTGAAGAAGGTATGTCAACAAGGAGCACCTAGGAATGCAGCTCTAGCCCATCAACATCACCAAGAAAAATTTATCTTTGTTGTCAAAGAGAGAGAACATCATACCGATGAGGCACCCAAGAAACACACTTAGGAGTCTGATTGGGTATATGTGCCTAAGTTCCCATTTCCTTGCAGTCTAGTGGATAGTGAACTTTAAGGTCCCATTCTAGTTAAATCACCATCTACAGTTCCTAAAATGGTACTTATTCAATAGGAGCAGGTGAAGGTTTTACTAAGCAGTGGAACAGTCACAATCAATAAAGGGACACCTAAAATTTAGAAGGAACAACCACCAGTAACACCACCCACAACGGATGTGCCAATTTCTATTTTAGAAGGTGATGATGAAGCAAGCTTAGGGTAGGAGGTTTGTCAAGTACTATATGTTCTCCCACATAAGTGAGAAGAGAAGTATGATGTTCCATCCCTAGATAATCTGGAGCTGAGGAAAGAGGAAACACAGTTCAAAAAGTCTCTGGACATCTTCCAAAAACTTTAAATCAATTTGCCATTGGTTGAGGTGATAGAACAAATTCCTGCTTATGGGAGTTTGAAAGATATCAACAACAAAAAGTGTAGGATTAAAGACACATCTATTGCACATGTTGATGAGGTGATGAGTGCACTGATCAAGGGGAAGTTGCCAAAGAAGAGGACAAATCCAGGATGTTTCTACATCCCATGTTCTATAGGTGGCAAACACTTCAAGCAGGCACTATGTGATATGGGAGCAATCATTAATCTTATGCCTCTTAGCATCTTTTGAATGTTAGGATTGAAAGAACCAAAAAGAACATCCATGGCAATCAAGTTGGCAGATGGCTCTATTGTGAAGTCATACGGGATATGCGAGGATGTGTTGGTTAAAGTTGACAAGTTCATCTATCTAGTTGACTTTTTGGTAATGGATATGAAGGAGATATGAGGATCAAAGATGCTTTTAGGAAGGTCATTCCAAGATATGGACCATGTGATCATTGCCATTGGAAGAGGCTATTTGACACTCCAGATAGACGATGATAGAGTGGAGTTCATACTTCCGGGTGAATCTTCACCACCATCTCATTACAAATCGGGCTAAGAAGGATCATTAATGTTGAGACTAGGACATTAAACAAGGGCGCTTCATGGGAGGCAACCCAATTTTATTTTTGTCATTTACAATTTGTTTATGTGTTTTTCTTTGTTACATTTCATCTTTTTCATGTTAGATTTTAGTTGATGTAAAAAGGTACCTTGATACTCTTGTTTGGTGTGCAGACATGATCAAACTCGGTACTACCAACCCCCAAGTCGGTACTACTGACTCCTTATCACTTAGAATTCATAGAAAGTTGGTACTATCAAGTTCATAGTCGGTACTACTAAAATGTTTCTAGAAAATCACCTTAATCCTGGACCCAAGTCGGTATTATTGAGTTCAAAGTCGGTACTACTAATTTTTTTAGCAAAAAGGTGATAAAAACTACAAGAAGAAGCTGTCAGTACCACTGATACACATGCTAGTGGGTACCAATTTTCAAGCTCAAAGAGGGAGAGAGAATTTCATATATTGATGCCAAAAAGAAACAAAATAGTGACACCAACAAGAGAGATATATTCTTGAACAACTTGATCCAAAGAAGCACCAATCATCCACCTCCACTGTTAGGACTCATTACACTAAATGAGATTACTCAAATAATAACTCATATACCCAAAAATATGGGTAAATTAAAATTGATTTCAATGTCAGCACCTTCTCAGAATCATTTTCATAAGACCCCAACATCTTTCTTTTATCCATACTAGGCCAAGAACTTGATACAAATGTTCTATTGCCTTAGCCACAACATATATACACAGAAGAACAATATTCATATATATCACACAAACAAGCATTAACATACTAATAAAATCCTGATTCATTTGAAACACCATGTACAAACGTTTCCTGCCCGGACTTGAGAGTACAGGGATGACTCTATGACACACTAGACATCTAATAAACTTTATCAAAGATTCATTACTATAGCTCCTCTTTGCTGCTACATGTTTGTTATTGTCACTTTTGATTACCAAAAAAAATGTGGCGAACCACAAGGGTGAGACCCATGTCCCAACAAGAGATATAACCTCCAACAACATTTATTGATTGCAACATTTTTAAATAATTAAATAGTTAAGCAGTTTAATCAGATCTAACAAATAAGATCAGAAATATTGATGATTAACAAAATACATAAGCACAACTATTTGGATAAGTATGATCATTACTATATGCATATCTAGCTACAAAGGCATGGCTAGCATGCAAAACATAACTAACAACATGAGATAGCTAGCATCATGATTATAATCAGCAATAGCAGTATAGTTATCAACATTATCATGGATATTGTATGTATGCATCTACAATCTTAAGCATATCCACAACATAAGTATTTCTACTATCTATTAATTTCACTAAGCATCATCTATATGTAAAGAGAACAAACAAGGGCTATCATCCAATGTGAAATGTTGTGTTTAACCCTAAACAAATATGCTACACAGTTATATTACATCTTTTATTATGCCCTAGGGAATTTGAATCGTACCATTCAAAGTTCATCCGACCCCTGTAAAGGGCTATTCAGTTCCGTATAAGATCTAGGAGTGCCGGTATCCTAAGATCCCTTCCCCTCGGTTAGTTGAGTAACAAGGCAGTGACATATCAATCAAAGCTGCCACCACAGCGACATATAGTCAAGCTGAAAACCACTAGTCTGACCTTGGTACAGGTCACGACACTAGAAACTAGGGTATTCAAACCCAATCACTGAGGTACAATCGTAGTTGTCCTCTAATCACATCATGTTATAATAACCGAGACACGACTGCAGCCGTTCTCAATGACATCAGATGTATGAGGCATGACCATAGCCAACCTCCACAATCTGTATTGTGGATGACAAGGATATATCCTCAACCTACCACCCCCACATACTCAACAATATGCGCTCTGAGTTTCCCTTAGTAATACTTGTTTCACCATCTAGCAATTTCTAACACTGAAGATGGTTCTATGGCACATGGCACTACATGATTAGAGTGGCACTTGATTAGTTATGCCAATTGGGAGAATTAAGGTTGCATCAAACAAGTGGACATACAAACCCTAATTCACTTCTAGAAATCATATAATTATAAGAACTTTGAAAAGATATAAAATGTGTGAAACATAATTTCTCATTTCATCATCACATGGTACTATTCATTTTCCATTCATGAGACCACACTAGTCATCATACTATCACAAGATATAAATCCTTTTCTCAATATCACAAGGTATCAACCCTTATCAACATAAGAGGATTACACCCCATTCAGGTCTCAACCATGCCTAAAGCATTAAGACCATCATATTATTCCCTTCAAGATCATCATTATCTTTGCATGCCTTATAACAAGGTTCAACAACATCAATTATATATAATACACCAGATCAACACAACATTACATTTATGAGCTAGGTGGTATTCATAAATAATCATAGTAGGGTAATATTAACATTAAGAACATTCCTCTATTACATCAACATGAAAGGAATATAGATATGATTAACAATCATCATATTCATAATGCACATGTTTAGCATAAGAAAGTATCAACCATGTGGCTATGATAACCAACAATTAACATATTAAGGTTATGGGTTCCTTCTCGCCCGACTGTTGCCGCTTGGTTGCTCTGGCGATCTCCCTTGCGATCTAGGGTTAGCGCGGGGTGCCCTTTGGCTTGGGGGTGGGGGAGGCCGCGGCTGCGGCTGGTGGGTTCTTCCCCTACGCCCCTCGGGCCTCTTCCTGCCTCGACCTACCTCAACTGAGCAGTCGTTCAATGCCTTCGGATGGGCTTGCTTGTCGTCATCCTCATACAACGGGTTTCCGGGGTAGCAGTTGTGCTGTGATGGGTGTGTTCTAGGGTGGTTTTTTCACCTAGCGGGGGACTCACCCTCTTCGCTCTGTGCTTGGTGTCGCTGCCCTTTGCAGGTTTCTACTGTGTGGAGCTAGGGGATGGTTTGGTTCTGAGGAGCTGAGCTTTCTTCCCCCTTTCAGTTTCTGCTCTATTTCATTTAGTTCTTGCTTGTTCCTTTTTTTTATCATGTCAGGTGGTTGGTTTGGTGTCTGTGACACCTTCGTCTTGTTTTTTAGTTTACAGTCATCGGCCTTGTTGTTCTTTTGGTTAGTCTCTCCTTCGTGGGAGCAAGGAGCCCCTATTTTGCTGGTGCTCCTATTTATCTCAATCAATTTTTTATCTGTGGTGGTCATTTGTTGGTCATGGTCGTACCTCGGGTTCCTTCTTGGGCATATAGTTAGCTCGGGCGCCCCCTTGGTGCTTCAGACAAAGGAGGAGTAAGCTGGGTTTGTGCTTCGTGTGGGTCTTCCGCCCCCTGTTCGCAATGGTGGTCGGGAGTGGTGGTGGAGTTCCCGGCACCCTCTACTCCCCGCCTTCATATCCGCATGAGCCATCCTTCCTCTGTATTTGCATCTCTAGGGTTTTGGCCTCCTTCCCGGGTCTCCTTGTTGGTGCAACCTTAGTGCTCGTCGCTGGTAGTTGTGTTTCTTGTCCTATTTTGTGGGGTGTTGTGTCTGTGTTGTTAGGTCTGTGTCGTTGCTTTGGGGTCAAGCTCTTTGTCTGGTAATCATTCGTTGTCTTCATGATGGTAATCTCTATCAGCGACTTTGCAAACTCCTCTCCAGATGTACACATAGGTTCTTGTAGATGGATGAATTCCATCCTAGATAGCTGTTTTAGACAGCCACTACAAGAGGTGGACGGTGCAGAAGTGTACCTATCACATCCCAATCTGAGCCTTGTGCTATGTCTTTCCACAAAAGGAGTTGCTGCTTGGTTACTTGATGAGAGATGTCTATCTTGTAGATGTCGTATGGCTTACTTTTAATGATATTGAGCTATTCTATAAAAAAAAAACATATTAAGGTTATGATCATATTAAGGAGGTTATTCCACTATCATTCCATCATATAATAATGTTAAACATTAAAACTCATATTTATCTATTTGCATTAGAGTTAGGTTCACCAAGATAAATCATATTAATGTTACTAATCAACACTTATACCTAAATCCTAACTCACGTCATCCCCATTAGATGATGGATGCATAAGGTGAAGCATCACTATCACATTCCCTACTTTTCTCAGGTATGAACCCCACATAAATCAAGGTGTAACCATCAAGTTATAGCATACTAGGGTTTCAACAATAATAGAGTACTCCATGGTTGTATTAGTCATTCAAGGACTATTCATACCCAATTACCATCATTTAGTTATATTAAAAGGCTAGGTATAGCAAGCTATACCTTATTAGGGTTACATATAAACACAATATGGTTATCATCCCTTCTATTCATATGAGTGAATAGGTAATACTAACTTATTAAGTGTAACCCTCTATTTGTTCCATCATCATTCAATCAATATCACCATACCAAAATGTCACCCAGAACCATTGGATGCTTAAAAGGTAAGACTATTGGTTGTTTACATAAGTAAACACCTTGGATAAACCACCTATGAAGTCCTTGATTTGTGCTCTATAAAGAGTCACCATCTAACCCTATACATCCCTTGATTAACAACATAAAAAGTTCCATTGAGAGTAGGGTAAAACTGACAATTGACTATTCAGTTAAAACAAGCCATCCAATGACAACAATTAAGCTCCTTAAGTTGATCATATAAAGGAAACCATCAAAATCACATTATTAGGACCAACATATTACATTAGACATCATTCCACCTTAATGGAGGAATAAATAGTTGATCTCGACCATTGGGTCCAGTTCACTTGTTAAAACCATCAATTACAGTATAGGTTTGACCATTGCATCAAGTGACCCAAGAAACCATTGGTCTAAGACTTAATTGATTCTAAAACTATATGAATAACTCACTATAGATTGTAGAGACTTGATCCACCATCATTAGTGATCATTAAATCACTATAGGTTGTTAGATCAACAATATATTCATTAATCAGCATCAAATATCAAGTTGATGTCATCATTGATTGATATCATCAGTATTGTACTTAATGAGTGATCATTATACTTTTAATTGATCCAAAACCTGACCTAAGGGGTGACCATAGGTTGTCACTATCATATGAAACCTTTGATCATGACCATGAGTTGTTATGAAGACAAAACCATAGGGTTGTTGCAATGGTGCCACCATCAGGTCATGGTTTATATAAGACATCAGCTTTAAACCCTAAAATTGACCATTGTCTGATAGGTTCTTAGCACCATAGGTTGTCAAAACAACCTGATCCAATTCATATTATACCTTACCCATAACATACACATGATCACAGGTTCATATATAACTGAAATCAGAATAGGGAACATTATAAAAATCAAAATCCAAGTCAAGCATAGCTTTTTAGTGCATGGATCATCATTTTCAAGCAAGAACATGATCTAGAAAGCTTATGGTAAGCAATAAACGTGGAGCAAGTTATAAAACTTGCCTCTAATGAGAAGATGAAACCCCACACAGAAGAAATCTTGAGCAGGTAGGGTAGAAAATCCAAGGGTAAGCTATGCATTCGTCCATCTAGCACCTTTCTTCATCAAGTGAGCAAACCCTAAGCATAAGGAGCAAGAAAGGTAGGGTTTTAGAGCTTTAGAGCAATTTCTACAATGGAACAACCTAGGTTTATACCCAAACCATAACATTATTGGTCGTGTGCTACTGATTTCAACATTCAAACTGAGAAATTTAGGTTTCAATTAACCATGCAATTCCACTGGTCCAAACCACACTGATCGGATGATAAACTAGATCATTTCATAGCGTAAAGAAGGAAATTGTGAAATAAAAAGTCAGGCGTCAAAAATACTGCATGGCACCTGATAACTGACGTTATCTGTGAAAAAAACAAATTTAACCGAAAATTTCTGAATACAAGAGTTAAATCATGCCAAGTGAGTGAAATTCTACTCACAGCAGTTCGTGATGTCCGAATTTGTCCGAAAATGCATCCAGAGCTTATTTCTGGGCGATTTCTAGGTTGTCTTCAAGATTGGAATTTCCTTCTTTACTGTTCTATTGCACACAACAACTTCACATTCAAGCACACATTGACTGAAGGAGCCCAAACAATGGCTGAACTTGGCTAGAAGCTGCAGCTTCACGCTTGGACCTCCAAGACGGAGCTCAAGGTAGCTTTTTCCCTACTGCTGGGCGGCCCAAGGTGGCCCCTAGCCGTGAGCAGTAATTGCAGCTGTAGCTTTTCTGCCAGCCAAGTCTGTAGGGTGTACCTGCTAGGGCTAGGCGGATGGAGTGGAGGAGGAAGAAGAGGAAGGGAGGAAGAAGAAAGGAAAAAGGAAGGTAGGGGGTGTTGCTAGAAAATGTGGCTAGGATCGCCCCTGCACTCCTTCTCCTGGGGACAATCGACCCTTGCGCCACTTAAAACAATTGTTCGAAGAACATATAAGGAAGAAAGGAAGAAAAGGGGTTATAAAGCTAAAAACTTGGAAAAATTGCAAATTCAACCCCAAAATCTTGCAAACGTCATATCTTTTGCCTCGTAGGTCCAAATCAAACAATTTCTTTTGCAACTTTTCAAGTGCGAGATCCACTACAACATCAAGGCATAAAAACATGCCAATTAACTTGTAATATCTAATCAAAGAACTAATCACATCTTAAGCACTTAACTTAGCTTAATCAACATATCAAGGTTAGATTAGGGTTACAAGCATTCAATTATGGTAATTAAGCTTATTCAACTCATTAAATAAGTTTAGGGGCCTTACAACTACAAACCCCTAATAGGTATTTCGCCCCCAAAATCCAAGGTAAACAATGATGGGTACTTCCTCTGCACCTCATCCTATTACCTTCACATGGTTACTTGCATATCATGGTGATGCACATCATCCATACATATCTCATCTTGGGTCAGCAAAAAACCCCCCACATAAGAAGACATTTGCAAATAAGGAACATAGAAATTTGTTGTGGCTCCTGTAAAATCTAATAATAATGTTCAACTTTAAATTCTACCTACACTACTACAGAAATAGCATTCAGTGTCGCTTTTATGGGCGTCGGTTATTAAGGAAAACTGACGCCTATAATATAAGGCGTCGGTTGTTTAGGAAAACCGACGTCTATATTCGAAGACCAGCCAGACACGGGTACCGCTTTGTATTCAGCATCGGTTGACTATAACAAACCGACGCCTAAAAGCTCCCGCAAAATCCAATTTTCGAGCGAAAAGAAAAAGTGTCACATACAACGTCGGTTATTTAAATAGCCACCGACGCCTATGTGTGATGAAACTTTGCACGAAAAGTGTCACTTTCAGCGTCGGTTATCTGTTGATAACCGACGCCGAAAGTGGTTCCCGCTAAACAATTTCGTGAAAATATCGTCCAATTGAACGTCGGTTGGTTCAAACAACCGACGCTAAAGAGGTTTAAAGAGGTTTAGGCGTCGGTTGTTTGAAACAACCGACGCTATTGGTGAACTTAATATCCCACGATCACCCGACTCTTCCCCTTTCTTCTATTTCATCACCTAAACTATTCCCCGGCCCTTTCTTCTCTGCTGTCGCCCGACCCTCCACTCCACCGCAACCACCACCATCTTCCTCCACGACAGTGCCGCCGCGCCACCTTCTCTGCCGCCAGTGCTGATTTGTGAACGCCGCCTTTTCCTCCGGTGCCTCCACGCCGCCGCCAGTGCCTCCACGCCGCCGCCGCCAGGCCGACAGCTAGCTGCTTCTCCACCGCCGTCGCGCCGCCGCAACCATCTTCTCCACCTGCTCATCGATCGTCACGCACTGTCGCCACGTGCCATCGTCGTCGCCCACTCTGCGCCGCCGTCTGGTTCGACCACAGCTCCTCTCCAGACCGGTCGTAACTCATCTAGCCCTAGCCCTACCTTCCAGGTTCGACCACATCTCCTCTCCAGGTCAGATTCACACATTAATATTGCCAATAATATAGGAAATAAATGCTAGCTCCAATTATAGACATATTGTATATGGTTTTGATCAGAAAAATGCATAGATTGTGAATAAAATTTTCTCGAAAACCCTAGTTTGATGAGCATGTTGTTAATCATGTTAATTATGATTCTTCTATATATTCTGATGTCATTATATAATTATGTGATCCCAACATATTAAATTGAATTAGAATGATTTCATGAATTATAGGATTTTAAAGTTGATAAACATGTACATGCAGAAATAGGGTTATTAAACCAATGGTTATAACATAGTATGATCTTAATCTGATCTGGATGTTCATAATAATGTATTATGTTAAATATGATGATTAGGGATACATATGATGTCTAGTAAAGATTCCTAGACCTTTTGTTTGAAACTATTGATTTCTTGATTTATTATTTAATAATGCTCTGTTGATTAGGATTAACCATGTTGCCTGTAGTTTATAGACATTTATTATATATAAGAATGACAACACATGTATTTGTTGGACTAGAAACCCGTCCAAGATTTACTCATTAGGAGTAAATCTTGGATAGTCCCCGGTTTGGGACTGTTCTTGAACACCTAATCTCACTTAGGATGTAAGTGTATAATGTGTATTGGGTTTTCGAGAAAATTTCGGTAGCATTTCTCTGTTTGTTCTCTAAGTATATATGTACTTAGAGAACAGCGGGGAAATGCTACCGAAATTTTCTTGAAAACCCAATACACATTATACACTTACTAGAGAGATTAGGTGTTCAAGGATGGGATAGGTGGTACACATTTATTATATATAAGAATGACATCAAATGTGTTTGTTGGCCTAGAAACCTGTCCAAGATTGACTCATTAGGAGTAAATATTGGATAGTCCCCGGTTTGGGACTGTTCTTGAACACCTAATCTCACTTAGGATGTAAGTGTATAATGTGTATTGGGTTTTTGAGAAAATTTCGGTAGCATTTCCCCGTTTGTTCTCTAAGTATATATGTACTTAGAGAACAACGGGGAAATGCTGCCGAAATTTTCTTGAAAACCCAATACACATTATACACTTACTAGTGAGATTAGGTGTTCAAGGATGGGATAGGTGGTACACATTTATTATATATAAGAATGAAATCACATTATACACTTAGGTAGGATGTAAGTGTATACCCTAATCTTTTCCTAATATATACTTGTTTCCTAATATATACTTGTTTTCTCTGATCATAGAATGGATAGATCATGGATGTCCATTCGTAATCGTTGCACTCCACAGTTTATATCTAGTCTTGATCAGTTTATTAGATTTGCCGAGGAACATAGGAAAAAACCTACAGATAGGTTCTACTGTCCATGTAGGCATTGCGGTAACAACTTGAAAGTCAACACTGGTGAGGAAATCAAAAGTCATGTCATGTGCAACGGGATTGTACAAGTCTATACAAAATGGCACTGGCATGGAGAGATTTCAAAATCAAAACCAGTAGATGTCGATAGCAGTGCTTGGGTGGAAGAAGAAATTGCCTCCGATGACGTAAATGTGAACGAACCAGTTCCAGAAGACATCGTTGATGTGATGCTGGATAGTTGTAGGGTACATCACACCGATCCACCTCCTATCTTTAGAAACATTGTGCATGATGCTGAGATACCGTTATACACAAGCTGTGCTAAGTTTACGAAGCTTAGCACTGTGTTGAGATTGTATAAGTTGAAAGCTAACAATAGATGGAGCGACAAAAGCTTCACTTCATTGTTGACTTTGTTGAAAGAAATGCTTCCTGAAGGAAACCAGCTGCCAATCTCAACATACCAGGTAAAGAAAATGTTGTGCCCAATGGGAATGGAGGCCAAGAAGATACACGCATGCCCGAATGATTGTGTATTATTTCAAAATGACTATGTAGATTTGAAAGATTGTCCAAAATGTGGTGTGTCACGGTATAAATTGACGACTTAGGGGGAGTCCAAAACTGGTTCTCCTGCCAAGGTGTTGTGGTATCTACCTATAATATCACGGTTTCAACGCTTGTTTGCAAATCCGAAAGATGCAAAGAATTTGAGGTGGCATGCAGATGTTAAGAAAAATAATGATGGGATCCTACGACATGCGTCTGATTCCCCACAGTGGAAGAAGATTGATCTATTGTACCCCAAATTTGGTGAAGAAGATAGGAATCTAAGACTTGGACTTTGTACAGATGGGATGAATCCATACGGGACATTGAGCAGCCAACATAGCACTTGGCCAGTCATGCTTATTATATACAATATTCCTCCCTGGATGTGTATGAAAAATAAGTATGTTATGTTGTCGTTGTTGATATTGGGCCCTAAACAACCCGGAAATGATATCGATGTTTATCTTGAACCTTTGATTGATGACTTAAAGAAACTTTGGGCTGAAGGTGTGATGACCTATGATGCTTCAGCAAGAGAGACATTTCGTTTGCACGCTATGTTGTTTTGCACTGTTAATGACTTTCTAGCATATGGGAATTTGTCTGGATATAGTGTCAAAGGAGCTAAAGCGTGTCCTATATGTGAAGCAAACACTGATTCAATAAGACTAAAACATGGCGGCAAGACTTTATATCTTGGTCATCGAAGGTTTCTTTCAAAATTCCATCCGTATCGTAGGAAGTGCAAAGCATTCAATGGATGGAATGATGAAAGGAGTGCACCTAAACCTATACCAGGGCATGTTGTTTATGCAAGAGTAAAAGACATTGTCAATGAATTTGGTAAGAAATCACAATGTAGTATGGCCACACGGAGTGACAATTCATCATTCAAGAAGAAGTCAATATTTTGGGATCTTCCTTATTGGAGTTCTTTGACAGTCAGGCATTGTATCGATGTAATGCACATTGAGAAAAATGTCTGTGATAGCATCATTGGTACTCTGTAAATATACCAGGTAAGACTAAAGATGGGATAAAATCCAGACTGGACCTACGTGAAATGGGAATAAGGTCATAATTAACAGAATTACGTGAAATGGGTAATAAAAGAACATACTTACCTCCCGCTTGTTACACGTTGTCTAGAAAGGAGAAGAAAACTTTTTGTGAATGCTTGGTAAATGTTAAGGTGCCACATGGTTACTCATCCAACATCCGTAGATTGGTATCAATGAAAGATCTGAAGTTGATAAGTCTTAAATCTCATGATTGTCACACTCTAATGCAACAAATATTGCCTGTGGCAATTCGATCTTCAAGCGTCGACTATGTACTTTGCAAGTGCAAAGGATAAGAGTCCACGTGAAGCTAAAATGTCATATTACGGTGTCATTGAAGACATTTGGGAGCTTGACTACATAGATTTCAAAATTCCGCTCTTTAAATGTAATTGGGTTGATAACACCAAAGGAGTTATAGTGGATGAATTGGGTTTCACTTTGGTGAACTTTGAAAAGATTGGCGAGAAGGGTGAACCATTCATATTGGCATCACAGGCGAAACAAACATTCTATATCGATGATCCTACAAATGATAAATGGTCGGTTGTTCTTCATGGTAAAAGACAGTTCATTGAAGATCCTATAGATGAAGAAGAGTACTATGATAAGTATGATGACTCCAGCCCATTCTCAGTTGGGTTGCCAACTCCACAAAATATTGAAGCTAATGATGACTTATATGTGCGCGGAGATCACAATGATGGATTGTTAATTGATAAAAGATCACAATTTTAGAGACATGTATGTTTATACAAATGCTAAATGTTTGCCTTTTTCTAGTTTATACAAACGCTAAATGTTTGCCTTTTTCTAGTTAATACAAATGCTAAATGTTTGCCTTTTTCTAGTTAATACAAATGCTAAATGTTTGCCTTTTTAATGACATTTTCAGATGGCTGACCATGATAAGAATGATGTCCATGATGAGCATGAAGTCCATGATGAGCATGATGTCCATGATGAGCATGGCGAGGATACCAATGTAAGTTCTAAAAACATATCTTGTATTTCTATAAAATTCATTATCTTCTAGTTATGTCATATATCTTATATTTCTATATTGGGATAATTCAGTGTGTTTATTTTTGTCATATTTTAGGTTGATGATGCACATGTACCCACTAAAGCACTGGAGCAACTTGATGCGCAACACCAAACACTTAACAAGAAAAGGGGCATCACTCTGTTGAAAAAGTTAATAGCGCTTAGTGGTAGTGGATCCAAATTGGTTGTGGAGTTTGATAATGGAGGAAATGCAATTGGAGTGAACCGCAATAATTTTGTAAACTATCTTGGGTGTACCACTCGGAGCCATTGTGGTGTTAAGTATGATAATTGGCATAAAGTTCCTCAGGGGAAAAAAGACTTGATATGGAAGGATTTATGCGTGAGTTATTATTATTTGCAATTCTATTTTGTAGATTACAAATTCTATTATTTGCAATTCTGTTTTGGATACTAGTTAATAACATTTCTATTTTACAGAATATGTTTGCATTGGATGAGAAGTTGCATCGTAAAAGTGTGATGCAATGCGCTGGAAAGATGCTTAGGAATTATAGGACAAATCTGAACAAAGAATACATAAAACAGGGTGATAAGAAAAAGAAGTCAGCCCTTGAACAATGGAACTTTTTGGACAAAGAAGATTGGGACAATTTTGTTGCTTCAAGAAAATGTGAAGAATTCAAGGTATTAGGCGTCACTCCCAATTTAATTAATATACATTGTATTCACCTATTCAAGATTAACATATAGTGATACTAACCAAATCATTAATGTGCATACTAACTAGGCCCTCAGTGACGCACAAAAAGCAAGGCATGCACTGAATGTGCATGACCACACTATGGGTCCAAAAGGCTATGCAAGCGTTCACCAAAGACTACATGCGGAGTCTGCGGCTACTCAGGAGTCTGCTCCTACTCAAGAGTCTGCCACACCCATGCCTCACCATGATATCTGGATAGCTGGGAGGCAAAACAAGAAGGATGAAATAAAGAAGCCCGTAACTGCTGAGGCGGATGCAAAAATGGTAAAATACAACTCTTAGAGCAATCGTTTGAATATTGATTATTTGTGGTGTTAACTTACCAATTTCTGTTGATGGTGATTAGCGGGAGCTGCACGAGCAGAGGAAACAAGGCACGTTCATCCCTCAGGGCACAAGGGATGAATTGACAGTTGCTCTGGGTAACCCAGAGCATCCTGGACGTGTTAGGGGTGCAGGCACTGGTGTGGGCATCAAAGCATTCTTTGGGCCATCCCAGCGCAAACCCAGAGTGGGACTTTCTCAAGAAGAGGTAACCTATTCTTTTTTTAGAATGTTACTGCAAAAGGAAATTCAATAATAAGAAGCTAATGTTTCTTTTATCCATGTATAGGAGAATAAGAGAGTCGAGGATATAGTTGCTAAGAAGGTCAACGATGTAGTTGCTGAGAAGGTCAAGGAAGAATTGCTGCGGTGGCAGGCATCTCAGGCTTCCAATCAGCCTATGGCGACCCACTCTTCTCCTGATGCACAGACTGCGAGTAATCCTGGAGACCCATCACCTAACACGTATGTTGTAAGTATTGTTTATGACATTGTAGCTAGTCTTTTCAAGATGATATGTTTTCAAGATGATATGTATATATGTATAACATTCTTTACGTAAATTTGTAGGCATTGAAGCCATGCCGCTTAAGAATACAAGACTATGTTGTTGCAGAGGCGCAGGCTTACCCGTCCCTTCCTGGGGAAAGGTTTCACGGGACTCCAATACCACAGGGCTACATTCGTGTGGGCCCATTACGTGTGTTACCTGATTGGAGGGAAGCTACATTGCCATATCCCCACCCGGATATTGATACACTTGCTGAGGTAGAAGGCGGGGTCATATTGTGGCCCAAAGCAGATGTCGTCTACACTACTGAAATTGTAAGATAAATTTACATTGATTTAGACTGTTAATGTGTATATATGATGTCAACTGATCTGAAATTATATATACAGGTTAAAAAGAAGACACCAGGAGCACCTAGGCCTCCACCTCTACTTCCTGTATTACCAACTTGGGTTCCAACTGACCTAACATACCCGTTAGGTCCTGCTTGTAGGGGAATGGCATGTTGGCTATGGGCACATAATATACATTTCCCAATAATTGTTTCTTTAGATGCAAATTATGCAGGTCAATCATACGATAGCTCTTTATTTATACAAGATATTATTGAGCTGTTTATGTATGATTGGCTGAATACATCAATGATAGAGACATGGATAAGGTGAGATCTTATTTATACATCCATATACCTTGTGTAAGATCCGGTGATCTGGTTTCTTATATATTAATGCATACGTAATACATGTTTTGCAGCTACTTAGTCGAAGATCATTGCAAACAATTTGCATTTGATCATGTGGGATTTTTGATTCCATCATTGATTAGTATGGTAGCTAAAGACCCTGATAGTGTTCAACAATACTGTATAGATGCTTTTACAATTTTTGGTCAGCAAAAGAAGACGATAATAATAGCTCCATTCAATGTCAAGTAAGTTTACTTTATTTATAATTTAGACTTAAGAAAATTCCATTTTTATTGTGCATTTTGAGTTATTAATTGTTAACTTTTTACCTCTAGCGGTAGACATTGGGAGTTACTAGTTATTGTCCCCGGGACGTTCACTATTTATTATCTAGATCCCGCGGGAAGTACATTAAACACTAAAATTGGACACGTAATGAGAATGTCATTATTCTGGTGAGAAATATTTCATTTTTGTATCTGTTAACATCTGTTATTACATTACTATTTACTTATGTAATTTACTGTGTTATATTAACATGTAGGGATTTAGATGCATTCAAAAAGGCTGGAGGAACGGTCCTAAGGAAAAAGAACCAGCCAATAAATTGGCAGAACGTACAAGTAAGTTCCCGACTCTAATGTATATATTATTGATGTGAATTGTGCTTAGTTGTATTATTTTGTATGTTTCAATTTATAGTGCGCTACACAAGACAATGGCTGGGCATGCACATACTATGTGATGCGATTTATGCAGATGATTATCAAACATGCCGCATTGGACATCGATACCATACATGAGGTATTATATATAGTCTCATTAGTTAGTATGAAATATATCAATCTTATTTTTATATTATTACTTATATATATACATCATTCTCTTTGTAGGTGTTTAAAACTGACAACAATATAGGTAAACTCTTAAAAAATATACATGCTCCATATACGATGGAAGCATTAAATGAAATAAGAGAAGAATGGGCAAAAGTCATACAAGCAGTGGCAACTGTAAGATATAATTGGGATGTTGATAGCGATAATGAATGATACTTTGTAAATGAATATTTCTGAATGTTAATACATGTATTTGAATGTTTCTATATGTGTGAATGTGAGAATTGAATTGATGTCTGAATGTATCTACTTGTGTGAAATTTTCCTTGGGACTTTTGTAGGTTTGTGGCCTGTTTGTAGGCTGATATCAATAGATGTCGTAAACCTGCTGTTTAGAAAACTGAACTGCAGGTTCTCATCCTGCTGACCAGCCACAGCAGGCCTGCAAACTGATATGAAAAAAAATAGATATAGTCGTCGGTTATTTACAGAAACCCGTCAGCAAAGACCTACAGCGTCGGGTTTCTGAACAAAACCGATGCCTAATCTGGCAACAGCCGTACTGGAAATGGCGTCGGTTGTTCGTGTCAAACCGACACCTATAATACATATAGGCGTCGGCCTTTTAGTAGATAACCGACGCCAAAAGGGTTCGTGCCACAGAAAACAACGTCATCTAGGACACTTTTTGCGTCAGTTACCAAGTAAACACCGACGCTATAGTCCATATAGGCGTCGGTCTTTTAGTAGATAACCGACGCAGAATGTGTCCTAGATGACGCCGTTTTATGTGGCGCGAACCCTTTTGGCGTCGGTTATCTACTAAAAGATCGACGCCTATATGTTAAATAGGCGTCGGTTAAAAAACTGACGCCGAAGTGTTCGACTTTTAGCGGCGCCCACATAGGCGTCGCTCAGAAACCGACGCCAAAGGGGGTTAAACAACCGACGCCAAAGGTTGTTTCTGTAGTAGTGCTATCATCCTAAAATTATATCTATTACTAGTGAACACACACGTGCACATGCACGTGCCTTACTAAATATAATAAATTTAAATTAGATTATTTTCACATATATATATATATTCCAAATAAAATTATAAATATTATTTGTCATAGATATTAAGTAACTAAAATTAAAATTGTAAAAATAAAAAATGTGTGACAAATAAAAAAATGCTTGTTACATAATTTCTTATATATAAAATCTTTGTAAAGTTGTGTAATATTTACTAACGCCAAGAAAATAATTAAATATTTAGGATACAAGAAAGTTGTTCTATGTCTTCAAATTATAATTGTTTAAAAAACATGGTGTAAGTTGGTATTTCAAAACTAAATATTGAAAGAAAAATACAAAATGTTGATGAAACATATATACAAATAGAACATGAGAAAGAATGGGTTGGTTACTAAATAATCACATATAGTTTATTCCTATATGTTCTTAAATTTTTCAATAGAGCAAATCATATATCTCCTATGAAGATAAAAATATATAGTATATTTTTTGTGGTAGCCGTATGCATAGTGAAAAAAATGTGAAAGAGCATTCCAATGATTGATTCTCATCATAATCTGGTTGACTATTTTTATTCTTTGTTGCAATTAAATAGTTTCATATTCTTCCAATCCCAACTAATAAATTTTATAAATTTGGTTTATTAAAATTGGTGATGAAATGTGTAGTAATGGGCATAATGAGTAAATTGTGAATTTAACATAGAGCCACAATCGTAGTCATGTACTTGATTTTGGTCAACATGACATGTCATCTTTCTAACTATAGAGAGAGAGAATGAAACTCATTCTAAATGGCTACTTTCATGTAGTAAATGGGTTCTATTTAAAATTTGATACTTACTTGCCAATATAAAAGCAAGATAATTAAACTTTGGTGAACAATGTTACTAATATCAGTTTACTTGGATGCAGTTCTATTCAAACGTTATCTGAAAACTTAAATACATAATTGTTTTAATATAAATATGTGTATCATATCTTGAATTGAGTTCTTATGTACTACGCGGATATGGATAAACAATTTATGTATAATTAATTGATTTTTTTTACGAATATTGATGTATATATTATCTCTAATTAGTTAGAGTGTCTACATAGGTAAGCAATTATTATGAGCAAGTTATATTTTCCACTGTAAATATCCTACTCTAAATATTACTAGTAGTCGGAAAATAGGCTCCTCCCTATCAGACATCATGTTGGAGACACATCCACAATATAATGAAAAACATGAATTTGTCTCTCTGTATACAAATATAACATCCTAAAGTTGTGCAAGTGTAAATCAATTTATTAACATCCTAGTGGTGTGCAAGTGTAAATCATTTCATGACACTTGTTCAAAAACTTAGAAAGAATTTCACTTACGATATACAAAACGACATTAACCGTATTCAATACCATAAATATATAACTGATGACGTGACCAACACATCACAAATGAGTAAAATCACAAAATTAAAATCTTTGCGCTAGGCTTAGAAGTGAAAAATACAACGAAAATACTCTTAGTGTCTATATTACTATTTGTAAATAAATATTTGTAGTAAAAGTGGAAGTGACACAAGTTGAGATCGGTTAAAAATTATTGTTTTGTAGCCATTTTCTCATTGATTACAAGCAAGTCACCTACAAATCTACTCCACTCTAGTGTTCTGTGTTCTAACATATACCTTCTCCATAGCATCCAACTAACGTGGTCAAAATTCAATGGCACGTAAATGGAAATGGACAATCGAATATGATGAGCGTGATAAGAAGATACAACACATACCTTGTGTAATGTCATATTAGTATACAATTACTGAGACGTAGTGGATGGCTATGCGAGACGTCAAAGCTACAACGATCTTGATCATCCAGCCGAGCTCCCTATTTTGACACATGGACATGGAAAAATATATTGAATAAGCATTAATAATGGGGATGAGGATGAAGATGAGAACGACAGTCATCGAAGTACAAAAATTAAGACAAAAAATTACAACTGGTATGCAAATAAATAGAATGGTACTTACTCATTAGTGAATTTGATAAACTTAAATATGGGTGTTGGAGGGAACTTCCGTGCTTCAATGCTTGGTGATCTTCATACAAAGTTGTATTCAGAATAGGATCCTCATGATCCCATTTTGTTGTTCGCTCTATCAATCAGGGTACGTATTTCTACTATCATCTGCCACTTTAGTGAGCATTAACAATATAAAAGAGAACGAAATTCCGTTGGTGCACACTGCTTTGTTTGGGAAGGCAGTAGTCATTCTGCTCGCCAAAATGAACGCCGGGTAGCACCATTATGCTTTTTTGCTGGTTGTGTTGGAATGACATACGATGAAGAAAAATCACGGCCGAGGAGGAAGAATGTTGGGACTAATAATAATTATTACTTCTGCCTTTACGACCATGACAGAAAAGTATCTTGTCATAGATGGGATTTGGAGGTTGGGATGAGAGAAAAAAATGGTGAGAAAGATGGAGATAAATATATGGAACGTGATAAGAAGTAACCGCTCCAAAGATCGTGATAATCGCAGACTGTTCCTTCGCTCCCTGGCTCCATCGTGAAGTTCTAGATCGGCAAGTTCTACTCCACTTCAGTGTTCTGTGTTCTGGCATATAAGCTTCCAACTGACATGGTCAGAATTCAATGGCACGTAAATGGAAATGGACAATCGAATATGATGAGCGTGATAAGAAGATACAATACATACCTTGTGTAATGTCATATTAGTAGACAATTACCTAGACGTAGTGGATGGCTATGCGAGACGTCAATGCTAAAACAATCTTGATCATCCAGCCGAGCTCCCTGTTTTGACACACGGACATGGAAAAATACATTGAATAAGCATTAACAATGGGGATGAGGATGAAGATGAGAACTACAGTCATCGAATTACAAAATTAAGACAAAAAATTATAGTTGTTATGCAAGTAAATAGAATGGTACTTACTCGTCAGTGAATTTGATAAACTTAAATATGGGTGTTGGAGGAAACTTTCGTGCTTCAATGCTTGGTGATCTTCATACAAAGTTCTATTCAGAATAGGATCCGCATGATCCCATTTTGTTGTTCGCTCTATCAATCAGGCTAGGTATTTCTACTATCATTTGCCGCTTTAGTGAGTGTTAACAATATAAAAGAGAATGAAATTCCATTGGTGCACACTGCTTTGTTTGGGAAGGCAGTAGTCATTCTGCTCGCCAAAGTGAACGTCAGGTAGCACCATATTGCTTTTCTGCAGGTTGTGTTGGAACGACAAATGATGAAGAAAAATCACGGCCGAGGAGGAAGAACGTTGGGACCAATAATAATTATTACCTTCTGCTTTTACGAACATGACAGAAAAGTATGTTGCGTAGATGGGATTTGGAGGTTGGGATGAGAGAAAAAAATTGGTGAGAAAGATGGAGATAAATATATGGAACTTGATCAGAAGTAACCACTCCAAAGATCGCGATAATTGCGTACTATTCTTTGCTTCCTGGCTCCATCGTGAAGTTCTAGATCGAGCAGGTACGGTGAGGTTTGCAAATTTTTAGAAGGAATATTTAGTTTGTTAGAGTATTATGGGGATAGATAGTGTGGGGAGAGAGGGTAAGCAACCGTTTTTAGTGGAGGATACAGATGATCAGAAATGGCTGAGGAGTGGGACGTGGGGGCGGTTTTGGATGGATGTAGTATAGATATGCAAGAGGAGAGATACATAAGCCAGTTTCAACTATTTCCTAAAATCGTGAGTGGGGAAGGATCGTGAGGGGAGGGATCATGAGGTTGTTAGGGAGGATGAGCCAAAAACGTGGTTAGTGGGAAGTTATTCTAGGGGAGAGAGAAAATACAAAAAACAAAAAAATGGGAGAAAAAATGTGAGCAAAGAGTGGAAGCATGAGAACGCAGCTTTTTGAATTCTAGTGTTTTGATTGGTTGGTGAGACTTGGAATGGCAGAGTCGCAATTTTGAAGAAAAACTCACTCTTTTTATAGTAGTATAGATATCAACACAATACTCAAAAGTCACACTTGCTAGCTTTTTACCAATGATGCTATGTGTCCCATACCATTCCTTAAAGCATATAAAAAAAGACAATGTATCCATCCTTTTTTTAAGAAATATTGATCATATATATGACCATATTTGAAATACTTTAACACGTCATCATTCAAAGCTTGATATAACTTGTATGGCCTGACTGGAACACTCTGTTCCTCCTATTCATAAATTCTATTGGTACATTGGTTAGTCTAAAGGACATAACTTTAAACTCATCATGGTCATGTGGATTATGTCATCCAATATAACTCTTATGCATTGATATTTTATCATAGGTTTATCTTAAAGGAACATGGTATCACATATTTATTAACCAACAAACCATCTATCCTCGATAGTGGTCTTTCCCAGCTATCATTGAACCATACACAACATTATAGAATCACTTTTGTTTTTCCTTACAAACAACATTTATAGGATCGTTATCAACTCTCTCTCTCTCTCTCTCTCTCTCTACAAGAGAGGAATACTTGGAATGTTCATTTAATAAACATCTCCAACCTTCACATATTTCTCATATTATTGATACATCTTAGATACTAGGATTCATTACCTTGGTATCCACCTCATGCACTATAAAGAACTCACATCCTTATCTCATATACTTTTACCAACATAAAAAATATCAAGACATATAAAGGAATCTTCCTAATTATTTGAAGGCTCAAAAGCAAAATCATCACAAACTTTATGATCGTGGAACCATAGTCCAAACAACCTTATTCTATAGTAAGATATCCATCCTCGTGTTTAGAATGAATCCACACATACCAAGTCGCAATGATCCACTTGAAATATGTGCCCTAGAAAGGAAAGACACAAAGTGAAACACACTTCCCACCATAGCAACATTGTTCAAGGGTCACTAGCAAAAAGGTAACCAATTATATTTTCATTATGAATATTACAAATTCTCATGTATCATTTTACCTTTTTCATTTTTGGTCCCTTGCCATTAGCATAGGAATAATCATGATTAACATATCTCATTACTTCTTCCTTGATGACTATTTATCACACTTGGGTATGTTGTCTTATTTTATTATGTTTTTCAACCATTTATCAACAAGTAGATCATCATATTCCAAATTTTCTTCATTAAATTAGGATCATCTCCCTTAATTTCTTTCACATGCCATGCTGATTTTTCATTAACACTTTCTTATACACATAGGTTGGTCTGAGATTAACTCAGGTTTCACCTTATTTCTTTTCCATTGTTCCCATTCATCTTCTCATTTTCTACTTGTTATAGGAGTTCTCTCTATCTTATGTGGATCTCATACCTTGATTCACTTTATAAGCATAGACTTATCTATCTTTTACTTTATTATATTCTTGAATCACATCTTCAAGAACTCCTCTTTTCCTTATTTTATTCAGATTTTGATTTCATGGTGTTGTATCTTTCTCTTATAGTTACGAAACATTCAAATTTCGATAGATAATGATGCAATTTTCATCTTCTTTAAGGTAGGATTGAGATATTCACACCATGATTTCTTATTCATTATGCTCTTTAGATTGTCTCAAAATGACTACTTGATCAGAATAATAAAAAAGATAACAATCTAAGAGTTCCATACTTACCCTTCTTCAATAATTGAATACCTAGCCAGGGCACCCAAATACTGAGATTAGGCAGTATGCACCATATTTTATGTCATATTCCTAACTTAGACGTCATCCTAGTCCTAAGTCCTAGTGTCCCTGTAGACTCAGTGAACCTAAAGCTCTGATACCAACCTGTCAGGACTCGTTACACTAAATGAGATTACTCAAAACATAAAACACAATCAATCACTAATTAATCACATACCCAAAAATATGGGTAAATTAAAATCGATTTCAATGTCAGCACCTTCTCAGAAACATTTTCATAAGACCCCAACATCTTTCTTTTATCCATACTAGGCCAAGAATTTGATACAAATGTTCTATTGCCTTAGCCACAACATATATACATAGAAGAATAATATTCGTATATATCACACAAACAAGCATTAACATACTAAAAAAATCCTGATTCATTTGAAACACCTATACAAACTTTTCATGCCCAGACCTGAAAGTACAGGGATGACTCTAGGACACACTAGACATCTAATAAACTTTCTCAAAGATTCGTTACTATAGCTCCTCTTTCCTGCCACATGTTTGTTTTCGTCACTTCCGATTACCAAAAAAATTTTGGCAAACCACAAGGGTGAGACCCATGTCCCAGCAAGAGATATAACCTCCAACAATGTTTATTGATAACAACATTTTTAAGTAATTAAACAGTTAAGCAGTTTAATCAGATCTAACAAATAAGATCAGCAATATTGATGATTAACAATAAAACATAAGCGCAACTATCTAGATAAGTGTAGCATCATGATTATAATCAGTAGTAGCAGTATAATTATCAACATAATCATGGCTACTGTATGTATGCATCTACAATCTTAAGCATATCCACAACATAATTATATCTACTATCTATTAATTGCACTATGCATCATCTTTATGTAAAGAGAACAAACAAGGGTTATCATCCAATGTGAAACGTTGTGCTTAACCCTAAACAAATATGCTACATGGTTGTATTACTTCTTTTATTATGCCCTGGGGAATTTGAATCGTACCATTCAAATTCCAACTGACCCCTACAAAGGGCTATTCGATTTTGTACAAGATCTAGGAGTGTCGATATCCTAAGATCTCTTCCCCTCGGTCAGTACAAATAAAAAGGCAGTGACATATTAGTCAAAGTTGCCACCACAACGACATATAGTCAAGATGAAAATCACTAGTCCGACCTTGGTACAGGTCACGACACTAGAAACTAGGGTATTCAAACCCAATCACTGAGGTACAACTGTAGTTTTCCTCTAATCACATCATGTTATAATCACCGAGACACGACCGCAACCGTTCTCAATCACATCAGATGTATGAGGCATGACCATAGCCAACCTCCACAATCTGCATTGTAGATGACAAGGATATATCCTCAACCTACTACCCCCACATACTCAATAGTATGCTCTCCGAGTTTCCCTTAGGAATACTCATTTCACCATCCAACAAGTTCTGACACTAAAGATGGTTCTACGGCACAGGGCACTACATGATTAGAGTGGCACTTGATTAGTTATGACAATTGGGTGAATTAAGGTTGCATCAAACAAGTGGACATACAAACCCTAATTCACTTCTAGAAAGCATATACATATCAAAACTTTGAAAAGATATAAAATGTTTGAAACATAATATCTAATCTCATCATCTCATGGTACTATTCACTTTCCATTCATGAGACCACACTAGTCATCATACTATCACAAGATATAAATCCTTTTCTCAATATCACATGGTATCAACCCTTATCAACATAAGAGGATTACATCTCATTCAGGGCTCAACCATGCTCAAAGGTCATTAAGACCATCATATTATTCCCCGCAAGATCATCATTATTTTTGCATGCCTTATAACAAGGCTCAACAACATCAATTATATATAATACACCAGATCAACACAATATTGCATTTATGAGCTAGGTGGTATTCATAAACAACCATAGTAGGGTTATATTAACATTAAGAGCATTCCTTTATTACATAAACATGCAAGGAATGTAGATATGATTAACAATCATCATATTCAAAATGCACATGTTTAGCATAAGAAAGTGTCAACCATGTGGCTATGATAACCAACAATTAACATATTAAGGTTATGATCATATTAAGGAGGTTATTCCACCATCATTACATCATATAAGAATGTTAAATATGAATAATCATCTTTGTCTATTTTCATTAGAGTTAGGTTCAACAAGATAAATCATATTAATGTTACTAATCAACACTTATACCCAAATCCTAACTCACGACATCCCCATTGGATCATGGATGCATAAGGTGAAGCATCACTATCACATTCCATACTTTTCTCAAGTATGAACCCCCACATAAATCAAGGTGTAACCATCAAGTTATAGCATACTAGGGTTTCAACAATAATCGAGTACTCCATGGTTGTATTAGTCATTCAAGGACTATTCATACCCAATTACCATCATTTAGTTATATTAAAGCTAGGTATAACAAGTTATACCTAATTAGGGTTACATATCGACACAATATGGTTATCATCCCTTCTACTCATATGAGTGAATAGGTAAGACTAACTTATTAAGGGTAGCCCTCCATTTGTTCCATCATCATTCAATCAATATCACCATACCACAATGTCACCCAGAACCATTGGATGCTGAAAAGGTAAGACTATTGGTTTTTTACATAAGTAAACACCTTGGATTAACCACCTATGAAGTCCTTGATTTGTTCTCTATAAAGAGTCACCATCTAAACCTAGACATCCCTTTATTAACAACATAAAAAGTTCCATTGAGAGTAGGGTAAAACCCACAATCGACTATTCAGTTAAAACAAGCCATCCATTGACAACAATTAAGCTCCTTAAGTTGATCATATAAAGGAAACCATCTAAATCACATTATTAGGACCAACATATTACATTAGCCATCATTCCACCTTAATGGAGGAATAAATAGTAGATCTTGACCATTGGGTCAAGTTCACATGTTAAACCATCAATTACATTATAGGTCTGACCATTGCATCAAGTGACCTAAGAAACCATTGGTCTAAGGCTTAATTGATGCTAAAACTATATGATTAACTCACTATAGATTGTAGAGACCTAATCCACCATCATTAGTGATCATTAAATCACTATAGGTTGTTAGATCAACAATATATTCATTAATCGGCATCAAATATTAAGTTGATGTCATCATTGATTGATATCATCAGTAGTGTACTTAATGATTGATCATTATACTTTTAATTGATCCAAAACTTGACCTAAGGGGTGACCATAGGTTGTCACCAATCATCTGAAACCTTTGATCATGACCATGAGTTGTTATGAAGACAACACCATAGGGTTTTTGCAATGGTACCACCATCAGGTCATGGTTTATAGAAGAAATCAGCTTTAAACCCTAAAATTGACCATTGTCTGATAGGTGGTTAGCACCATAGGTTGTCAAAACAACATGATCCAAGTCATATTTTACCATTGGAATAACATACACATGATCATAGGTTCATATATAACTGAAATTACAATAGGGAACATTATAAAAATCGAAATCCAAGTCAAGCATAACGTTTTAGTGCATGGATCATCATGTTCAAGCAAGAACATGATCTAGAAAGCTTATGGTAAGCAATAAACGTGGAGCAAGTTATAAAACTTGCCTCTAATGAGAAGATGAAACCCCACACAGAAGAAATATCGAGCAGGTAGGGTAGAAAATCCAAGGGTAAGCTATGAATTTGTCCATCTAGCACCTTTCTTCATCAAGTGAGCAAACCCTAAGCATAAGGAGCAAGAAAGCTAGGGTTTTAGAGATTTAGAGAAATTTCTACCATGCAGAAGCCTGGGTTTATAACCAAACCATAATGTTATTGGTCGTGTGCTACTGATTTCAACATTCAAACTAAGCAATTTACGTTTCAATTAACCATGCAATTCCACGGGTCCAAACCACATTGATCAGATGATTAACTAGATCATTTCAAAGCGTAAAGAAGCAAATCATGAAATAAAAAGTCGGGCGACGCAAATACTGCATGGTGCCTGATAACTGCTATTATCTGGGAAAAACACAGATTTAATTGAAAATTTCCAAATACCAGAGTTAAATCATGCTAGGTGAGTTAAATTCTACTCACAGCGGTTCGGGATGTCCGAATTTGTCGGGAAATGCATCCAGAGCCTATTTTCGGGTGATTTCTAGGTTGTCTTCAACCTTGGAATTTCCTTGTTTACTATTCTATTACACACAACAACTTCCCTTTCAAGCACACATTGATGGAAGGAGCCCAAACGATGGCTGAACTTGGCCAGAAGTTGCAGCTTCACGCTTGGACCTCCAAGACGGAGCTCAAGGTAGCTTTTTCCCTACTGTTGGGTGGCCCAAGGTGGCCCCTAGCCATGAGTAGCAGCAGCAGCTACAGCTTGGCTGCTGGCCAAGGATGTAGGGTGGACCTGCTAGGGCTAGGCAGATGGAGTGGAGGAGGAAGAAGAGGAAGGGAGGAAGAAGGAAGGTAGGGGGTGGTGCTGGAAAATGGGGCTAGGATCGCCCCTACACTCCTTCTCTTGCGGATAGTTGGCCCTTGCGCCGCTTAAACAATTGCCTGTAGAACAGATAGGACGAAAGGAAGAAAAGGGGTTATAAAACTAAAAACTTGGATAAATTGCAAATTCAACCCCAGAATCTTACAAACGTCATATCTTTTGCCTCGTAGGTCCAAATCAAACAATTTCTTTTACAACTTTTCAAGTGAGATATCCACTACAACCTCAAGGCATAAAAACATGCCAATTAGCTTGTCACATCTAATCAAAATAATAATCACATCTTAAACACTTAACTTATCTTAATCAACATATCAAGGTTAGATTAGGGTTATAAGCATTCAATTATGGTAATTATGCTTATTAAACTAATTAAATAAGTTTAGGGGCCCTACATACACCACCCTTCAGAGCTACTGGAACCCCATTCCACTTCCTATGTTTGGATTTTGACTATGAGGTCATAGTCAAGTTCAAGCTTAAGGGGGTGTTGGAACGACTTTATCTTCCCTTTTTACTTGTTTTTAGCTTTTATTTTGTTAATTTGTAGGATCCACAATCTATCTAGTGTAACGTGGAGTTTAATTTTTGTTTGTTCCCAAAAACTATCTTGCGTTCTTTCAAGTTTTCTATTAGAATTGAGAATATCTTTTTTGTGGGCTTAGTTGTGAGTACATGATTAATCTCGCTTAGAGGAAGTGTATGGGTTAGTCATCTTAAGGGCATTAATATGAATGGAAATCTTATTTATTCATGAAATGTGGATGAAGATGGGGTTTAAGCTTAAATTGTTCAAATAGATAACGAGACCTTAATTTGAAGTTTAAGAAAGAAATTATAAGGTTACCTTGTACACAGGTCATTAGAGAAGGACATATCATAAATTCATGAAAGGCTTTGTCTCTTAGTTATGTGATTCTACCCGTCCTCCACTCATTATTGACTCACCACCTTAAAATGAACAAGTACTCTGAATTATTTTCTCTTGTTTACATTACATAGCATAGTAGGTGACATTATAGTTAGTTTGCTTTCGTTTCATTCATTACTAAAACTAGAAAAAAAAATACCGAGTTGTGTACTTCAAAAATTTATGTGCACATCATTCTAGTTGCATAAACAATTACAAGTAAATTTCATGCATTTTTTTCATCATATATTGCTATATCATGTGGGTATCATTTTCCTTTGAAATTTGAGTACAGGGATATACATCCATACCCTCAAAGAAAAAAAAAGAAAAAATAATAAATGAATGATATGTAATAAAGCCCAAGCATAATGATCCATCATGCTTGAACAATGGGCCAACGAAAAAAAAAGGAAAAAAAGTTTGTTAATGTTTTAAAGTTATAGGGAGAAAGGATGCCCTCAACTCTTCACAAAAATGAGGGAAACATACACATGGTGCATTATTTTCTTTGAATTTTTGTTCATCAAATTGATGACATATTTTGACTCATGCATCATTCTCCCAATAAAGTAGGCATTAGGATTCATGCATTTTTCATTCTTTTCACCATATAGGTTCATCATGTCTTACTTTTGCATAAATAATTCAGATGTTACTTGTGATGCTTCAACTGCCACCCATTTCATACTTTCCATTGCTCTTATTGATAGGCCACTTATATGATTATTCTCCTCATTCATTTCTATATGGAGAACTGCTTCCAAGTAGTTGGTAGTCAGGATAAGAGCGTGTAAAATAGGGAATCACATAATGCACCAAGTGAATGCCTGATTGATTATGATTTTAATTGCTCTTTTGATAGTGTTCATTGATCTAAGGGTGGACAACTTTTATGAATTTTTTTGGTCGCTACAGAGCAATTGATTGTTCAGTGATCAGTGAAGGCCAGTTTGGGATCGCCATGTGGGGATGGTTGAGAAATGAAATTCATGTTCCTTGTCCTTTTGCTGACTTGTCTCAAATAGATCCGAAAGTGTGTTGCTCGAGGATGAGCAATATTCAAGATTAGGGGTGTGATGTGTGCACAAATTGTCACTATTTGGATATCTAATTTTTTTTTGTCATTTGTGCTTAATTGAATATATTTTCACACATATTTCACCAAATTAGTATAAAATCTGTGAGCATGGGTTCTTATATTTATGTATGTATTTTACATATTTTGATTATCATAATAATTATTTGATTTAATTTATTGCTTATTTTATTGAAGATAATTATTATTTACTTGAGCAAAGTCGATACTTTCGACAAGTAACTCGGTAGTACCGACATGGTATCAAAGTGAAAAAAATATTATTGTTCTAGATCAAAAAGGAAAAGGATTTCTACTGCAACTAACTCGGTAGTACCAACTTCTAAGTCGGTAGTACCCACACAGGCGCTGAAGACCTTAATTGCATGTGTTAAATCCAACACATATTATTATGGAAAATAATATTTAGGCTTTTTCTCAACCTAAATATGCATGGATGCTATAAAGAGCACCATTAGAAGTGGAATTTCGTTGTCTATTAGAGAAGGATGACACGAGAGGTGAAAGGGGAGAGAAAAGTGGAGGAACCCTACTCGGCGGACTTCAAAGGCATTTTGGTGGCAGAAACAACGGCAGAATGACTCGATCTCCTCCAGATCTCCTTAGTAACTCTTTCTCTTATTTTGAGTATCTGTTTTACATGTTTTCGATCTACTATGATACCATGTATCACATATTCAGCTAATCCTAAATTCTCTAGGACTCGGGAGTAGCCCAGTTGTACATTGTATATGGATCTTTTGCATTAGTATATCATTTTCTCCTTATTCTTGGTCATGTTGCTATGAAATCATATTGAATTATCTATGTTGCATACCATAAGTGATTAATTATATCCTTGATAACTTTGGGAGGAGGATTAAGGATTGGAAATCTATAGTAACACACATTTTATATCGCCCTTGGGAAAGGTGGCTTACGAACGTGAAAAGATTACCCACTGGATTCATTAAAGTACCTAACCAATTAATCAATTACTATGGAAATGGGATTGATATTAGAATAGGTAGTGAACTACACTGTGGGACTGGATAGTACTTTCTATAGGCTCTTCGTCGAGGAGTGGGAGGAAAATATATTATTGTTAGATTAAAACTATAGTGTTGATCGCGGTGAAACCACAGTCTTAGAGAATTTCTTCTCATTGTGATCACAAACCATTAAATTAGTTTCCTTTCTTACAATTAGTTTAATAACTCTCAAATCAAAGTTTTCTTCGGCTTAGCTGATCGATAGAAGTTAGTAGTGGTTTCTTGAATTACATTTCCCCATATTGGATATTCGGGCCTCGTTGGCCCATATTACTTTGATGCATACACTTGTATTTTTCATGTACAATTTAGTCGTGTCACTTGCTCAACTAAAATTTCAAATTCTTACTTGAATTAAATGTTATATACATGAAGATCAGTGTATGAGGCTTTGATAAGGAGGAAATCCATGCCTATGGTTAATGCTGAGGGATGTACTTGAATGAGTTAATCAATCGTTGCATGCTTATAAATGAATGGTTGATTGTGTGGAATGGAAACTAGGGTCCCACATTTCTTGAATAGACTCAAGGAACCTATGTATATCTAGATGAAATTACTAAATTATATGATTCTTATGATTTGTTGAACTAAGACCACTTCTTAAAGCCCTGGGAATTTATTGTTAAGACGAGTATGAGAGATAAAGAAAAACTCACATATAATCTTTTGAATGTGAAAAGATGCTCAATTGTAGATTTTATTACTTCAATTGAAGGTGATAAGTCTTATTTGATGATATAAGACTAATGCATGCGTTCTAGTTCAATATATGGAATATGAGTAGATTCCACATGAATGATAAAATTTTATACAAGACACACAATGATGAATTGATAGATGAATAAATATTTAGGATTAAGAATAAGTAACCTTAATCCGTTCTATTTTACTAAATTGGTAGTCTTGTTATATAGAAATTGTTTATAATTATCAAAATGCATTTCAAAGTCAAATGACATGTTTTTTAAGGAAAAGTCAGGAGACTATTCTATTCACCCCGCTCTCCTCGTTCAGGCTCTATCAAAATTACAACCATATTTTGGAACACAAAAATTAAATTGGGAAGTACTACTGTCATTACAGCTAGTTAACGGTGAATGTCGGTTGCCCAGACGTTGATTGTACTTCATAATGGAGTTGGGTTGTTTTCGGTGCATCTTAGTCAAGCTGCCTGTAATCTCATTTTCCTATCTACTATTGCCAGTTATAGTGATTTCCTTGTTCCCTTCCAAATGCTTCCTAATTCAAGCTCTCCAAGGCACCCACACTAGGGCCTCATCATCCTCCATCAGGTTGGTCACACTTACTGCATTGGAGCTGCCTGATTGAATTTCCACCTTAGGCCAACCCTCCTTCTCAGCCATAGCTAGACCCAACAGAATGGCCACAAGTTCAGCCTCATCCACTGAGGCCATGTCCACCTTTCTTCCCTGTCCAAGCATCCAATCCCCTTCCACTATAGTGGCCACGACTACTATAACAGCCTTGTATCGGTTGACAGAAGCATCAATATTGATATACACAATATCCCTCTCTCTTCCCCAGATTGCTTGTCTTTCTTGTTGCTCATACTAGAATTGTTTTTCTTTCTTTCCGTCTCCATCACCTTTAGCTCCTGAATCAAATTCTTGATGATCTTGGCTCTTTGTTCCACCAGACTTTTTGTCTTCTCAAAGAAAGCATGATTCCTGAAGTACCACATCTTCCAGCACCCAGCAACAAAGCACTGGATGTGCTCAGCCACATCCTTGAGGTTAAGGTTAATCCATTCAGCAACGTTGTAGGCCTGAAATAGAACATTAGTATTGCTAAATCCCAGCCTTTGACATGTATCTGAAGAAACCGACAGTCTCACAACACATGTAAGTTGTCCTCCTCACTAGAACCGCAGCGGCTGCAGCTAGGATCTAGTGTAAGCTTTCTTCGCCACCATTTTTTATTCGTCAATAGCCCTTCATGAACCATAGTCTAAAGGAAGATTTGCATCTAAGCCAAAACTAGTGTGCAGTCTAAATTCTCCTCCAAGGTTTGGTTTTGGTTTTGAACCTGTCCTACCTCAGGAGTCTACATGCATATTTCACTGAGAATTTCTGATCCTTGCTTATGTTTCAGGCCCATACATCTTTTCCACCACCCCTCACTGGTGTGGGAACTGACATACGACTTGTTCATTCTCAGGGACATACCTCTCCATAAACTCCACATCCCATTCCCCTTGCGTGTTGACCATATCAGCCACTCTGAGATCCTGAATGTCTTCCCCCACATTCCTTATCGTCAGCTCCTGGAGTTTAGGAAAATCCAACACCCAACGGTCATTCCAGACATTAGTATCCTCGCCATTCACAATCACTTTCCTGTATTGGTTCTTGATCAAACTTTCCATGCTAAAAACCTATCTCCAGAAAGAAGTGGCTCTTTGGCCCATCCTACCAGTGAGTTTTTGTACTTATCACTCAAACCTGTACACCAGCTGGCCTTTGAGTTCCATTTCAGGTCCCAAGAGCTTCTCTTGCATAAAACAGTGTTCCAGTCTTGTCCACTCACAATCCCCAAGCCTCATTCCTCCTTAGGGACAGTCACTTAGTCCTAGGCTACCATTGACAAAGGCCTAGCCTTTCTTTCTCCCCCCCATAGAAAGGTACATGTAGATTTGTCAATCCGGCTACAAATAGCCTCCGGGAGACTTCTAGATTTCATGACGTAAGTAGGAATAGTGGACAATATCGATCTCATTAGGCACTGCCTCCCAGCTAAGAAAAGGGTTTTGGCTGCCCACCCATTCACCTTCCCTTCCAACTGATCAATCACATCATTATACATTTCCTTCCTCATCCTCCCATGGATGAGCGGGGCCCCAAGGTACCGCCCTAGGTCATCCGTTTCCCGGAAGCCCGATTTCTGGCAAATTTGTCTCCAACCTCTCCTAGACATGCTTTTGATGAAGTAAATCATCATTTTTTCAGCTGAGATTACTTGTCCCAAGGCCGCCTCGAAGTCTTAAAGAACTTCAGAATCATCTCAATATGTGCATGATCTTCTTTGGCAAACATCACAATATCATCATCAAAGGCCATGTGTGAGTAGGAAGGCCTCGCGGTAGCCATCTTTAGTGGTTTCCACTCCCCACTTCTAATGCGATAGTGAATGAGATGACTTAGCCTCTCCAAATAAAGGGCAACCAAGTAGGGTGAGAGGGGGTCCCCCTAGAGGAGTCCCCTAGCAAGTTTAAATTGGGGAAATTGTTTCTCATTCCATAGCATGATGGTCCTACCCCCAGTGATGGAATTCATGGCATAACTAATGATATTTTTGGGTCATCCCACCTTTTCCATAGTATCATGAATAAACAACCAGTCCATTTTGTCATAGGATTTCGAAACGTCTAATATAATTTCCATGTAAGCTCCTTGGCCAGTCCGATGCATGTTATGAATTAGCTCTTGGATAGTGACAATATTTTCTGTAATCTTCCTCCCTGGAGCAAAGCTAGTATGTTCTTTGGAGATCCAATCTGGCATGTTCCTTTTCAAACGCTCCTCCACCAGTTTTGAGCATAACTTAAGGATAGTGTTGTTGGGAGAGAAAGGTCATAGTTGATTACAAGTTGTCAAGTGTTTAACCTTTGGGATGAGGGATATAGTGGAGTCACACATCCCCCCAGGTAGAGGTAGCCCCAAGATAGCTCTCCAAACCGTAGTGACAACCGAATCTTTGATATGCCTCCAATTCACCTAGATGGAATCTACATCCACCCCGTTAGGACTACTAGCCTTGTATTTGGCCATTTTCCCTAGAGATTGAAGTACTTCCTCTTTGTCCAGTATTTTAGCTATTTGATTCACCAGATGTAAGGACAACACTTTGTAGGTTCCAACAATTTGTTGATGTCCTCCCAAGAAGTCACCCCAGTTGCAGTGAAGTGCCCATAGAAAAATTCATTAACCATCCACTCTAGATGATCGCTATCACTGACCCACTAACATCTTTCATTCTTTAAAGTCTTGATGGTATTCCTGTGTTGTCTACATATTATCACAACATGATAGTACTTGGTGTTAAGTTCTCCCTTAAGTAAGAAATTAATGTGGCTCTTTTGTTTCAGATTTTCCTCTTCTTTAGCTAATGTCTCCTCATATTCTTTTTCCAGACACATGCATGATTCATCAAGCTCAATGTTCTATTTAGATACCAAACTCACTTGGTATTTTTCTATCTCCTCTAGGATATAAATTTTCCACTTGTTCATTTCCTTGATAAGTTGTTGGTCCCATTTCATCAACCTGGGTCTGGCTTTCCCAAGGGCCTCCTAAAAATTCAAAAATTTTCCCAGTTTTCCATGATGATCTATTGGGCATCCTTGCACCATGCTGCTCTGGTCTTAAACCTCCTCCCTACCTTCTGGAATTGTGTGGAGGATATTAGAATGGGGTTGTAATCAGAGATTATCTAGGGTAGATGCCTAACTCTATAACTGTTATAGCTCTGGATCCAATCAACATTAACTACACACTTTCCCAACCTTTGCATCAACTTCCCAACCTTGTAAGTGAAGGGAGGGCCTGAGTAACCAATATTAGACATCCCTACATTCATGATGGCTTCTTGAAACTTTGTTGCTTCACTGTAACTAAATCTTTTACTGCCTTTCTTCTCTAAAGGATCTGTCATGGTCTTGAAGTCACCAAAGATAGACTACACCCCATCCATGCCCCTACCAATCTACTTAAAGGTGTTTCCAAAGCAGAGGTATGAGCATTGGATTAGGACTAGAGTAAACCATAGTGCAAAACATATTATTGACCTTGTAGTGAATGTATTGTCGATGAATCTCTAGAATCTCAACAGAGCACTCATCTTTATGCCACAATAGCCAAATACCTCTTGAAAACTCCCCCGCCTCAACTCTATGTGATCTAGTAACATGGAGTTTATGGATGGTGTAGTTCGCTTTTGCTCCTGAGATCTGAGGTTCAAGAACCACCACCATCTTCGCTTTGTGCCGCAGAATCACTAGTACAAAAATGGTTTGTAGCGTCGGTCTTTTTAAGCATGTAGCGTCACTTTTTAACTAACTCCGAAGTGGTCGTCGCTATAGAATTTGACCTATAGCGTCGGTTTTTTTAACTAAAGAAAACCGACCCAATAGGTTGTAAAAAACAAGAAAAAAATTCTGGCCAAGGTTGTAGGTCGGTTACCTCTAAGGTCGGTTTTTTAAGAAAACCGATGCTACAGGTCTACAGATTGAGCTTGACAATCTGTAGACCTATAGCATCAGTTTTTTTAAAAAAACAACCTTAGAGTTTACCTCTAAGGTCGGTTTTTTAAGAAAACCGATGCTACATGTCTACAAATTGTAACCGCACACGGCCGTGCTACGCGGCACGGCCGTGCTACCATAACCCAACACAGTCGTGCTACGCGGCACGGCCGTGCAATCATATCCCAACACGGCCGTGCTACATAGCACGGCCATGCTACACAGCACGACCATGCTACACGTCACCTATAAAGTCAGTTTAAAAAAAATCGACGCTAGAAGTTGCAAATTTTTTTTAAATTTTTTTGCGGAAATAGTAACAAAATAGAAGAACAAAAGAACCAGGATATGAGAGAGGGGAGCATTGATGCTCAACCATCACCATTCCAAACCACACATTCATAACAAAAATGATTCATATATTTAGTTGTGTTACACATAATCACATCATAATTTACAAAATGATAGATTGCAAGTCTGAGATGATATTAAATGTCAGATACAAAAGTAAATATGAAAGAGTAACCACATACATAAATGGAGCTGACATATTTAATCCAATGTTATATTGACTTCATTTAGAAAAGCATCTCACCACTCTTCTCGGAATTCATTTAAGTCCTCAAGTGTGTAAGGCTAAGTTGTAAAGATCTGTAACAGAAAATGCACATGCTAATATTTTATAGAATGACTAAAACCACTTGAAAATTTATGATGTTATTATTTATTACATGATCTATAGTCAGAACGTCATATGATGCTTGTTTAACAATAGCTTGCATATATTTCATTACATAGTAGCCACAAGCCCAATCATTATTTTTTATAGTATACTAAAAATAACGAATTATACTTAATGTTAGTAAACTACTATAAATAGGAGTTGAGATAAGAATATATCAGTTGATATATAAGAGTTAAAAATTAATACATATAAGACTAAGCAGTTGTCAAAGTAGCTACCTTGACATTTTTCAAAGTCAATGTCTTTAATTTTGTGGGTATTTGTCCTCTACCTTAATGAAAAACCTTTATACCCCTATCAATTAAACGATAGTTGGTAAAATAGAAATT
The DNA here is from genome assembly GCA_963693085.1 of Alisma plantago-aquatica. Classification (NCBI taxonomy): domain Eukaryota; kingdom Viridiplantae; phylum Streptophyta; class Magnoliopsida; order Alismatales; family Alismataceae; genus Alisma; species Alisma plantago-aquatica. The sequence goes on along the minus strand of OY856410.1, from coordinate 1,485,460,330 downwards.
CTAAATAGAAATATCATGTTGAAGCATTGACTAAATTTATTCTTACTCCATAGTTGGAAATTTCAATTTGTGGCCCCTTTTTGTTATTCCCATTGGGTCAAGATAATAATAATTCATCAATTTTGGGACAACCACCAATAATTCCCAATGTCTAGCTCTGAGTAAGAACAAAACAAACATTAAAATAAAGAAATTTATTCATTATTAAAATTATACTGAATAATAATACTTACTTGAAATTAAAAGGAATTAGGAACATCATGCCAATTTACTATATCTATTTCGACCTTACTATGAGTGGTCACCCCTACGTAATGCTTGAAAGCACTAGCATGTTCCCCAACAGGTGCTCCTGTGATATCAAACTGGACTGACAATTTGTCCCCTTTAGCCCTGAGCTCCTGCAGCCTACGCATTAGTGTGGGACCTCTACTTTTCTTAGCATCACCACTACCATCCTCATGGTGCTCATGCTCATGCTCAGAATGTTCATCATCACTCGCCATTTTAGAACCTGCAAGTATACATGATAAAAAAATATGTGATAATAAAAACACAAGTGATAAGGTATACATGATATATGATGTATATTTAAAAGATTACTTGCTTGAATGACAATAAAATAAATATTTCAAAGAATACATGCCTCTAGTATTGGTTGAGTTGTTAGTCAAGTAAATAACCACTCACATATATACCCAGAGAACAAATGAGGAAATACTAATAAAATTTTCTTCAAAACTAAACATACATTATATAGTTACATCCTAAGTGAAATTAAATATCCAAAAACAGTCCCAAACCGGGGACCATCCAAATGATTACATATGTGATTACATATGTGATTGATAACAAAATGTAGATATGAATGAATACATATTTTTATTATTGGTTGATTTACTAGAAAAATAAAATGGCACATTGGGAGAATGAGAATATTATACCTCACTTGTAAGCTAAAGAAGAAATATATGCAAGTCAACAACAAGTCAATAGCATCTGCAACAACACAAATGCACAATTCAATTCTGTTATAATGTATTAATTAGGGGTCGGTATATATCAATTTTATAGGAGTAGTAACAAATTCAAAATTGACAAATTTTGATGATTCTACAACTCAGTCAACACAGCCATGCTGAACAGCACGACCGTGCAAACAACATGGCCATGTTTCCATGCACGGCTGTGCTACCTGGTCAGTTGCTTGAAAGTAAGACATAAATGGAGGAGTGAGGTGGCAAGGACAATACCTTGAGAAAAATCGGTCGGTGAGGGAGCTTGTGCGGGAAAAGAACTGGAGAGAGATGTGCACGGCCCTTATAATGCCTAAGGCGTCATCGCCTTTCAAGGAAGAAAGCACTGGAGAGAGATGCAATGCCTAAGGCATCGCCGTCGTCCAAGGAAAACAGTGTTGGAGATGGTGGCAACAAGCTTGGGCATCTTCATCCAAGGAAAGCGGTGCTAGTTTGCCTCTTTTCGGACAAGGAGATGGCTGGGGGAGGTCACCTTTGTAGAGGCGGCGTTGCCTTTCTTCGGACGTGGGAGCGGGAACGGGGGGTAGCAGCAGCAGCAAATGGAAACCTAAGCCTTACAATTGGGCTTATATGTGCGATGTAGAAGACCTATAGCTTCGATTTTTTTGTAAAAAACCGACCCTAAAAGTCTATTAAAAAATGGTGCCCGGACTTAACCTATAGTGACGGTTTTTTAAGATAATTGTCGCTATAGACCTGACCTATAGCGACGGTTATCTTAAAAAACCGTCGCTATAGGTTAAGTCCGGGCATTGTTTTTTTATTAGACTTATAGGGTCTGTTTTGCAGTATAATCGATGCTATAGGTCAGGATCTATAAAGTCGGTTATATATAAAAACCGACTCTAGAGTTCCAAAGTGGTGCCCGCGTTTTTTGTTGACCCTATAACATCGGTTATTTTAAAAAACCGACCCTATAGATCGAGGCGCGAAGCCAAAATCTAATGAATTTTTGCCACGGGAAATCTATAAGGTCAGTTTTTATGATAAAATCGATGTAGTAGTCTATTAGGTCAGTTATTCTACTAAAAACGACACTATGGGCAGCGACGTTACTGGCCAAAAATGTAGTAGTGAATCATGGATGTCCATTCGTAATCGTTGCACCCCACAGTTTATATCTAGTCTTGATCAGTTTATTAGATTTGCCGAGGAACATAGGAAAAAACCTACAGATAGGTTCTACTGTCCATGTAGGCATTGCGGTAACAACTTGAAAGTCAACACTGGTGAGGAAATCAAAAGTCATGTCATGTGCAACGGGATTGTACAAGTCTATACAAAATGGCACTGGCATGGAGAGATTTCAAAATCAAAACCAGTAGATGTCGATAGCAGTGCTTGGGTGGAAGAAGAAATTGCCTCCGATGACGTAAATGTGAACGAACCAGTTCCAGAAGACATCGTTGATGCGATGCTGGATAGTTGTAGGGTACATCACACCGATCCACCTCCTATCTTTAGAAACATTGTGCATGATGCTGAGATACCGTTATACACAGGCTGTGCTAAGTTTACGAAGCTTAGCACTGTGTTGAGATTGTATAAGTTGAAAGCTAACAATAGATGGAGCGACAAAAGCTTCACTTCATTGTTGACTTTGTTGAAAGAAATGCTTCCTGAAGGAAACCAGCTGCCAATCTCAACATACCAGGTAAAGAAAATGTTGTGCCCAATGGGAATGGAGGCCAAGAAGATACACGCATGCCCGAATGATTGTGTATTATTTCAAAATGACTATGTAGATTTGAAAGATTGTCCAAAATGTGGTGTGCCACGGTATAAATTGACGACTTAGGGGGAGTCCAAAACTGGTTCTCCTGCCAAGGTGTTGTGGTATCTACCTATAATATCACGGTTTCAACGCTTGTTTGCAAATCCGAAAGATGCAAAGAATTTGAGGTGGCATGCAAATGTTAAGAAAAATAATGATGGGATCCTACGACATGCGTCTGATTCCCCACAGTGGAAGAAGATTGATCTATTGTACCCCAAATTTGGTGAAGAAGATAGGAATCTAAGACTTGGACTTTGTACAGATGGGATGAATCCATACGGGACATTGAGCAGCCAACATAGCACTTGGCCAGTCATGCTTATTATATACAATATTCCTCCCTGGATGTGTATGAAAAATAAGTACGTTATGTTGTCGTTGTTGATATTGGGCCCTAAACAACCCGGAAATGATATCGATGTTTATCTTGAACCTTTGATTGATGACTTAAAGAAACTTTGGGCTGAAGGTGTGATGACCTATGATGCTTCAGCAAGAGAGACATTTCGTTTGCACGCTATGTTGTTTTGCACTGTTAATGACTTTCCAGCATATGGGAATTTGTCTGGATATAGTGTCAAAGGAGCTAAAGCGTGTCCTATATGTGAAGCAAACACTGATTCAATAAGACTAAAACATGGCGGCAAGACTGTATATCTTGGTCATCGAAGGTTTCTTTCAAAATTCCATCCGTATCGTAGGAAGTGCAAAGCATTCAATGGATGGAATGATGAAAGGAGTGCACCTAAACCTATACCAGGGCATGTTGTTTATGCAAGAGTAAAAGACATTGTCAATGAATTTGGTAAGAAATCACAATGTAGTATGGCCACACGGAGTGACAATTCATCATTCAAGAAGAAGTCAATATTTTGGGATCTTCCTTATTGGAGTTCTTTGACAGTCAGGCATTGTATCGATGTAATGCACATTGAGAAAAATGTCTGTGATAGCATCATTGGTACTCTGTAAATATACCAGGTAAGACTAAAGATGGGATAAAATCCAGACTGGACCTACGTGAAATGGGAATAAGGTCAGAATTAACAGAATTACGTGAAATGGGTAATAAAAGAACATACTTACCTCCCGCTTGTTAAACATTGTCTAGAAAGGAGAAGAAAACTTTTTGTGAATGCTTGATAAATGTTAAGGTGCCACATGGTTACTCATCCAACATCCGTAGATTGGTATCAATGAAAGATCTGAAGTTGATAAGTCTTAAATCTCATGATTGTCACACTCTAATGCAACAAATATTGCCCGTGGCAATTCGATCTTCAAGCGTCGACTATGTACTTTGCAAGTGCAAAGGATAAGAGTCCACGTGAAGCTAAAATGTCATATTACGGTGTCATTGAAGACATTTGGGAGCTTGACTGCATAGATTTCAAAATTCCGCTCTTTAAATGTAATTGGGTTGATAACACCAAAGGAGTTATAGTGGATGAATTGGGTTTCACTTTGGTGAACTTTGAAAAGATTGGTGAGAAGGGTGAACCATTCATATTGGCATCACAGGCGAAACAAACATTCTATATCGATGATCCTACAAATGATAAATGGTCGGTTGTTCTTCATGGTAAAAGACAGTTCATTGAAGATCCTATAGATGAAGAAGAGTACTATGATAAGTATGATGACTCCAGCCCATTCTCAGTTGGGTTGCCAACTCCACAAAATATTGAAGCTAATGATGACTTATATGTGCGCGGAGATCACAATGATGGATTGTTAATTGATAAAAGATCACAATTTTAGAGACATGTATGTTTATACAAATGCTAAATGTTTGCCTTTTTCTAGTTTATACAAACGCTAAATGTTTGCCTTTTTCTAGTTAATACAAATGCTAAATGTTTGCCTTTTTCTAGTTAATACAAATGCTAAATGTTTGTCTTTTTAATGACATTTTCAGATGGCTGACCATGATGAGAATGATGTCCATGATGAGCATGAAGTCCATGATGAGCATGATGTCCATGATGAGCATGGCGAGGATACCAATGTAAGTTCTAAAAACATATCTTGTATTTCTATAAAATTCATTATCTTCTAGTTATGTCATATATCTTATATTTCTATATTGGGATAATTCAGTGTGTTTATTTTTGTCATATTTTAGGTTGATGATGCACATGTACCCACTGAAGCACTGGAGCAACTTGATGCGCAGCACCAAACACTTAACAAGAAAAGGGGCATCACTCTGTTGAAAAAGTTAATAGCGCTTAGTGGTAGTGGATCCAAATTGGTTGTGGAGTTTGATAATGGAGGAAATGCAATTGGAGTGAACCGCAATAATTTTGTAAACTATCTTGGGTGTACCACTCGGAGCCATTGTGGTGTTAAGTATGATAATTGGCATAAAGTTCCTCAGGGGAAAAAAGACTTGATATGGAAGGATTTATGCGTGAGTTATTATTATTTGCAATTCTATTTTGTAGATTACAAATTCTATTATTTGCAATTCTATTTTGGATACTAGTTAATAACATTTCTATTTTACAGAATATGTTTGCATTGGATGAGAAGTTGCACGTAAAAGTGTGATGCAATGCGCTGGAAAGATGCTTAGGAATTATAGGACAAATCTGAACAGAGAATACATAAAATAGGGTGATAAGAAAAAGAAGTCAGCCCTTGAATAATGGAACTTTTTGGACAAAGAAGATTGGGACAATTTTGTTGCTTCAAGAAAATCTGAAGAATTCAAGGTATTAGGCGTCACTCCCAATTTAATTAATATACATTGTATTCACCTATTCAAGATTAACATTTAGTGATACTAACCAAATCATTAATGTGCATACTAACTAGGCCCTCAGTGACGCACAAAAAGCAAGGCATGCACTGAATGTGCATGACCACACTATGGGTCCAAAAGGCTATGCAAGCGTTCACCAAAGACTACATGCGGAGTCTGTGGCTACTCAGGAGTCTGCTCCTACTCAAGAGTCTGCCACACCCATGCCTCACCATGATATCTGGATAGTTGGGAGGCAAAACAAGAAGGGTGAAATAAAGAAGCCCGTAACTGCTGAGGCGGCTGCGAAAATGGTAAAATACAACTCTTAGAGCAATTGTTTGAATATTGATTATTTGTGGTGTTAACTTACCAATTTCTGTTGATGGTGATTAGCGGGAGCTGCACGAGCAGAGGAAACAAGGCACGTTCATCCCTCAGGGCACAAGGGATGAATTGACAGTTGCTCTGGGTAACCCAGAGCATCCTGGACGTGTTAGGGGTGCAGGCACTGGTGTGGGCATCAAAGCATTCTTTGGGCCATCCCAGCGCAAACCCAGAGTGGGACTTTCTCAAGAAGAGGTAACCTATTTTTTTTTTAGAATGTTACTGCAAAAGGAAATTCAATAATAAGAAGCTAATGTTTCTTTTATCCATGTATAGGAGAATAAGAGAGTCGAGGATATAGTTGCTAAGAAGGTCAACGATGTAGTTGCTGAGAAGGTCAAGGAAGAATTGCTGCGGTGGCAGGCATCTCAGGCTTCCAATCAGCCTATGGCGACCCACTCTTCTCCTGATGCACAGACTGCGAGTAATCCTGAAGACCCATCACCTAACACGTATGCTGTAAGTATTGTTTATGACATTGTAGCTACTCTTTTCAAGATGATATGTTTTTAAGATGATATGTATATATGTATAACATTCTTTACGTAAATTTGTAGGCATTGAAGCCATGCCGCTTAAGAATACAAGACTATGTTGTTGCAGAGGTGCAGGCTTACCCGTCCCTTCCTGGGGAAAGGTTTCACGGGACTCCAATACCACAGGGCTACGTTCGTGTGGGCCCATTACGTGTGTTACCTGATTGGAGGGAAGCTACATTGCCATATCCCCACCCGGATATTGATACACTTGCTGAGGTAGAAGGCGGGGTCATATTGTGGCCCAAAGCAGATGTCGTCTACACTACTAAAATTGTAAGATAAATTTACATTGATTTAGACTGTTAATGTGTATATATGATGTCAACTGATCTGAAATTATATATACAGGTTAAAAAGAAGACACCAGGAGCACCTAGGCCTCCACCTCCACTTCCTGCATTACCAACTTGGGTTCCAACTGACCTAACATACCCGTTAGGTCCTGCTTGTAGGGGAATGACATGTTGGCTACGGGAACATAATATACATTTCCCAATAATTGTTTCTTTAGATGCAAATTATGCAGGTCAATCATATGATAGCTCTTTATTTATACAAGATATTATTGAGCTGTTTATGTATGATTGGCTGAATACATCAATGATAGAGACATGGATAAGGTGAGATCTTATTTATACATCCATATACCTTGTGTAAGATCTGGTGATCTGGTTTCTTATATATTAATGCATACGTAATACATGTTTTGCAGCTACTTAGTCGAAGATCATTGCAAACAATTTGCATTTGATCATGTGGGATTTTTGATTCCATCATTGATTAGTATGGTAGCTAAAGACCCTGATAGTGTTCAACAATACTGTATAGATGCTTTTACAATTTTTGGTCAGCAAAAGAAGACGATAATAATAGCTCCATTCAATGTCAAGTAAGTTTACTTTATTTATAATTTAGACTTAAGAAAATTCCATTTTTATTGTGCATTTTGAGTTATTAATTGTTAACTTTTTACCTCTAGCGGTAGACATTGGGAGTTACTAGTTATTGTCCCCGGGACGTTCACTATTTATTATCTAGATCCCGCGGGAAGTACATTAAACACTAAAATTGGACACGTAATGAGAATGTCATTATTCTGGTGAGAAATATTTCATTTTTGTATCTGTTAACATCTGTTATTACATTACTATTTACTTATGTAATTTACTGTGTTATATTAACATGTAGGGATTTAGATGCATTCAAAAAGGCTGGAGGAACGGTCCCAAGGAAAAAGAACCAGCCAATAAATTGGCAGAACGTACAAGTAAGTTCCCGACTCTAATGTATATATTATTGATGTGAATTGTGCTTAGTTGTATTATTTTGTATGTTTCAATTTATAGTGCGCTACACAAGACAATGGTTGGGCATGCACATACTATGTGATGCGATTTATGCAGATGATTATCAAACATGCCGCATTGGACATCGATACCATACATGAGGTATTATATATAGTCTCATTAGTTAGTATGAAATATATCAATCTTATTTTTATATTATTACTTATATATATACATCATTCTCTTTGTAGGTGTTTAAAACTGACAACACTATAGGTAAACTCTTAAAAAATATACATGCTCCATATACGATGGAAGCATTAAATGAAATAAGAGAAGAATGGGCAAAAGTCATACAAGCAGTGGCAACTGTAAGATATAATTGGGATGTTGATAGCGATAATGAATGATACTTTGTAAATGAATATTTCTGAATGTTAATACATGTATTTGAATGTTTCTATATGTGTGAATGTGAGAATTGAATTGATGTCTGAATGTATCTACTTGTGTGAAATTTTCCTTGGGACTTTTGTAGGTTTGTGGCCTGTTTGTAGGCTGATATCAATAGATGTCGTAAACCTGCTGTTTAGAAAACTGAACTGCAGGTTCTCATCCTGCTGACCAGCCACAGCAGGCCTGCAAACTGATATGAAAAAAAATAGATATAGTCGTCGGTTATTTACAGAAACCCGTCAGAAAAGACCTACAGCGTCGGGTTTCTGAACAAAACTGATGCCTAATCTGGCAACAGCCGTACTGGAAATGGCGTCGGTTGTTCGTGTCAAACCGACACCTATAATACATATAGGCGTCGGTCTTTTAGTAGATAACCGATGCCAAAAGGGTTCGTGCCACAGAAAACAACGTCATCTAGGACACTTTCTGCGTCAGTTACCAAGTAAACACCGACGCTATAGTCCATATAGGCGTCGGTCTTTTAGTAGATAACCGACGCAGAATGTGTCCTAGATGACGCCGTTTTCTGTGGCGCGAACCCTTTTGGCGTCGGTTATCTACTAAAAGACCGACGCCTATATGTTAAATAGGCGTCGGTTAAAAAAACTGACGCCGAAGTGTTCGACTTTTAGCGGCGCCCACATAGGCGTCGCTCAGAAACCGACGCCAAAGGGGGTTAAACAACCGACGCCAAAGGTTGTTTCTGTAGTAGTGCTATCATCCTAAAATTATATCTATTACTAGTGAACACACACGTGCACATGCACGTGCCTTACTAAATATAATAAATTTAAATTAGATTATTTTCACATATATAAATATATTCCAAATAAAATTATAAATATTATTTGTCATAGATATTAAGTAACTAAAATTAAAATTGTAAAAATAAAAAATGTGTGACAAATAAAAAAATTCTTGTTACATAATTTCTTATATATAAAATCTTTGTAAAGTTGTGTAATATTTACTAACGCCAAGAAAATAATTAAATATTTAGGATACAAGAAAGTTGTTCTATGTCTTCAAATTATAATTGTTTAAAAAACATGGTGTAAGTTGGTATTTCAAAACTAAATATTGAAAGAAAAATACAAAATGTTGATGAAACATATATACAAATAGAACATGAGAAAGAATGGGTTGGTTACTAAATAATCACATATAGTTTATTCCTATATGTTCTTAAATTTTTCAATAGAGCAAATCATATATCTCCTATGAAGATAAAAATATATAGTATATTTTTTGTGGTAGCCGTATGCATAGTGAAAAAAATGTGAAAGAGCATTCCAATGATTGATTCTCATCATAATCTGGTTGACTGTTTTTATTCTTTGTTGCAATTAAATAGTTTCATATTCTTCCAATCCCAACTAATAAATTTTATAAATTTGGTTTATTAAAATTGGTGATGAAATGTGTAGTAATGGGCATAATGAGTAAATTGTGAATTTAACATAGAGCCACAATCGTAGTCATGTACTTGATTTTGGTCAACATGACATGTCATCTTTCTAACTATAGAGAGAGAGAATGAAACTCATTCTAAATGGCTACTTTCATGTAGTAAATGGGTTCTATTTAAAATTTGATACTTACTTGCCAATATAAAAGCAAGATAATTAAACTTTGGTGAACAATGTTACTAATATCAGTTTACTTGGATGCAGTTCTATTCAAACGTTATCTGAAAACTTAAATACATAATTGTTTTAATATAAATATGTGTATCATATCTTGAATTGAGTTCTTATGTACTACGCGGATATGGATAAACAATTTATGTATAATTAATTGATTTTTTTTACGAATATTGATGTATATATTATCTCTAATTAGTTAGAGTGTCTACATAGGTAAGCAATTATTATGAGCAAGTTATATTTTCCACTGTAAATATCCTACTCTAAATATTATTAGTAGTCGGAAAATAGGCTCCTCCCTATCAGACATCATGTTGGAGACACATCCACAATATAATGAAAAACATGAATTTGTCTCTCTGTATACAAATATAACATCCTAAAGTTGTGCAAGTGTAAATCAATTTATTAACATCCTAGTGGTGTGCAAGTGTAAATCATTTCATGACACTTGTTCAAAAACTTAGAAAGAATTTCACTTACGATATACAAAACGACATTAACCATATTCAATACCATAAATATATAACTGATGACGTGACCAACACATCACAAATGAGTAAAATCACAAAATTAAAATCTTTGCGCTAGGCTTAGAAGTGAAAAATACAACGAAAATACTCTTAGTGTCTATATTACTATTTGTAAATAAATATTTGTAGTAAAAGTGGAAGTGACACAAGTTGAGATCGGTTAAAAATTATTGTTTTGTAGCCATTTTCTCATTGATTACAAGCAAGTCACCTACAAATCTACTCCACTCTAGTGTTCTGTGTTCTAACATATACCTTCTCCATAGCATCCAACTAACGTGGTCAGAATTCAATGGCACGTAAATGGAAATGGACAATCGAATATGATGAGCGTGATAAGAAGATACAACACATACCTTGTGTAATGTCATATTAGTATACAATTACTGAGACGTAGTGGATGGCTATGCGAGACGTCAAAGCTACAACGATCTTGATCATCCAGCCGAGCTCCCTATTTTGACACATGGACATGGAAAAATATATTGAATAAGCATTAACAATGGGGATGAGGATGAAGATGAGAACGACAGTCATCGAAGTACAAAAATTAAGACAAAAAATTACAACTGGTATGCAAATAAATAGAATGGTACTTACTCATTAGTGAATTTGATAAACTTAAATATGGGTGTTGGAGGGAACTTCCGTGCTTCAATGCTTGGTGATCTTCATACAAAGTTGTATTCAGAATAGGATCCTCATGATCCCATTTTGTTGTTCGCTCTATCAATCAGGGTAGGTATTTCTACTATCATCTGCCACTTTAGTGAGCATTAACAATATAAAAGAGAACGAAATTCCGTTGGTGCACACTGCTTTGTTTGGGAAGGCAGTAGTCATTCTGCTCGCCAAAATGAACGCCGGGTAGCACCATTATGCTTTTTTGCTGGTTGTGTTGGAATGACATACGATGAAGAAAAATCACGGCCGAGGAGGAAGAATGTTGGGACTAATAATAATTATTACTTCTGCCTTTACGACCATGACAGAAAAGTATCTTGTCATAGATGGGATTTGGAGGTTGGGATGAGAGAAAAAAATGGTGAGAAAGATGGAGATAAATATATGGAACGTGATAAGAAGTAACCGCTCCAAAGATCGTGATAATCGCAGACTGTTCCTTCGTTCCCTGGCTCCATCGTGAAGTTCTAGATCGGCAAGTTCTACTCCACTTCAGTGTTCTGTGTTCTGGCATATAAGCTTCCAACTGACATGGTCAGAATTCAATGGCACGTAAATGGAAATGGACAATCGAATATGATGAGCGTGATAAGAAGATACAATACATACCTTGTGTAATGTCATATTAGTAGACAATTACCTAGACGTAGTGGATGGCTATGCGAGACGTCAATGCTAAAACAATCTTGATCATCCAGCCGAGCTCCCTGTTTTGACACACGGACATGGAAAAAGACATTGAATAAGCATTAACAATGGGGATGAGGATGAAGATGAGAACTACAGTCATCGAATTACAAAAATTAAGACAAAAAATTATAGTTGTTATGCAAGTAAATAGAATGGTACTTACTCGTCAGTGAATTTGATAAACTTAAATATGGGTGTTGGAGGAAACTTTCGTGCTTCAATGCTTGGTGATCTTCATACAAAGTTCTATTCAGAATAGGATCCGCATGATCCCATTTTGTTGTTCGCTCTATCAATCAGGCTAGGTATTTCTACTATCATTTGCCGCTTTAGTGAGTGTTAACAATATAAAAGAGAATGAAATTCCGTTGGTGCACACTGCTTTGTTTGGGAAGGCAGTAGTCATTCTGCTCGCCAAAGTGAACGTCAGGTAGCACCATATTGCTTTTCTGCAGGTTGTGTTGGAACGACAAATGATGAAGAAAAATCACGGCCGAGGAGGAAGAACGTTGGGACCAATAATAATTATTACCTTCTGCTTTTACGAACATGACAGAAAAGTATGTTGCGTAGATGGGATTTGGAGGTTGGGATGAGAGAAAAAAATTGGTGAGAAAGATGGAGATAAATATATGGAACTTGATAAGAAGTAACCACTCCAAAGATCGCGATAATTGCGTACTATTCTTTGCTTCCTGGCTCCATCGTGAAGTTCTAGATCGAGCAGGTACGGTGAGATTTGCAAATTTTTAGAAGGAATATTTAGTTTGTTAGAGTATTATGGGGATAGATAGTGTGGGGAGAGAGGGTAAGCAACCGTTTTTAGTGGAGGATACAGATGATCAGAAACGGCTGGGGAGTGGGACGTGGGGGCGGTTTTGGATGGATGTAGTATAGATATGCAAGAGGAGAGATACATAAGCCAGTTTCAACTGTTTCCTAAAATCGTGAGTGGGGAAGGATCGTGAGGGGAGGGATCATGATGTTGTTAGGGAGGATGAGCCAAAAACGTGGTTAGTGGGAAGTTATTCTAAGGGAGAGAGAAAATACAAAAAACAAAAAAATGGGAGAAAAATGTGAGCAAAGAGTGGAAGCAGGAGAACGCAGCTTTTTGAATTCTAGTGTTTTGATTGGTTGGTGAGACTTGGAATGGCAGAGTCGCAATTTTGAAGAAAAATTCACTCTTTTTATAGTAGTATAGATATCAACACAATACTCAAAAGTCACACTTGCTAGCTTTTTACCAATGATGCTATGTGTCCCATACCATTCCTTAAAGCATATAAAAAAAGACAATGTATCCATCCTTTTTTTAAGAAATATTGATCATATATATGACCATATTTGAAATACTTTAACACGTCATCATTCAAAGCTTGATATAACTTGTATGGCCTGACTGGAACACTCTGTTCCTCCTATTCATAAATTCTATTGGTACATTGGTTAGTCTAAAGGACATAACTTTAAACTCATCATGGTCATGTGGATTATGTCATCCAATATAACTCTTATGCATTGATATTTTATCATAGGTTTATCTTAAAGGAACATGGTATCACATATTTATTAACCAACAAACCATCTATCCTCGATAGTGGTCTTTCCCAGCTATCATTGAACCATACACAACATTATAGAATCACTTTTGTTTTTCCTTACAAACAACATTTATAGGATCGTTATCAACTCTCTCTCTCTCTCTCTCTCTCTACAAGAGAGGAATACTTAGAATGTTCATTTAATAAACATCTCCAACCTTCACATATTTCTCATATTATTGATACATCTTAGATACTAGGATTCATTACCTTGGTATCCACCTCATGCACTATAAAGAACTCACATCCTTATCTCATATACTTTTACCAACATAAAAAATATCAAGACATATAAAGGAATCTTCCTAATTATTTGAAGGCTCAAAAGCAAAATCATCACAAACTTTATGATCGTGGAACCATAGTCCAAACAACCTTATTCTATAGTAAGATATCCATCCTCGTGTTTAGAATGAATCCACACATACCAAGTCACAATGATCCACTTGAAATATGTGCCCTAGAAAGGAAAGACACAAAGTGAAACACACTTCCCACCATAGCAACATTGTTCAAGGGTCACTAGCAAAAAGGTAACCAATTATATTTTCATTATGAATATTACAAATTCTCATGTATCATTTTACCTTTTTCATTTTTGGTCCCTTGCCATTAGAATAGGAATAATCATGATTAACATATCTCATTACTTCTTCCTTGATGACTATTTATCACACTTGGGTATGTTGTCTTATTTTATTATGTTTTTCAACCATTTATCAACAAGTAGATCATCATATTCCAAATTTTCTTCATTAAATTAGGATCATCTCCCTTAATTTCTTTCACATGCCATGCTGATTTTTCATTAACACTTTCTTATACACATAGGTTGGTCTGAGATTAACTCAGGTTTCACCTTATTTCTTTTCCATTGTTCCCATTCATCTTCTCATTTTCTACTTGTTATAGGAGTTCTCTCTATCTTATGTGGATCTCATACCTTGATTCACTTTATAAGCATAGACTTATCTATCTTTTACTTTATTATATTCTTGAATCACATCTTCAAGAACTCCTCTTTTCCTTATTTTATTCAGATTTTGATTTCATGGTGTTGTATCTTTCTCTTATAGTTACCAAACATTCAAATTTCGATAGATAATGATGCAATTTTCATCTTCTTTAAGGTAGGATTGAGATATTCACACCATGATTTCTTATTCATTATGCTCTTTATATTGTCTCAAAATGACTACTTGATCAGAATAATAAAAAAGATAACAATCTAAGAGTTCCATACTTACCCTTCTTCAATAATTGAATACCTAGCCAGGGCACCCAAATACTGAGATTAGGCAGTATGCACCATATTTTTATGTCATATTCCTAACTTAGACATCATCCTAGTCCTAAGTCCTAGTGTCCCTGTAGACTCAGTGAACCTAAAGCTCTGATACCAACCTGTCAGGACTCGTTACACTAAATGATATTACTCAAAACATAAAACACAATCAATCACTAATTAATCACATACCCAAAAATATGGGTAAATTAAAATCGATTTCAATGTCAGCACCTTCTCAGAAACATTTTCATAAGACCCTAACATCTTTCTTTTATCCATACTAGGCCAAGAATTTGATACAAATGTTCTATTGCCTTAGCCACAACATATATACATAGAAGAATAATATTCGTATATATCACACAAACAAGCATTAACATACTAACAAAATCCTGATTCATTTGAAACACCTATACAAACGTTTCATGCCCAGACCTGAAAGTACAGGGATGACTCTAGGACACACTAGACATCTAATAAACTTTCTCAAAGATTCGTTACTATAGCTCCTCTTTCCTGCCACATGTTTGTTTTCGTCACTTCCGATTACCAAAAAAATTTTGGCAAACCACAAGGGTGAGACCCATGTCCCAGCAAGAGATATAACCTCCAACAATGTTTATTGATAACAACATTTTTAAGTAATTAAACAGTTAAGCAGTTTAATCAGATCTAACAAATAAGATCAGCAATATTGATGATTAACAATAAAACATAAGCGCAACTATCTAGATAAGTGTAGCATCATGATTATAATCAGTAGTAGCAGTATAATTATCAACATAATCATGGCTACTGTATGTATGCATCTACAATCTTAAGAATATCCACAACATAATTATATCTACTATCTATTAATTGCACTATGCATCATCTTTATGTAAAGAGAACAAACAAGGGTTATCATCCAATGTGAAACGTTGTGCTTAACCCTAAACAAATATGCTACATGGTTGTATTACTTCTTTTATTATGCCCTGGGGAATTTGAATCGTACCATTCAAATTCCAACTGACCCCTACAAAGGGCTATTCGATTTTGTACAAGATCTAGGAGTGTCGATATCCTAAGATCTCTTCCCCTCGGTCAGTACAAATAAAAAGGCAGTGACATATTAGTCAAAGTTGCCACCACAACGACATATAGTCAAGATGAAAATCACTAGTCCGACCTTGGTACAGGTCACGACACTAGAAACTAGGGTATTCAAACCCAATCACTGAGGTACAACTGTAGTTTTCCTCTAATCACATCATGTTATAATCACCGAGACACGACCGCAACCGTTCTCAATCACATCAGATGTATGAGGCATGACCATAGCCAACCTCCACAATCTGCATTGTAGATGACAAGGATATATCCTCAACCTACTACCCCCACATACTCAATAGTATGCTCTCCGAGTTTCCCTTAGGAATACTCGTTTCACCATCCAACAAGTTCTGACACTAAAGATGGTTCTACGGCACAGGGCACTACATGATTAGAGTGGCACTTGATTAGTTATGACAATTGCGTGAATTAAGGCTGCATCAAACAAGTGGACATACAAACCCTAATTCACTTCTAGAAAGCATATACATATCAAAACTTTGAAAAGATATAAAATGTGTGAAACATAATATCTAATCTCATCATCTCATGGTACTATTCACTTTCCATTCATGAGACCACACTAGTCATCATACTATCACAAGATATAAATCCTTTTCTCAATATCACATGGTATCAACCCTTATCAACATAAGAGGATTACATCTCATTCAGGGATCAACCATGCTCAAAGGTCATTAAGACCATCATATTATTCCCCTCAAGATCATCATTATTTTTGCATGCCTTATAACAAGGCTCAACAACATCAATTATATATAATACACCAGATCAACACAATATTGCATTTATGAGCTAGGTGGTATTCATAAACAATCATAGTAGGGTTATATTAACATTAAGAGCATTCCTTTATTACATAAACATGCAAGGAATGTAGATATGATTAACAATCATCATATTCAAAATGCACATGTTTAGCATAAGAAAGTGTCAACCATGTGGCTATGATAACCAACAATTAACATATTAAGGTTATGATCATATTAAGGAGGTTATTCCACCATCATTACATCATATAAGAATGTTAAATATGAATAATCATCTTTGTCTATTTTCATTAGAGTTAGGTTCAACAAGATAAATCATATTAATGTTACTAATCAACACTTATACCCAAATCCTAACTCACGACATCCCCATTGGATCATGGATGCATAAGGTGAAGCATCACTATCACATTCCATACTTTTCTCAAGTATGAACCCCCACATAAATCAACGTGTAACCATCAAGTTATAGCATACTAGGGTTTCAACAATAATCGAGTACTCCATGGTTGTATTAGTCATTCAAGGACTATTCATACTTAATTACCATCATTTAGTTATATTAAAGCTAGGTATAACAAGTTATACCTAATTAGGGTTACATATCGACACAATATGGTTATCATCCCTTCTACTCATATGAGTGAATAGGTAAGACTAACTTATTAAGGGTAGCCCTCCATTTGTTCCATCATCATTCAATCAATATCACCATACCACAATGTCACCCAGAACCATTGGATGCTTAAAAGGTAAGACTATTGGTTTTTTACATAAGTAAACACCTTAGATTAACCACCTATGAAGTCCTTGATTTGTTCTCTATAAAGAGTCACCATCTAACCCTAGACATCCCTTTATTAACAACATAAAAAGTTCCATTGAGAGTAGGGTAAAACCCACAATCGACTATTCAGTTAAAACAAGCCATCCATTGACAACAATTAAGCTCCTTAAGTTGATCATATAAAGGAAACCATCTAAATCACATTATTAGGACCAACATATTACATTAGCCATCATTCCACCTTAATGGAGGAATAAATAGTAGATCTTGACCATTGGGTCAAGTTCACATGTTAAACCATCAATTACATTATAGGTCTGACCATTGCATCAAGTGACCTAAGAAACCATTGCTCTAAGGCTTAATTGATGCTAAAACTATATGATTAACTCACTATAGATTGTAGAGACCTAATCCACCATCATTAGTGATCATTAAATCACTATAGGTTGTTAGATCAACAATATATTCATTAATCGACATCAAATATTAAGTTGATGTCATCATTGATTGATATCATCAGTAGTGTACTTAATGATTGATCATTATACTTTTAATTGATCCAAAACTTGACCTAAGGGGTGACCATAGGTTGTCACCAATCATCTGAAACCTTTGATCATGACCATGAGTTGTTATGAAGACAACACCATAGGGTTTTTGCAATGGTACCACCATCAGGTCATGGTTTATAGAAGAAATCAGCTTTAAACCCTAAAATTGACCATTGTCTGATAGGTGGTTAGCACCATAGGTTGTCAAAACAACATGATCCAAGTCATATTTTACCATTGGAATAACATACACATGATCATAGGTTCATATATAACTGAAATTACAATAGGGAACATTATAAAAATCGAAATCCAAGTCAAGCATAACTTTTTAGTGCATGGATCATCATGTTCAAGCAAGAAAATGATCTAGAAAGCTTATGGTAAGCAATAAATGTGGAGCAAGTTATAAAACTTGCCTCTAATGAGAAGATGAAACCCCACACAGAAGAAATCTCGAGCAGGTAGGGTAGAAAATCCAAGGGTAAGCTATGAATTTGTCCATCTAGCACCTTTCTTCATCAAGTGAGCAAACCCTAAGCATAAGGAGCAAGAAAGCTAGGGTTTTAGAGATTTAGAGAAATTTCTACCATGGAGAAGCCTGGGTTTATAACCAAACCATAATGTTATTGGTCGTGTGCTACTGATTTCAACATTCAAACTAAGCAATTTACGTTTCAATTAACCATGCAATTCCACGGGTCCAAACCACATTGATCAGATGATTAACTAGATCATTTCAAAGCGTAAAGAAGCAAATCATGAAATAAAAAGCCAGGCGACGCAAATACTGCATGGTGCCTGATAACTGCTATTATCTGGGAAAAACACAGATTTAATTGAAAATTTCCAAATACCAGAGTTAAATCATGCTAGGTGAGTTAAATTCTACTCACAGCGGTTCGGGATGTCCGAATTTGTCGGGAAATGCATCCAGAGCCTATTTTCGGGTGATTTCTAGGTTGTCTTCAACCTTGGAATTTCCTTGTTTACTATTCTATTACACACAACAACTTCCCTTTCAAGCACACGTTGATGGAAGGAGCCCAAACGATGGCTGAACTTGGCCAGAAGTTGCAGCTTCACGCTTGGACCTCCAAGACGGAGCTCAAGGTAGCTTTTTCCCTACTGTTGGGTGGCCCAAGGTGGCCCCTAGCCATGAGTAGCAGCAGCAGCTACAGCTTGGCTGCTGGCCAAGGATGCAGGTTGGACCTGCTAGGGCTAGGCAGATGGAGTGGAAGAGGAAGAAGAGGAAGGGAGGAAGAAGGAAGGTAGGGGGTGCTGCTGGAAAATGGGGCTAGGATCGCCCCTACACTCCTTCTCTTGCGGATAGTTGGCCCTTGTGCCGCTTAAACAATTGCATGTAGAACAGATAGGGATGAAAGGAAGAAAAGGGTTATAAAACTAAAAACTTGGATAAATTGCAAATTCAACCCCAGAATCTTACAAACGTCATATCTTTTGCCTCGTAGGTCCAAATCAAACAATTTCTTTTACAACTTTTCAAGTGAGATATCCACTACAACCTCAAGGCATAAAAACATGCCAATTAGCTTGTCACATCTAATCAAAATATTAATCACATCTTAAACACTTAACTTATCTTAATCAACATATCAAGGTTAGATTAGGGTTATAAGCATTCAATTATGGTAATTATGCTTATTAAACTAATTAAATAAGTTTAGGGTCCCTACATACACCACCCTTCAGAGCTACTGGAACCCCATTCCACTTCCTATGTTTGGATTTTGACTATGAGGTCATAGTCAAGTTCAAGCTTAAGGGGGTGTTGGAACGACTTTATCTTCCCTTTTTACTTGTTTTTAGCTTTTATTTTGTTAATTTGTAGGATCCACAATCTATCTAGTGTAACATGGAGTTTAATTTTTGTTTGTTCCCAGAAACTATCTTGCGTTCTTTCAAGTTTTCTATTAGAATTGATAATATCTTTTTTGTGGGCTTAGTTGTGAGTACATGATTAATCTCGCTTAGAGGAAGTGTATGGGTTAGTCATCTTAAGGGCATTAATATGAATGGAAATCTTATTTATTCATGAAATGTGGATGAAGATGGGGTTTAAGCTTAAATTGTTCAAATAGATAACGAGACCTTAATTTGAAGTTTAAGAAAGAAATTATAAGGTTACCTTGTACACAGGTCATTGGAGAAGGACATATCATAAATTCATGAAAGGCTTTGTCTCTTAGTTATGTGATTCTACCCGTCCTCCACTCATTATTGACTCACCACCTTAAAATGAACAAGTACTCTGAATTATTTTCTCTTGTTTACATTACATAGCATAGTAGGTGACATTATAGTTAGTTTGCTTTCGTTTCATTCATTACTAAAACTAGAAAAAAAAATACCGAGTTGTGTACTTCAACAATTTATGTGCACATCATTCTAGTTGCATAAACAATTACAAGTAAATTTCATGCATTTTTTTCATCATATATTGCTATATCATGTCGGTATCATTTTCCTTTGAAATTTGAGTACAGGGATATACATCCATACCCTCAAAGAAAAAAAAAGAAAAAATAATAAATGAATGATATGTAATAAAGCCCAAGCATAATGATCCATCATGCTTGAACAATGGGCCAACGAAAAAAAAAGGAAAAAAAGTTTGTTAATGTTTTAAAGTTAGAGGGAGAAAGGATGCCCTCAACTCTTCACAAAAATGAGGGAAACATACACATGGTGCATTATTTTCTTTGAATTTTTGTTCATCAAATTGATGACATATTTTGACTCATGCATCATTCTCCCAATAAAGTAGGCATTAGGATTCATGCATTTTTCATTCTTTTCACCATATAGGTTCATCATGTCTTACTTTTGCATAAATAATTCAGATGTTACTTGTGATGCTTCAACTGCCACCCATTTCATACTTTCCATTGCTCTTATTGATAGGCCACTTATATGATTATTCTCCTCATTCATTTCTATATGGAGAACTGCTTCCAAGTAGTTGGTAGTCAGGATAAGAGCGTGTAAAATAGGGAATCACATAATGCACCAAGTGAATGCATGATTGATTATGATTTTAACTACTCTTTTGATAGTGTTCATTGATCTAAGGGTGGACAACTTTTATGAATTTTTTTGGTCGCTACAGAGCAATTGATTGTTCAGTGATCAGTGAAGGCCAGTTTGGGATCGCCATGTGGGGATGGTTGAGAAATGAAATTCATGTTCCTTGTCCTTTTGCTGACTTGTCTCAAATAGATCCGAAAGTGTGTTGCTCGAGGATGAGCAATATTCAAGATTAGGGGTGTGATGTGTGCACAAATTGTCACTATTTGGATATCTAATTTTTTTTTGTCATTTGTGCTTAATTGAATATATTTTCACACATATTTCACCAAATTAGTATAAAATCTGTGAGCATGGGTTCTTATATTTATGTATGTATTTTACATATTTTGATTATCATAATAATTATTTGATTTAATTTATTGCTTATTTTATTGAAGATAATTATTATTTACTTGAGCAAAGTCGATACTTTCGACAAGTAACTCGGTAGTACCGACATGGTATCAAAGTGCAAAAAATATTATTGTTCTAGATCAAAAAGGAAAAGGATTTCTACTGCAACTAACTCGGTAGTACCAACTTCTAAGTCGGTAGTACCCACACAGGCGCTGAAGACCTTAATTGCATGTGTTAAATCCAACACATATTATTATGGAAAATAATATTTAGGTTTTTTCTCAACCTAAATATGCATGGATGCTATAAAGAGCACCATTAGAAGTGGAATTTCATTGTCTATTAGAGGGGGATGACACGAGAGGTGAAAGGGGAGAGAAAAGTGGAGGAACCCTACTCGGCGGACTTCAAAGGCATTTTGGTGGCAGAAACAACGGCAGAATGACTCGATCTCCTCCAGATCTCCTTAGTAACTCTTTCTCTTATTTTGAGTATCTGTTTTACATGTTTTCGATCTACTATGATACCATGTATCACATATTCAGCTAATCCTAAATTCTCTAGGACTCGGGAGTAGCCCAGTTGTACATTGTATATGGATCTTTTGCATTAGTATATCATTTTCTCCTTATTCTTGGTCATGTTGCTATGAAATCATATTGAATTATCTATGTTGCATACCATAAGTGATTAATTATATCCTTGATAACTTTGGGAGGAGGATTAAGGATTGGAAATCTATAGTAACACACATTTTATATCGCCCTTGGGAAAGGTGGCTTACGAACGTGAAAAGATTACCCACTGGATTCATTAAAGTACCTAACCAATTAATCAATTACTATGGAAATGGGATTGATATTAGAATAGGTAGTGAACTACACTGTGGGACTGGATAGTACTTTCTATAGGCTCTTCGTCGAGGAGTGGGAGGAAAATATATTATTGTTAGATTAAAACTATAGTGTTGATCGCGGTGAAACCACAGTCTTAGAGAATTTCTTCTCATTGTGATCACAAACCATTAAATTAGTTTCCTTTCTTACAATTAGTTTAATAACTCTCAAATCAAAGTTTTCTTCGGCTTAGCTGATCGATAGAAGTTAGTAGTGGTTTCTTGAATTACATTTCCCCATATTGGATATTCGGGCCTCGTTGGCCCATATTACTTTGATGCATACACTTGTATTTTTCATGTACAATTTAGTCGTGTCACTTGCTCAACTAAAATTTCAAATCCTTACTTGAATTAAATGTTATATACATGAAGATCAGTGTATGAGGCTTTGATAAGGAGGAAATCCATGCCTATGGTTAATGCTGAGGGATGTACTTGAATGAGTTAATCAATCGTTGCATGCTTATAAATGAATGGTTGATTGTGTGGAATGGAAACTAGGGTCCCACATTTCTTGAATAGACTCAAGGAACCTATGTATATCTAGATGAAATTACTAAATTATATGATTCTTATGATTTGTTGAACTAAGACCACTTCTTAAAGCCCTAGGAATTTATTGTTAAGACGAGTATGAGAGATAAAGAAAAACTCACATATAATCTTTTGAATGTGAAAAGATGCTCAATTGTAGATTTTATTACTTCAATTGAAGGTGATAAGTCTTATTTGATGATATAAGACTAATGCATGCGTTCTAGTTCAATATATGGAATATGAGTAGATTCCTCATGAATGATAAAATTTTATACAAGACACACAATGATGAATTGATAGATGAATAAATATTTAGGATTAAGAATAAGTAACCTTAATCCGTTCTATTTTACTAAATTGGTAGTCTTGTTATATAGAAATTGTTTATAATTATCAAAATGCATTTCAAAGTCAAATGACATGCTTTTTTAAGGAAAAGTCAGGAGACTATTCTATTCACCCCGCTCTCCTCGTTCAGGCTCTATCAAAATTACAACCATATTTTGGAACACAAAAATTAAATTGGGAAGTACTACTGTCATTACAGCTAGTTAACGGTGAACGTCGGTTGCCCAGACGTTGATTGTACTTCATAATGGAGTTGGGTTGTTTTCGGTGCATCTTAGTCAAGCTGCCTGTAATCTCATTTTCCTATCTACTATTGCCAGTTATAGTGATTTCCTTGTTCCCTTCCAAATGCTTCCTAATTCAAGCTCTCCAAGGCACCCACACTAGGGCCTCATCATCCTCCATCAGGTTGGTCACACTTACTGCATTGGAGCTGCCTGATTGAATTTCCACCTTAGGCCAACCCTCCTTCTCAGCCATAGCTAGACCCAACAGAATGGCCACAAGTTCAGCCTCATCCACTGAGGCCATGTCCACCTTTCTTCCCTGTCCAAGCATCCAATCCCCTTCCACTATAGTGGCCACGACTACTATAACAGCCTTGTATCGGTTGACAGAAGCATCAATATTGATATACACAATATCCCTCTCTCTTCCCCAGATTGATTGTCTTTCTTGTTGCTCATACTAGAATTGTTTTTCTTTCTTTCCGTCTCCATCACCTTTAGCTCCTGAATCAACTTCTTGATGATCTTGGCTCTTTGTTCCACCAGAATTTTTGTCTTCTCAAAGAAAGCATGATTCCTGAAGTACCACATCTTCCAGCACCCAGCAACAAAGCACTGGATGTGCTCAGCCACATCCTTGAGGTTAAGGTTAATCCATTCAGCAACGTTGTAGGCCTGAAATAGAACATTAGTATTGCTAAATCCCAGCCTTTTCCATGTATCTGAAGAAACCTACAGTCTCACAACACATGTAAGTTGTCCTCCTCACTAGAACCGCAGCGGCTGCAGCTAGGATCTAGTGTAAGCTTTCTTCGCCACCATTTTTTATTCGTCAATAGCCATTCATGAACCATAGTCTAAAGGAAGATTTGCATCTAAGCCAAAACTAGTGTGCAGTCTAAATTCTCCTCCAAGGTTTGGTTTTGGTTTTGAACCTGTCCTACCTCAGGAGTCTACATGCATATTTCACTGAGAATTTCTGATCCTTGCTTATGTTTCAGGCCCATACATCTTTTCCACCACCCCTCACTGGTGTGGGAAATGACATACGACTTATTCATTCTCAGGGACATACCTCTCCATAAACTCCACATCCCATTCCCCTTGCATGTTGACCATATCAGCCACTCTGAGATCCTGAATGTCTTCCCCCACATTCCTTATCGTCAGCTCCTGGAGTTTAGGAAAATCCAACACCCAACGGTCATTCCAGACATTAGTATCCTCGCCATTCACAATCACTTTCCTGTATTGGTTCTTGATCAAACTTTCCATGCTAAAAACCTATCTCCAGAAAGAAGTGGCTCTTTGGCCCATCCTACCAGTGAGTTTTTGTACTTATCACTCAAACCTGTACACCAGCTGGCCTTTGAGTTCCATTTCAGGTCCCAAGAGCTTCTCTTGCATAAAACAGTGTTCCAGTCCTGTCCACTCACAATCCCCAAGCCTCATTCCTCCTTAGGGACAGTCACTTAGTCCTAGGCTACCATTGACAAAGGCCTAGCCTTTCTTTCTCCCCCCCATAGAAAGGTACATGTAGATTTGTCAATCCGGCTACAAATAGCCTCTGGGAGACTTCTAGATTTCATGACGTAAGTAGGAATAGTGGACAATATCGATCTCATTAGGCACTGCCTCCCAGCTAAGAAAAGGGTTTTGGCTGCCCACCCATTCACCTTCCCTTCCAACTGATCAATCACATCATTATACATTTCCTTCCTCATCCTCCCATGGATGAGCGGGGCCCCAAGGTACCGCCCTAGGTCATCCGTTTCCCGGAAGCCCGATTTCTGGCAAATTTGTCTCCAACCTCTCCTAGACATGCTTTTCATGAAGTAAATCATCATTTTTTCAGCTGAGATTACTTGTCCCGAGGCCGCCTCAAAGTCTTAAAGAACTTCAGAATCATCTCAATATGTGCATTATCTTCTTTGGCAAACATCACAATATCATCATCAAAGGCCATGTGTGAGTAGGAAGGCCTCGCGGTAGCCATCTTTAGTGGTTTCCACTCCCCACTTCTAATGCGATAGTGAATGAGATGACTTAGCCTCTCCAAATAAAGGGCAACCAAGTAGGGTGAGAGGGGGTCCCCCTAGAGGAGTCCCCTAGCAAGTTTAAATTGGGGAAATTATTTCTCATTCCATAGCATGCTGGTCCTACCCCCAGTGATGGAATTCATGGCATAACTAATGATATTTTTGGGTCATCCCACCTTTTCCATAGTATCATGAATAAACAACCAGTCCATTTTGTCATAGGATTTCGAAACGTCTAATATAATTTCCATGTAAGCTCCTTGGCCAGTCCGATGCATGTTATGAATTAGCTCTTGGATAGTGACAATATTTTCTGTAATCTTCCTCCCTGGAACAAAGCTAGTATGTTCTTTGGAGATCCAATCTGGCATGTTCCTTTTCAAACGCTCCTCCACCAGTTTCGAGCATAACTTAAGGATAGTGTTGTTGGGAGAGAAAGGTCATAGTTGATTACAAGTTGTCAAGTGTTTAACCTTTGGGATGAGGGCTATAGTGGAGTCACACATCCCCCCAGGTAGAGGTAGCCCCAAGATAGCTCTCCAAACCGTAGTGACAACCGAATCTTTGATATGCCTCCAATTCACCTAGATGGAATCTACATCCACCCCGTTAGGACCACTAGCCTTGTATTTGGCCATTTTCCCTAGAGATTGAAGTACTTCCTCTTTGTCCAGTATTTTAGCTATTTGATTCACCAGATGTAAGGACAACACTTTGTAGGTTCCAACAATTTGTTGATGTCCTCCCAAGAAGTCACCCCAGTTGCAGTGAAGTGCCCATAGAAAAATTCATTAACCATCCACTCTAGATGATCGCTATCACTGACCCACTAACATCTTTGATTCTTTAAAGTCTTGATGGTATTCCTGTGTTGTCTACATATTATCACAACATGATAGTACTTGGTGTTAAGTTCTCCCTTAAGTAAGAAATTAATGTGGCTCTTTTGTTTCAGATTTTCCTCTTCTTTAGCTAATGTCTCCTCATATTCTTTTTCCAGACACATGCATAATTCATCAAGCTCAATGTTCTATTTAGATACCAAACTCACTTGGTATTTTTCTATCTCCTCTAGGATATAAATTTTCCACTTGTTCATTTCCTTGATAAGTTGTTGGTCCCATTTCATCAACCTGGGTCTGGCTTTCCCAAGGGCCTCCTAAAAATTCAAAATTTTTCCCAGTTTTCCATGATGATCTATTGGGCGTCCTTGCACCATGCTGCTCTGGTCTTAAACCTCCTCCCTACCTTCTGGAATTGTGTGGAGGATATTAGAATGGGGTTGTAATCAGAGATTATCTAGGGTAGATGCCTAACTCCATAACTGTTATAGCTCTGGATCCAATCAACATTAACTACACACTTGCCCAACCTTTGCATTAATTTCCCAACCTTGTAAGTGAAGGGAGGGCCTGAGTAACCAATATTAGACATCCCTACATTCATGATGGCTTCTTGAAACTTTGTTGCTTCACTGTAACTAAATCTTTTACTGCCTTTCTTCTCTAAAGGATCTGTCATGGTCTTGAAGTCACCAAAGATAGACTACACCCCATCCATGCCCCTACCAATCTGCTTAAAGGTGTTTCCAAAGCAGAGGTCTGAGCATTGGATTAGGACTAGAGTAAACCATAGTGCAAAACATATTATTGACCTTGTAGTGAATGTATTGTCGATGAATCTCTAGAATCTCAACAGAGCACTCATCTTTATGCCACAATAGCCAAATACCTCTTGAAAACTCCCCCGCCTCAACTCTATGTGATCTAGTAACATGGAGTTTATGGATGGTGTAGTTCGCTTTTGCTCCTGAGATCTGAGGTTCAAGAACCACCACCATCTTCGCTTTGTGCCGCAGAATCACTAGTACAAAAATGGTTTGTAGCGTCGGTCTTTTTAAGCATGTAGCGTCACTTTTTAACTAACTCCGAAGTGGTCGTCGCTATAGAATTTGACCTATAGCGTCGGTTTTTTTAACTAAAGAAAACCGACCCAATAGGTTGTAAAAAACAAGAAAAAAATTCTGGCCAAGGTTGTAGGTCGGTTTTTTAAGAAAACCGATGCTACAGGTCTACAGATTGAGCTTGACAATCTGTAGACCTATAGCATCGGTTTTTTTAAACAAACAACCTTAGAGTTTACCTCTTAGGTCGGTTTTTTAAGAAAACCAATGCTACATGTCTACAAATTGTAACCGCACACGGTCGTGCTACGCGGCACGGCCGTGCTACCATAACCCAACACAGCCGTGCTACACGGCACGGCCGTGCAATCATATCCCAACACGGCCGTGCTACATAGCACGGCCATGCTACACAGCACGACCATGCTACACGTCACCTATAAAGTCAGTTTAAAAAAAATCGACGCTAGAAGTTGTAAAAAAAATTTAAATTTTTTTGCGGAAATAGTAACAAAACAGAAGAACAAAAGAACCAGGATATGAGAGAGGGGAGCATTGATGCTCAACCATCACCATTCCAAACCACACATTCATAACAAAAATGATTCATATATTTAGTTGTGTTACACATAATCACATCATAATTTACAAAATGATAGATTGCAAGTCTGAGATGATATTAAATGTCAGATACAAAAGTAAATATGAAAGAGTAACCACATACATAAATGGAGCTGACATATTTAATCCAATGTTATATTGACTTCATTTAGAAAAGCATCTCACCACTCTTCTCGGAATTCATTTAAGTCCTCAAGTGTGTAAGGCTAAGTTGTAAAGATCTGTAACAGAAAATGCACATGCTAATATTTTATAGAATGACTAAAACCACTTGAAAATTTATGATGTTATTATTTATTACATGATCTATAGTCAGAACGTCATATGATGCTTGTTTAACAATAGCTTGCATATATTTCATTACATAGTAGCCACAAGCCCAATCATTATTTTTTATAGTATACTAAAAATAACGAATTATACTTAATGTTAGTAAACTACTATAAATAGGAGTTGAGATAAGAATATATCAGTTGATATATAAGAGTTGAAAATTAATACATATAAGACTAAGCAGTTGTCAAAGTAGCTACCTTGACATTTTTCAAAGTCAATGTCTTTAATTTTGTGGGTATTTGTCCTCTACCTTAATGAAAAACCTTTATACCCCTATCAATTAAACGATAGTTGGTAAAATAGAAATTCTAAATAGAAATATCATGTTGAAGCATTGACTAAATTTATTCTTACTCCATAGTTGGAAATTTCAATTTGTGGCCCCTTTTCGTTATTCCCATTGGGTCAAGATAATAATAATTCATCAATTTTGGGACAACCACCAATAATTCCCAATGTCTAGCTCTGAGTAAGAACAAAACAAACATTAAAATAAAGAAATTTATTCATTATTAAAATTATACTGAATAATAATACTTACTTGAAATTAAAAGGAATTAGGAACATCATGCCAATTTACTATATCTATTTCGACCTTACTATGAGTGGTCACCCCTACGTAATGCTTGAAAGCACTAGCATGTTCCCCAACAGGTGCTCCTGTGATATCAAACTGGACTGACAATTTGTCCCCTTTAGCCCTGAGCTCCTGCAGCCTACGCATTAGTGTGGGACCTCTACTTTTCTTAGCATCACCACTACCATCCTCATGGTGCTCATGCTCATGCTCAGAATGTTCATCATCACTCGCCATTTTAGAACCTGCAAGTATACATGATAAAAAAATATGTGATAATAAAAACACAAGTGATAAGGTATACATGATATATGATGTATATTTAAAAGATTACTTGCTTGAATGACAATAAAATAAATATTTCAAAGAATACATGCCTCTAGTATTGGTTGAGTTGTTAGTCAAGTAAATAACCACTCACATATATACCCAGAGAACAAATGAGGAAATACTAATAAAATTTTCTTCAAAACTAAACATACATTATATAGTTACATCCTAAGTGAAATTAAATATCCAAAAACAGTCCCAAACCGGGGACCATCCAAATGATTACATATGTGATTACATATGTGATTGATAACAAAATGTAGATATGAATGAATACATATTTTTATTATTGGTTGATTTACTAGAAAAATAAAATGGCACATTGGGAGAATGAGAATATTATACCTCACTTGTAAGCTAAAGAAGAAATATATGCAAGTCAACAACAAGTCAATAGCATCTGCAACAACACAAATGCACAATTCAATTCTGTTATAATGTATTAATTAGGGGTCGGTATATATCAATTTTATAGGAGTAGTAACAAATTCAAAATTGACAAATTTTGATGATTCTACAACTCAGTCAACACAGCCATGCTGAACAGCACGACTGTGCAAACAACATGGCCATGTTTCCATGCACGGCTGTGCTACCTGGTCAGTTGCTTGAAAGTAAGACATAAATGGAGGAGTGAGGTGGCAAGGACAATACCTTGAGAAAAATCGTTCGGTGAGGGAGCTTGTGCGGGAAAAGAACTGGAGAGAGATGTGCACGGCCCTTATAACGCCTAAGGCGTCATCGCCTTTCAAGGAAGAAAGCACCGGAGAGAGATGCAATGCCTAAGGCATCGCCGTCGTCCAAGGAAAACAGTGTTGGAGATGGTGGTAAGAATCGTCGTCATCGCCGGAGATGGTGGCAACAAGCTTGGGCATCTTCATCCAAGGAAAGCGGTGCTAGTTTGCCTCTTTTCGGACAAGGAGATGGCTGGGGGAGGTCACCTTTGTAGAGGCGGCGTTGCCTTTCTTCGGATGTGGGAGCGGGAACGGGGGGTAGCAGCAGCAGCAAATGGAAACCTAAGCCTTACAATTGGGCTTATATGTGCGATGTAGAAGACCTATAGCGTCGATGTTTTTGTAAAAAACCGACCCTAAAAGTCTATTAAAAAATGGTGCCCGGACTTAACCTATAGTGACGGTTTTTTAAGATAACTGTCGCTATAGACCTGACCTATAGCGACGGTTATCTTAAAAAACCGTCGCTATAGGTTAAGTCCGGGCATTGTTTTTTTATTAGACTTATAGGGTCTGTTTTGCAGTATAATCGATGCTATAGGTCAGGATCTATAAAGTCGGTTATATATAAAAACCGACTCTAGAGTTCCAAAGTGGTGCCCGCGTTTTTTGTTGACCCTATAACATCGGTTATTTTAAAAAACCGACCCTATAGATCGAGGCGCGAAGCCAAAATCGAATGAATTTTTGCCACGGGAAATCTATAAGGTCAGTTTTTATGATAAAAATGATGTAGTAGTCTATTAGGTCAGTTATTCTACTAAAAACGACACTATGGGCAGCGACGTTACTGGCCAAAAATGTAGTAGTGAATCATGTCCTTCAAGGTATTGAGGGTGTCATCATTCCATATGCCCCTCACATTCCAAGCTATCGTATTAATCATTAAAAGAAGGGAGATGGAAAGTGGGAAAAAACTCATTGAGTTCCCCCTTTGGGAGTTCCTCCACCAACTTAAAAGTGGGACTTTATATTGGAAGTGGGCCATAATAGGAGTAGTTCCACTGGAGGTACTATATATGGTTTTTTATTCCAAATTTTGCTAATTCTTTTTCCATCATTTCATTGTACTTTAGTATATAACAATCTGGTATAGACTAGTTTCCAGGATCAACATTCACTTCTGTCTAGAAAAAGTGAAAAACATAATAAAATGTTCATATTGGGATCATATTGTTAAACTATTGTCTGCTGATTTGAATTGCTACTCAAGCTTAAAACTTGCACACAAAATCCGTTGGTGAAAGTGAAGAAAACCATCTATGTGGAGAAAGATATTTTTTATCGTTTATAAACCACTAACATATAGCAGCGTTTGGTACATAGTTCTCATCATGGGTAAATTGACTAGTGGCACATTAAGCTTGTGTAAGTTGGTTGTTGTTTGGAACAATGACAATTAAACTTGATGGTAAGATATCCATTGTTTGGAATATTGTACACATATAACTAATCTTTCATTATATGGACAAAGTCTATTTTGCTTTACACATAAATGAAGTCGCATGTATTCAGCAGTCGATTAGAGGGGTTATATAGAAAATAAACTACCACAGCAAATAAACCTATCTCGTACCGCAAGGATTTGAAGCAGCAGATTATCAGGGGTTTTTCGATTAAGTTATCTTGTACGACGTCTTATTTGCCATTCAAACTACATAGCAAATATCAATTTACTACAACAAACATCATTTTTTCCGGCATAGAAAAGTGCCTATTAAAAGCTGAGGTCGTGCCGGTACAACTTTTTTCCGAGATATTTTTTAAAGCCAGAAAGATGTCGTTTATAGACATGCCACTACCAGATTCTCAGCATTTTCAAATTGTCTGAAAATAATGCTACACCTGGTATTACATGCACGCCAATAAATAGCATGAATGGCATGACAAAGTTGCTTCAAGCAACATACCTGACGTTTCCAAGATGTCGGGAAATTAGCACAACAGGGGAATTACCACAACTAATGTTATGTCAATCAAGAAATAATAAAACACATTTGCATCTTTGTTTTGTATTTTTCTGTTATAATGTTGGTAACATCAACAAATATTAGTATCACACACCAACATCAGAAGCACCATAAATGATAATTAAAAAAGAGATTATTTCATTGATAAATATATTATAATTTGACAGAATCTTCATTTACACCTTGAACCCACGTACATACAAAACATCCTATGAAAAAATACATATAATCCATTTACAACATTGAAATAGATCTCATCGAGAATCCCCTATTCTCCTAGATCAAACTGGGAACAATTTTGCATCTTGACCTCTTTAGTTTACCCTATTCATTAATCATCATTAATCATGTAACATACTGACTTCTTATATCCACTTCACCTTTCATTAGTTTTATGGTCATGACCACCTATAGCTCCAGATTATAAGTCCACGTCTGCCAAAAATGTCTATGTGATCACATCAAAAATATCATACAAAATAGAGCACGAGGAGATGGTGGCTTGTCTTTGTCATTCGTGTATATTCATATTTCTTTACTGTGCTTTAAAACTCACTACAAATGTAAAAAACAGGTAGGTTTTAGAAACAGAGGACCCTGTAATATCCTCAAATTTTGGTAAAAATTGAACTATAAAATATGATGCATGAATTAAATTGATATTACCTCAATAATTTTATTGGTGGAATGGTAATGTTAATTGTCTTTGTCGCACAAGTGCTTTTGGTACAAGACAAATAGATAAAAGGGAATTCATGCATTAATAAATAGTAATGATGTTGATAAACATTTTCCAAAGGTGAATAAAGTTTATAATGTGTTAAATAGTTAAAAGAATACATATCTATCCATTATTGGGAACACAATGGTTGGGACCCAAATAGTGTTACCTTGGGTTGTCTTTTTGGTATGTTGAAAGATAATTACAGTATAAAATAATAAGAGGATTTCAAGGATAATCCAAGATAATGAGTGGCTTAGATAATTAATTAAAAGATTAACCACCTTTTCTTGGAAGCCAAATAATGGAACAATATGTAAGTTTCCTAAGAGAAATAGGAAACGTGGTTTAAAAGAAAAGTAAGAGAAAGTTGAAATAATTATAGATATGCCTTGGTTTCTCCCTATTCTGTAGATGGAGATAATTGTGAATAGAAAAGGACATCTTTTAATGCCTAAAAGAAAGATAAAGGAAAGAGGGGTTATGCAAAGGTGTATGTTTTATGTTTAATACATTTCCATTAGTAAGTCATGACCCACATGGACTCCCGTTAGGAAAGGAGTCCATCTATCTTTAGGAAGGAATATAACGCATGTGGTTGTTCTCTTTTCTTGGCAATCACGTATGAGGGAAACCAGTCCCAAAAACTTAGGGTTCGTGGAAAGGATTCATGAGAAAAGCTATACATGTATATATGTATAGGGATATCTCCTCTCCTACAGTTTTCATCCGACCATGCACTCCACCCCCCTTTCTCCTTTGAATGCAACCCTCAAAGTGGAGGGGACCTTGGTGATGCGCCGCCTAGATCCCACGGTGCACAAGCATCCTAACATAGGGTTGGGTTGACGACTAGTGGCTGTTGTGGTTCCTGTTCGGACTGATGCCAAAGCAGCACTGAGTAGAGGAAGTAGGTTAGAAGAGGAGGCGGCAGGTTTGCCTCATTGCAGCAGAAACTACCGCCGGCGCCAATGTACAAACTGCTTCGGGCTCCGAGGGCGGCAGTATATGTGGAGGCGGAGACTGAGCATGAGGACGACCGCCTCAACTCCGGTGATATATGCACAGATGCACTCCAGTGTGAGAACGACGAAGGCTAGCAGGGGTTCGGACGTTTAGACACCTGTTGGTGTTGCCGAGGGGGCGAGTAGTACCCAAGGGAAGGAGCTTCCCGTTGGGAAACGAGACGACAGAGGAGGAACTCGTAGCTACTAAGAGTCTCACTGACATCGCCTGGGCGGAGGCATTGCCCCTCGACGTTGAGCGGCAAAGGCAGAGCCACCACGTTCTACGCATGCGATAGGGTGAATGAGGGAATCCCTGGTGGGCGGAACCCTCTGAAGAACGGTGGAGAGGTCGGCGATTTCCAGCGTGACCGCCGGCAGGTGGAGTTTTCTGGTTTCAGAGCAAGCTCTCTGTATCCGCGACCGGCCCAGATGACGAGGATGGGTCCACTGGTCTCTGGTGATGGTGGTGTGGGGATACGGTCTGGCCACCTCCGTCGAGGGTAGGAAAGGTATTGAATGCCTCCCTTCTGTCCCTCGGTCCCAAGGAGCCAAGGTAGCGACTCGGCGGTAGAGCGCAGTAGCCGCGGGCGGGGGCTTCGCGAGGGAGGAGAAGACCCGCTGGGTAAGGACAAGTCTACCCATAGTTGTGTGTGTACCATTCAAGGGCAAAGGAGTCCTTCCCGAGATCCCAGGACAGCTCATCAGCAAAAACAAACCAAAGGTAACCGGCTGATGTGTCAATCTCTGATTGGCTCATATATTCTCAATTTCGAATAAACATAGAAATTGCTAGGATGCCCGGAAAATAGTAAAATTATATATGGTTTTGATAAAAAAACAAGACGAATCCAAATAAAATATTAGCAGAACCTGATTATGCTTCTTGTTCTAAAGTTATGTGCAACAGATGTGTTAATGTGATTAACATAAAGGAAAGCCTATATTTAGGTTAATATGATGCGTAATTGATTAGAATTGGTTATGTTATGTTCATACCTAATCTAGACATATATAATGAGTAAAACATTGATAATGGTGAATAATGGACGATTCCATATTAGTAATCTTATATGTGTTGATTTAGGATTTGAAAACCAATGTCAACGTCCTGCTATGATCTAATGCTGATAATGTAATCTAGATGTCATGAATAGTTTAATATGTTTAAGATGATGATTAGGGTCTCACCTAATATGCATAACTTAGTTTGTAATCTTAGAAACCATAATACGATCTAATTAGGGTTTGTAATCCTAAATTATATTCCAAACATGAGATAATCCTAAACCCTAGTTTAGGAGTACATCTAAATCTGATTAGTATAATGAGAATATGTGGTGACACATATGTAGTATGATTTATTTCAGATGCTTTTTGATTACATGCTTTACTGCTTGGATGATTGGATGCACTCTTAAAGTACATATGATGTTCTGCATGGTTTCTGTGATGGCATAAGGTATGTGGTTATGCTTAAGATTACATGTATCGAATTCCGAGATTGTCGATGTTTCTCGATGAGATTGAACGACAAATAAACTGCTTGCTTGTTTATTTAGTTCTTGCAAACTATAAAGTGCGTATGAGTATTATGTAAAGTAAATAATAGTATTCTGAACCCTGGGTTAGACTGGTCTTAAGGGTAATGGACACGAGCCCCGGAGGGACAGTGATTACACTTGAGGTAGTTGACCAGATATGGGTTAGAATATGAAAACAAGTTTACATTCTTACATTCAAGATAAAGATGCTTGCTTATATCGGTACATGCGATTATTGTTTGAATCCACGTACCAGTATAGAAATATACTGATCGCGTATTTTTTTTGGCGTTTTAGGTATCAGATATACTTGATTCGTGGACATGAGGGTACAAATAAAGAGGTTGAAGACACTACAATTTAATCATGAAGGTTTAGTCTTAATGGTTTATCTTTACACATGTAAAAGTTAATTATGTTTAAAAGTTATCTAACTCCTTAGAGGAGCTTTTAATGTAAACATGTAAATATTTGATCATTAATGGAAATTGTTTACTATTTTGTATTATTTCATGAATCTGATCCTGGAGTATATGATTAACGATCTGCGACTTTAAGGTCTTTTAGACACTCAAAAGTGTGGGTCGTTACAGACCCCCTCCATGACTAAATAGATATGAATAGAGTAGACTAGAGTTATTTACTCACTTTCAAGACTTTTTCCCATCCATTATCATGTCACTCTCATCATTAGTGTTGATAACTTGCCAATTTTGAATTATTCCAATAAGCTCCCCGTGAATGTTGATTGAACATCTCCTCCTACTTGCAGAGGATATCACCATAGCCATTGAGTTGGATTAGATCGATTGCCCTTCCAACATCCATACCATGCATATGAACGTGTCGACCAAATGAACATGTTAATATATTACTTAATATCTCTACATGCATGAATAAAGAAACTAAGGAAGTGTAACAAAGTAACAAATCAATACAAAAACTATTAGCATTTACCTTGAGGTGACCTAAGGACCTGAATAACAATTCAATTCAGGGTATGTTTGTTTCATTGGATTCATCTGGATTCAAGATAATACAAGAGTCCCTTAATCTCGATGGAACTGATTACTGTATTTCAAAAATGCAGCAATGAATACGTATATGTTTGGTTATTTGGATAGAATTTCCGCTATCTTCATGTCTCCATCCTAGTAGGGACCAGCCTTTATGTTGTAATACTATAGCAGCAGCTACCAACGTGGCTAGGCCTACAGTTACAAAAGAGTGTAGAGGGCACCATAGAGCATCTGGAACACATATGGTTGAAGCATCAGTTGTTGCATTTTGGCATATGACCTTTTTGAAATGGAAGACATAATCCAACATCAATTGTACAACCAAAATTGTAGGAGTCCTATTATTATCTAGCTCCCATAAAACAAACCTAAATTTTCTTGCATCTTATTACTGATTGCAATCCAATCCTACCAGATCCAGGAAAGCAAACGTCCCTTCAATCATTGACTTTTAGGAAAGTCACCCTTCTGGAATGACCCATAGTTCATTTTCCCCTCTTTAAGTTTTTATAATGATCTTCATTTTTGAGGGCCCAATGGGACCACTATTGAACCTCTGCATGGCTTATAACCAGCTCAAGATGCAAAGCTAAGTACCTAAGCATTCAGTCATAGTTATGTATGAAAACAACTGACCACATCTAAGAGGTAATTGCATACTAGAAAGCAATAGTAGAACCACATGTACACCAGCGAAAATCAGAACTTGTAATGTAAAATCTACAGAAAGGTCTGAAAGAGGTACCAGAACGGCAAGGGGGAAAACTGGTCAAGAAGTTCAGCTCGAAATGCACTGAGATCAAGGCTTGGAAGCAACCGGGATCATTTGCTTTCATGATAATAGACTAAATTGGTACTACAACAAAACCTACTACAAAAATGTCTGGAAGAGGAATTAGAACAACAAGAGGCAATAATTGGTCAAGAAGTTCAGTTTGAATTACACTAAGCTCGAGACTTTCAAGCAAGCAGGGCCATTTAATTTCATTGATCATCAAGCAATACTGGTAATACAAAACCTCCTGCAAATAGGTCGGAAAGAGGCACCTGAACAACAAGGGGGAACAACTAGTCAATAATTTCAGCTCGATTTTTCTTTCAATAATCATCAAGAAAAGATAACTGTTACTAATTGCTAAGATCAATCTAGTAGTCCACCTAGAAACATTATATAAAAAAAATAAGGTAGCAGCTAGAGAGAAAAGTAGTTTAGAAACTTCTTAGAACTCATCAAAGATCACGACTAAACTCTACCAAGAATATTTAGCAAAGCTTCAACTACATTTTAAAAGGAGAACCAATGCAGTAGACAAGCACTTCATAACTGATCAAATCTAGGGATTAGAGAGGCAAAGACTTTGACATCAACATTTAGTATTGTCAATGTTATTGGCACACAACAATCAAATCAACCAAGGCTATTGTGTGAGGTGTATGATCAGCAACCTCAAGATAGCATATGAGAAGCAAAACCTAGAAAATGGAAGACTAGATATATACATGAACTTAATTTTTCAAGACATTAAATGGATATAAAACATACATAGTTTCATACATGCAACACCAAAAAGAAACATCATACTGACACAACAGCTTGCATCACAAGTAAATAACCCTTCCATAATAGTTATAATTTGACTAAAGACTAATTAAATCATGTATGACAGACTCAAGACCGAGATGAAAATATATCAGAAGATGAAAACTTATGAGCTGCCTCTCCCAAAGTCAAAAAGGTATAGAGATAACCAATGTGAGTTTAGGTAATTGACCTTACTCTTGTAAAACAAATACATGAAATTTATTCATTCTTGTGCTACACAAAAATTTAGGGTCAAGGATGGTGCCTATATGCTTCATTAACCTCAACAAGTTAGGACGATAGACATGAAGACAAAGTCAAGGTTGTTGCATAATAATTTTTTATCCATAACAATTATAATCAAATACTTAATTATATATCTTAGAAAACATATAACAAAAGCAATATCATTGTATAATTTTTATTCTTGAATAACCAAATAAAGAAAAGAAAAGACATGGCAGATGCATCTGTTAGTTGTGCAACATAGCAATTCAATAGTAACCAAATTTCTAATACATGTACCGATCCATGTTGTGACTAGCAATAGCTTAATAAAAGGGTAACTAATGGAGCAACTTATGTTCGTACTCCAGGATAAATATATTCAAATACCTCCCTGGAACATCCTGATATTTTATGTATTCATTTGGGCAACAAGATATGGTTCTTTAACAAAATATAAAACATTTTTTCTTGACCACGAACTTATTTATATTTGATTTGTTTATTAAAAATATATCTAAAAGGGATAAATATAGATAAAGAGTACTACACATTCATACCTAATAGAAGAGGACTAAATGACCACATACCAATGTCAAATGGAAGTTAAACTATGGATGCCTTCCTCTTTGGTCCTATACAAATTCCTAGTAACTTTTCAACAAGTTTTGATGGCTAGAATCAATTGTACATTGGTTTGTTCTAAATGATATTGCATTGAAAGAAAGCAACTATAATAAGAAACAAAACAATCATTATATATATATATATATATATATATATATATATATATATATATATATATTTGTGTGACGGTGAAGATCAATGGTTTACATTTTGCAAAAAATAGTCTTGATATGCAAACACACTTGAGTGTATTCGTGCGATCCATACACTCGAGTGTATTCTAGCCTAATTCTCTCTCTCTCTCTCTCTCTATATATATATATATATATATATATATATATATATATATATAGAGAGAGAGAGAGAGAGAGAGAGAGTCAAGCCAGTGTACACTTGAGTGTATAGGAGGCACCATAGACCTCAGTAATTTTTAAATATGCAATAACTTTTTGAAAATTCTAAACCGTTGATCTTTTTAAATATCTTAAGAACATATTGTAAAATATATTTCAGCTCATTTGGACACTTATAGGTCATGCATTTAAAGAAGGCAAAAATCATGCATTTCGAATTAGTTTTGTGCGTCAATTTTGTTGTCCTTAGATGAGTGCCTTACACTCATCCAAATTAGCTCAAATTTTTCATGTAGGCTATTATTATTGTAACCATGAATATCAATGGATTAGATTTTGAAAAAACATGGTATAGATAGGCAAACATCATTGGGGTGTACAACGTGATCTATACACTCGAGTGTATTCTAGCCTATATATATACACATATATATATATATATATATTTATGTATATATATTTATATATATAAATATATATATATATATTGTTACAAAGCTGAACAAGATAACTATATTGTAAGGCCCCTAAACTTGCTTAATTAGTCGAATAAGCTTAGTTATCTTAATTGAATTTTTATAGCCCTAATATAACCTTGTGATATGCTTTGAAATCATAAGACAAGCTTAATTTTCAAATTTGGCCCAATTTGGACACTGTTTGAGAAAGTTATGCAATTGTACACACATTTTGAACTTTTCTACAATTTACCCAATTGAGAGGTTTTCTTTAAAATTTATCACTTGCATTATGTTACCTGGATATTCTCTCATCATTATTGAGCTTGTTGAGCCACAGTGAACCCATTTAATCCTTGGTTTGAAGGTGTTTTCTCCAAGGGTATATCAGGGTTTACCCCTTCATGGATGAGCTACCTTTAGTAGCTATCAACTAATGAATTATTTGTTTTGCTTGGAAATTAAAGAAATGAGGGATAAAAATATCTCTATGTATGGTGGGGTAGCTTCTTGTGTGTGTGCTTGTATATTCTTAAAAGTTTAAGGCTATGGACACTTGGAAAGATACTAAAACTTCAACTTTTTCTTTTTCTTTATCTTATAGCTTCATATACTTATCCCTAAGCACCAAAATGAGCCATTTTCTCTCCACCACTTCCCTCCTTCTATGAACCTCGTTCTCCCTCTGTGCTGCTACAAATTTCCTGTCCAAGGAAGAAGAAAGAGGGGATCTTCTTGGAAAAAGAATCTACAGTTGCAATTGACTTCCTTTTTGGGTTGGAAAAGCTTCCTTCTAGTGATCTTGACCTAAAAGAGTAAGAATCCCCTTCTTTCCTCTATTTATTTCTTTGTTATCCTTCCTCCTACCTTTCTCCAGATCGAAACCTTGTTGTTCCATGGTAGAAATTGCTCTAAAGCTCTAAAACCCTACCTTTCTTGCTCCTTATGCTTGGGGTTTGCTCATTTGATGAAGAAAGGTACTAGATGGACGAGTTCATAGCTTATACTTGAACTTTCTACCCTACCTGCTCGAGTTTTTTTATGTTTGGGATTTCATATTCTCATTAGAGGCAAGTTTTATAACTTGCTCCACATTTATTGCTTACCATAAATTTCTAGATCATGTTCTTGCTTGAAAATGATGATACATGCATTAAAAAGCTATGCTTGACTTGGATTTTGATTTTTATAATATTCTATGTTCTGATTTCAGTTCTAGATGAACCTGTGATCATGTGTAAGTTATTCCTAAGGTATAATATGACTTGGATCAGGTTGTTTTGACAACCTATGGTGCTAAGCACCTATCTACTCAGGTCAATTTCAGAGTTTTAAGTTGATTTCTTTTATAAACCCATGACCCAATTATGGTACCATTACAACAACCCTATGGTGTTGTCTTCATGACAACTGATGGTCGGGATCAAAGGTTTCAGATGATGGTGACACATATGATCACCCCCTTAGGTCAAGTTTTTGATCAATTAGAAGTTTAATGATCAACCATTAAGTACCCTACTGGTGTTATCAATCAATGATGACATTAGCTTAATATTTGATGTTGCTTAATAAATATAGTGTTGATCTAACAACCTATGGTGTCTTAATGGTCACTAATGATGGTGGATCAGGTCTCCAAAACCTATGGTGAGTTAATCATATATTTGTAGCATCAATTAAGCCTTAGACCAATAGTTTCTTGGGTCACTTGATGTAATTGTCGAACATATATTGTAATTGATGGTTTTAACATATGAACTTGACCCAATGGTCAAGATCTAATGTTTATTCCTCCAATAAAGTGGAATGATGGCTATTGTAATATCTTGGTCCTAATAATGTGATTTAGATGGTTTTCTTTATATGATCAACTTAAGGAGCTTACTTGTTGACAATGGATGACTTGTTTTAAATGAACAATCGATTGTGGGTTTTACCCTACTCTCAACAGAACCCTTATTGTTGTTAATGAAAATATGTCTATGATTAAATGCTTACTTTTATATATCACAACTCAATAACATCATAGATGATTCATTCAAGGTGTTTACTTATGTAAATGACCAATGGCTTTACCTTTTCAACATGTAATGGTTAGAAGTTGATACTTCAATATTCCCATTGTTTTGGAAGCCTATAGTGTAATGTTATGATTCTAATGATGAGAATTTGATGGTTCAATGCATTAAACTTGTAGTATTACCCTTTCAATTGTATGATTATGATTGATAATCACCATAATGAATTAATGGTAACCCTAATGAGGTATAGCTTGTTATGCCTAGCTTTAATATAACTAAATCATGGTAATTGGGTATGAATAGTCCTTGAATGAATAATACAATCATGGAGTACTTTGTTATTGTTGTTGAAACCTTAGTATGCTATAACTAGATGGTTACACCTTGATTTATGTGTGAGTTCATACTTGAGAATAGTATGGAATGTGATGGTGATGTTTCACCTTATACATCCATGATCCAGTGAGGATGTTGTGAGTTAGGGTTTGGGCATGAGTGTTGATTAGTAACATTAATATAATTTATCTTGTGTGCCTAAATCTAATGCAAATAGATAAAGATGAGTATTCTTGTTTAACCTTCTTATATGATGACCTGATGGTGAAATAACCTCCTTAGTATGATCATAACCTTAATGTGTTAATTTCTAATTATCATAGCCATATGGTTGATACTTTCTTATGATAAACAAATATGATGAGGGTTAATCATATCTAGATTCCTTGCATGTTGATGTAATAAAGGAATGTTCTTATGTTAATATAACCCTACTATGATTGTTTATGAATATCTTCTAGCTCATTAATGTAATATTGTGTTGATCTGGTGTATTATATGTAAGTGATGTTGTTGAGCCTTGTTATAAGGCATGAAAATATAATGATGATCTTATAGGGAATAATATGATGATATTAATGACCTTTGGGCATGGTTGAGCCCTGAATGAGGTGTAATCCTCTTGTGTTGATAAAGGTTGATACCCTGTGACATTGTGAAAAGGATTTATATCTTGTGATAGTATGATGGTCTTAATGACCTTTGGGCATGGTTGAGCCCTGAATGAGGTGTAATCCTCTTGTGTTGATATAGGTTGATGCCCTGTGATATTGTGAAAAGGATTTATATCTTGTGATAGTATGATGATTGGTGTGGTTTCATGAATGGAAATTGAATAGTACCATGTGATGATGAGATGAGAAATTATGTTTCACACATTTTATGTCTTTTAAAGTTGTGATATTTATATGCTTGCTATAAGTGAACTAGGGTTTGTATGTCCACTTGTTTGATGATGCCTTAATTCACCCAATTGGCATAACTAATCAAGTGCAACTCTAATCATATAGTGTCTTGTGTTGTAGAGTCATCTTCAATGTCAGAACTTGTTGGATGGTGAAACGAGTATTACTCAGGGAAACTCAGAGCACATACTGTTGAGTATGTGGTAGTGGCAAGTTGAGGATATATCCTTGTCATCCACAATGCAGGTTGTGGAGGATGGCTATGGTCATGCCTCATACATCTGATGTGATTGAGGACAAGTGCGGTTTTACCTCAGATTAGAGGGTTTTTATACCCTAGTTTCTAGTGTCATGACATGTACCAAGGGTGGACTAGTGGTTAGCAACTTGACTATATGTCACTGTTGTGACATCTTTGACTGATATGTCACTACCTTTTACTTGTACTGACCGAGGGGAAGAGATCTTAGAATACCGACACTCCTAGATCTTGTACAGAACTGAATAGATCTTTGTGTGGGCCGGTTGGACTTTGGATGGTACGATTCAAATTCCCCAGGGCTTAATAAAAGATGTAATACAGTTGTGTAGCATATATGTTTAGGGTTATACACGACGTTTCACATTGGATGATAACCCTTGTTTGTTATCTTTACATAAATATGTTGCTTAGTGCAATTAAGAGATAGTAGATATACTTAGGTTGTGGATATGCTTAAGATTGTAGATGCATACATATAGTAGTCATGATTATGTTGATAACTATACTTCTACTGCTGATTATAATCATGGTGCTAGCTATCTCATGTTGTTAGTTATATTTAGCATGCTAGCCATGCCTTTGTAACTAGAGATTCTTATACTGCTAATCATGCTTATCTAGATAGTTTGTCTTACGTTGTTAGCTCTTCTTATGATGTTGATATGTTTGACCAATTAGACATGCTCATGTTGTTAGCTATGCTTATGTGGCTAGACTTATTCATAATGATAGAGATTCTATGTTACTAGACTTTCTCATGATGCTAGATATGCATATGCTACTGAATTTCTTATATTGTAAACAAGATAAAGAATGATAGTCTGGCTAATGATGATAGTTATTATCTGCTCCTTTATGTATTTTGTTAATCATCAGTATTGTTGAGCTTATTTGTTATATTTGATTAAACTACTTAACTGTTTAATTACTTAAAATGTTGTAACCAATAAACGTTGTTGGAGGTTATATCTCTTGCTGGGACATGGGTCTCACCCTTGTGGTTCGCCACATCTTTTTAGGCAATCAGAAGTGAAGAAAACAAACATGTGGCAGCAAAGAGGAGCTATAGTAATGAATATTTGAGAAATTTGAATAGATGTCTAGTGTATCCTACAGTTGTCCTTGTACTCTCACGTAGGGGAAGGAAAAGTTTGTATGTGGTATTTCAAATGAATATGGAATTTTGTTAGCATGCTAATACTTGTTTGTGTGGCATATACAAATATTGTTATCCTGTGTATATATGTCGTGGCTAAGGTGATAGAACAATTTGTATCAAATTCTTGTCATAGTATGGATAAAAGAAATATGTTGGGCTCTAATGCAAATGTTTCTGAGTTGGTATTGATGTTGAAATCGGTTTTAATTTACCCGTATATTTGGGTATGTGGTTAATTGGTGATTGATTGTGTTTTATGTTTTGAGAAATCTCATTTAGTGTAACTGGTTCTCACATATATGATGTCTCAGCGTACAACAATAACATATTCACTTGCAACTCTAAAAAACAGATAGGAAAAAATAACAAAATAATAAACAACATATAGGAGAGACTAACAAAAAAGGCCAAGAACAAATGTAGTGCATCATGTGCACTACATTTGGATTAAGAATTCGTAATAGAGTAGAAAGCTGAAATGTGAACTATGTAATCATTGCACAAAAGGGAACTGAACTGTGAGTTACTACACAAGACATAAACAATTAAAGGAAAAATTTGAGTACTGTTTGATAGGTTGTACCTATCTGTGATGACTTGTCAAACCTACAACTTATACCATCACAACATAGGTGTTCGGTGAGATTACAAGGAATGTAATCATTCTAGATATGGTATCACTTAAATCAACCTAAGGCTACTAGAAGCAAGAAATAAAGATGGGCGGTGTCACTGCAGCTGAGACAAAGATTCAATGTTGCAATTATAGATGTGTGATTCAAAGAGTCAGAGAAGATTGCAACTTTCTCATATTGATGGCTCTAAAGTATCAGATATGAGAACATTTAGACTTGCAATTGCAGTCATGGAAACCATGTT
Organism: Alisma plantago-aquatica; assembly: GCA_963693085.1. Lineage (NCBI taxonomy): Eukaryota > Viridiplantae > Streptophyta > Magnoliopsida > Alismatales > Alismataceae > Alisma > Alisma plantago-aquatica. Next base: position 1,485,415,368 of record OY856410.1, on the reverse strand, counting down.
TGTAGGGTATCTAGTTGGACAAAGGAGGCAATCCCTTCGATTTTTCTTAGAAATTGAACTTTTCAGTAATATAAGCATTGGTTGGAGCCATTGAGTGTTATTACAGAAGGGGAACAAACAAAGAGGTTTAACACAAACACCTAACTATACAAAAAAGTCAATCTGTTGGCTCACTTAGCCTTAATGCTTGTACTGATTGTTAATAAATTATCATCACAGATATTAAAAGATTACATGCCTACTTCTTCTTCATCTCGGCCAGTAGGATCCCAACATCTTGTGATAAGTAGTGTACCCACATACAACTCTCGACACTCTTAGATCCATTCCATAGGTTTAAGCAATCTGAATGGAGTAATCAGTTAAACACAAATAGATTATTTCAGGTTGTCTGTTATAAAATCAAGGCAACTAACAAGTTTAGCACGAACCTGCACTTTGGCCCTCCATACAACAGGGTATGCATGGAGCCCAAGGTAATCATTTTATGAAAACAAGTGCTCTACAACTTGTGGTTGTTGGTTATGAGAGGACCACATAAATGTAAGGAGGAGAGATAAATATCTCTCTAGTCAAGGAAAACATTTTATTTATTTAAGAATAATATTCAATTTATGTTCAAAACATTACCTAAAGGTGTTGTATTCAACAACTTTGAGCCTTTAAGAATGTAATCAACCTTTGGGTGGGAGGATTGTTTCATCCTTTGAGAACTGATGCCAGATAAACCCAATTTTGCATCTCCTTTATCATTTAAAGGATCAACTTATAGATCAAAATGACAAAGGACGGAACATAAGTGTCATTATTGTTCTCACTTTTACATCAGCAAGTAAGTTTTTACCTATTGAAGGATCAAGAGTGCATTGTAGCCACTCCCTTTCCTCTTAGAACACTGAGAAGATGTATCAAATCCGCAACATAAACCAAGATGACTGAAATCAATATACAGCAGAGTGGAGAGGTGACTAACTAGGAAAATTTATCTAGAAACTAACTCATGAGCTGAAGAGTTCAAGACTTACCTTTTAAGTAGAGCCCTTCAATGGAGGAAATTGTGACATCAATGAAATTTGGGTTCTTCAAATGGTGATTCCTGCACAAGTGATACACAACAACTATTTTAGTCCCTATTTGATGCCTTTCTTGCTACTACTGATAGTCATGGTGGTATAGTTGATAATTTTTCAATTGATTCAACATTTCGACCTTGCTATCTCTCCACTTCAGCGACCACTTAGTGCTCCTTGAACCCTTTCTCCTCATCTAGATTTCTATCCTCCATTGAGAGGCCTTTCCTTAAAACATAAGTGTCAACCTGAGAGACCAATAACCACTTGGAAGAAATAGAAAAGGGTGTGCTAGTTTCTATGTGTAGATCCTTAGAGTAAGGCAACATAAAGGATGGGGAACCCACTACAATCGTAGGTCAACATGGGGTACTAGTCATCTAGAAAAGGAGAATTACTGAGACTACAACCTCTCTCAACTACTATGCCATCCGAAAAAAATCAACAAAGACAAGCACCTTTTCAGCTCCAAATTTGACTTTTTCAACTCTTGCATTTGTTGCTCTCGCTAAGTCTTATTTCATCATCTTCCCTCTTTTTATTTAGAGTGAAATAATGAATTGTAGATTCTAATCATTATAGAACAAGAGATTGGACCATCACTGCCACATAGAAGAACATAACTTTTCCCAGTCAAAGATCTTTTGCACTCCTAAAGAAGCCACAATACAGAAATGTTCATCAAATTTAACAAAATAAGGATTGGGGTTTCATGTAAAAGGTAAGATACTTTCAAGTATTGATTATATTGTGATGCCCATGCATGTGTAGCGACCATCATGGGTAACACCTTGTAGCGACCCCACTAGATCAACACATTGTTGCGACCGCAACACATAGGTAGAGACCACCATGATCAAGGAAATCATTGTGATTAGACTAGGCAGGTGTAGTGACCCATAAAACCAAACCATGTGTTGCGACTGAAAATACATCCACCAAGCTCATCGGTCTGATAGGATCGTGGTATTGCGAATGCAACACACTCACCCAAGGTATTGACCATCACAACTCACACATGTGTTGCAAACACACTTAGGATTAGGGTTTGTTGTGCCCGCAACAAACCATCAACAACATGTAGCGACCAACTCAAAACATAGCATGAAGGCAAGTGTAGCGACAACACAAGATTAGGGCTTGTTGCACCCACAACACATCAGCCATCAAACATGTATCGGTCAGCTCTACCAAGGCACTTCGACCGCAACAAAGGCCATCATAAGCAATAACCTCAATAGGGGTTAACCATGTAGCGACCCACCACATCAACACATGTAGCGACTACAACATGGATATGAAACTCCAAGAAACTCCAAAAAACTAAAGAGAGCATGTCGAGCAAAATAAGAGATCAACCATCAAGAACTCAATGTCAACAAGATGAAAACATCATGGAAGAAAAACCTTCAAAACCCTAGAAGCGTTCATCCTTAAGATCAACAAGGAAATCCATGCAAGAGAGAGAAAACCAATGTCCATACATGATCACAAGAACCAAAACCACCATTTAACACATCATGTCCAAAAATACAAACTTGGTGATGAAACCAAAGAACAAGATGCGTGCAAAGAACATCATATCACCATTACTTATAATTGGGTGCATGAAATTAGGGTTTAGGAGAAAGCGTAATCCATGTAAGAATACTACATAATTATAAATACTAGATCATTATAATATCATCTAACATCTTGGTATCACATTTTAGATATAGAACAGTAGCATGCAAACAATTTAAGGGTGCAAAAATAGAAGAGGGAAAAGTTATATAACCTGCCTTATGAAGGAGATCAAGCTCCAAAGCCACGATCTCCAAAAGAGAAGAGGAACTCCAACTTGAATCAAATCCATCGCCACAAGGTCACCTCAAGAAGAGAAGAAAACACCAAGGTTAAAGGAGCTCAAGAAGAAAAAGCTCAAACCCTAGGCTGAATAAGAGAGAAGAAAGAAGAAAGAGGGGAAATTTCATCTCACTTAGGTACCACCATGGTCAAAACACAGTCTCCGACCTTTGTGAAGAGAAGCACAACACATGGTAGCAACAGCAACACAACTCAAAACACATGTATCAACCACAACAAAAGCCAACCAAGAGAGTGTTGCAGTCGCATCACATCAGCAAGTGCAAACCCTAGATGCCAAAGCCAAGAATCAAAGCATCTAGGTCAAAGAAAACCAACCAAACATGGTGTATCGGTCGAATCACTCTGAAGGCACAACATCAAGGTTGCTACACTGGTCGCTACACTCAAGAAGCACACACAAGGTTGACCCACCATCCATGCAACTTATGCATAGCCATGCAAACCTTAAAACGATACATACGATGCCACCTCATCATCCAAGCTCCAACAAGGAGCCCCATATCATCATCCTATCTCTCTCATGATGCTCAGGTATAAGAGGCCCAACCTACATGTGAGAAATTGTAACATAAATCCTCTTCGTGGGTGAATTGCAACTAGGTCCAACACAAGCATAACTAGCTCAAACCTCAACCGAAATGGACCAAACTGAAAACATAAGCATGTCACGTGTTATTAAGGCATCCCAAGAGCCTAGGTTAAGATTAATGAATCTTATTAATCAAGGTAAACACATTCAAGCACTAAGCTAGGTCAGGGGTCTTACACATATGAACTACATTTTTATAGTACACTACATGGGACATAGTTGTGTGGAAGGAAATTTTATGCTTCACTTGCATCAAAAGAAAAGGATTGACGTGAAGTCGTAGTGAAGTGAAATAAGTAGAACTACCTTTGTAATACCCCTCCCTAGGGTTTGATACGTAACCAGTGGAAGCACAACCTAATCCCCAACATTATCCATAATGTGGGGTATTTGGCATATCAGGGAGGGATTGTCACATGCATGATCTCATATCAAGAAATAAACAACACTTGGCATTCATAAAAACATAGATTCATACATGAGTTCTTGTAAAGAATACTACAACATGGTTCTAAAGCTACACATATTCTAGATAATATATGAAAGACAGGATCTCCATAGATGGGTGTCCCACCAGGCAACAACTCCTTAGGTCTTTGGGTCCTTAGTATTCTCAAGATGATTCCTTCTCCTTAGCTCCAACTCCTGCAGACATCTCGTCCCCAGCCATGCAAAGGAAAAACAAACATGGTGAGTAAGCGGCATTGGCATGTTATAAAGCATAAAAATAACGTATAAGTTGATTTGACATAAACATGAACATGCATTAACATTAATCATTTCTTGGCATATTTTACATAAAGAATTTGACTAGAAGTATATGCTCCTCTCTTAATGCCCCATAAGGAGCCCATAATGCTCAGAAAGCCCATAATTGCTCGGAAAGCCCATAATGCTCGGAAAGCCCATAAAAAGGTGCATATAAATCTAAATCAAATTCCCTTAATCATGATATTTCTTAGACTTACTTATCTTCTTAATAACCTAAACTTGATCTTAATTGGGATTTCTCCCTCTTGAACATAATGGGATTCCTCCCTCTTAAGCATGGATGGGAATTTCTTCCCTCTTAATCTTGGTTTCATGTATCTTAATCATAAATCATAATCTTAATGTGACTTCTACTCTTAGACTTAGATTATAACAATCAACATCCAATAATTATATACATTGAGGAAAAACATGACACTTATCATGACTTGAGTATAAAGAGCATAAACATATCATAATCATTCAATAAATCAAATTTACTATACCAAAGACATGGCTCGCTTACCTTAAGATAAAACACCTAGGTCAAACCTGGTTTGACCGATTGGATTCCCTCAAACACCTAAAAATTACATAATTATCCTCCATTAAACCCTAATTTGTCCATGCAATTATTGATCTGTAAAAACAAAAAAATCAGTCAATAAAAACCACAAAATCGGATTCCTGATCGAAAATCATTTCCAAAACATATTTTTTTGTAATTTTCGGATAAATAGGCGATTTACTATGAATTTTACAAAAACAGACCAATAACAAATCAAGAAAAAGCCACGTGAAAATATATATATCCAAATCCAGAAAATAAGGGGCCATCATCTGACTTGGCCCAATCGGGCTTGGCCATCTAGGCCGCGATGCTTGCCCCAGCGATCAAAGGAAATAGGGTGTGAAATTCCTCAACTGCCCTTACGCAATACATCAATCGATTAAATACGTGGGGGCAATATGGTCTTTCCATCTCAACTGTCAAGCTCGCGAGAAAGAAACATGAACTGAAATACCATCGCTTTCCTTTCGGATTAACTCATTCAATCAAAGCTTGTGTGGGTAAAAGGGACATTCGAAGACCTGGGTTCTTTACCCCTTAGCCATGGCGGAGGATAGCAGCCGATCCTCGACTCCTGGGGTTGGGATCGCGAAGCAGTGCTCATCAGGGAAAACCGAGAGCACCGTGGCCATTCTCGTTGCCATGCGAACTCGACGAGCCTAAAATGGAGTCTTGCGGTGGCCAGGAGCTCAGGAATGCTCTGCCGTAAGGCAAGAAACAGGGGAGGGGCTCGAAAGCTAAAACCACAAAATCCAGCAGGTAGGCGTTATTTCAAAATCACAAGGAGATCTAGAAGGTTTGGGTGACTCCTCTCAATGCCTGGCGAGGGCTAGACGGCCACTGGAGTGCCATGGCGATGAGTGCCGACAGGTCCAAGCGGCGGAGTATAGGTCTGGGTGACTCAGACGAGTTCAATGAAAACTAGGAATGGGAAAACGGTGTGGGTGTCGTGGTGTTACTTACCGATTGGCCAATTTGACCTGAGGTGTCGGAGCAGGCTAGGGCAGAGTCAAGGTCGCCAGAAAGGGAAGTCGAGCAGTTTTGGGTGAGTCGGGGCTATTGCGGTGAAATCAAAGGTGGGGGAGGCCTGTGCAGGGTCCGGTGGTGCTCTACAGATCCTAAGATGAGGGAGAGGGGGAGTAGGTAGGCGGCTGCTAAATACGACGGAGAGGAGCCCACAAGACCTAATGGGCGTTTCTCTTATAGAGCACGAGAGGGTGAGATCTGGGGCTCGCTCGGATTGGGGCGACGAGCCGAAACTGTTGGCGAAGGAATGAGGAGAAACCGTCGTGAAATGGAGGAGATCAAAGGCGGGCATTCAAAGCACTGAAAACGGCTCTGACCCGCAGGGGAAAACGAAGGAAGAAGAAAACAAGCGCTCTGTTGGATTTTGATCCAATGGACGTTTTCCATGCGCGCGAGAAATGAAACCAATGTAAAGTGTGACACCCATTAAATTATCAGAACTATAGTGTATAAAATGCCAATTTTGATTAAATGGTAAAGAAACAATATGTAACTCTCCCATAATCAATTAGAAGGGTCATTTGAAGTCTAAATGAGTTCAAATTTACCCATAGGTTAATAAGGTGTATTAAAACACAATTGTTCAGTTAATTTCATCTTTTAGCCCACCATTACTCCTAATTAGGCAAAATGCATTCAATACACTTAAGTGAATATATTAAAGCATATAGAGCTATTCTTTAAACACTAAATGGAGATAATTCGTGTAACCAGTCCAAATATCAACAATAAACATCTTGAGGAATATTAAGAAAGCTTCTATGCATAAAAACCAGTAATGATAATAAGAGAGAGGAAAGATGATATTAAAAACATCCATTTCTATTTTCTAAACAAGAGTGCATAAATGTGCAAGGAAATACTTTCTAAAATTAAACCATGGGTAATAAAGTAAGTGAAAATAGTTTTCTTCACATGAAACGAAATTGTAAAGCTAATATGGGAAAATTGCATAAAGGTCCTCAACATTTATACTATTAGAAAAAGAGCATGCAAAGAATAAAATAGTTTGAAAATTTGCATAAAAGAATGGAATGTTACAATTCTACCCACCTTAAATAATTTTCGTCCTCGAAATTTCCTAGAGTTTCTACCCACCTTAAGGGTTTCACATAAACTTGCAAATTTTTCCATACAAATTTTATTATCAAAGAAGCATACATAAACAAAGCATTATGATTCAACATAAATTACTTAATTACCCTTACCTTGATAATTTTCCTCTTCTCCATCTGACATTTGCATGGTGAAGAGCCTTGGTTTAACCTTGGGTGGAGGATTAGGGTTCTTAGCTTGGTTATGGTTAGGATCCTTCTTTGCAAGTTTAGGGCAATTAGGCTTGATATGCCCTTCCTCACCACAATAGTAGCAAACAGAAGTTCCAAACCTACAAGGACCACCATGATTTCTCTTGCATGTGGGGCATGGGGTTCTCCCATTCTCAGAAGAAGGCTCAGGGGCTTTTCTCTTGTGATTGGAGGGTGGAGGGGGTTGATGGTGACGATTGTTTTGGGGTTCCTCCTTCTTATGATTCCTCCCAGGGTGATCCTCCAACTCTAGGGCTCCATCCAAGGCTGATTGCATGGTCCTATGTCCTCTACCGAACAAGGCATAACTTAGGTCAGGTTTAAGCCCTCTAATGAACTTCTTAGCTCTCTTTTGCTCAGTGTACTCAAGACCATACTTTTGGAGCTTACGAAACTTCATGGCATACTCAGTGACAGTCATGTCACCCACTTGCTTAAGGTTAACAAACACATCCTCCTTCCTTTCTAACATGGCTTCGGATACATAATGGTCATTGAAGACTTCTACAAACTCACCCCAAGTGTAAGGAGGGTCATCATCTTACCTAGAGGCTAAGAGGTTTTTCCCACCAAGTACGGGTTGCACCCTTGAGCATATGGGTGGCAAATCTAACCCTACTACGTGGGGGACACTCTAAGTCTCTAAAGCAATGTTCCATGTTTCTAAGCCATTCCTCAGCCTTGGTCACCACATCAACTTCATCTTCACCATGGAAAGCATCGGGTCTAATCTTCAAGAAATCTATGAGGGAGATATCATGTACTCTAGGTGGAGCTCTAGGTTGGAGGGAATTGGTCAAGGCTGCTACTAAGGCATCTAGGGTGACTGGTGGAGGGGCGTGGTTCATGTCTTCAGTCTTATTGCCACTAGAGGATCCTTGTGAGCGCCTTGACTCACCAACCTTCTCCTTCTTCTTAGGGGCCATCTGAAAGGGTAAACATAACATGATATTAGAACATAGTATGAATCTCTAGTGTTCCCTTAGTGGCCATCTATTCCTTGCTCTGATACCATTAATATAACACCCCTCACTAGGGTTTCATACGTAACCAGCGGAAGCACAGCCTAATCCCCAGCATTTTCCATAATGTGGGGTACTTGGCATATCAGGGAGGCATTGTCACATTCATGATCTCATATCAAGAAATAAACAACACTTGGCATTCATAAAAACATAGATTCATACATGAGTTCTTGTAAAGAAAACTACAACATGGTTCTAAAGCTACACATATTCTAGATAATATATGAAAGACAGGATCTCCATAGATGGGTGTCCCACCAGGAAATAACTCCTTAGGTCTTTGGGTCCTTAGTATTCTCAAGATGATTCCTTCTCCTTAGCTCCAACTCCTGCGGACATCTCATCCCCAGCCATGCAAAGGAAAAACAAACATGGTGAGTAAGCGGCATTGGCATGTTATAAAGCATAAAAATAACATATAAGTTGATTTGACACAAACATGAACATGCATTAACATTAATCATTTCTTGGCATATTTTACATAAAGAATTTGACTAGAAGTATATGCTCCTCTCTTAATGCCCCATAAGGAGCCCATAATGCTCGGAAAGCCCATAACAAGGTGCATATAAATCTAAATCAAATTCCCTTAATCATGATCATTCTTAGACTTTACTTATCTTCTTAATAACCTAAACTTGATCTTAATTGGGATTTCTCCCTCTTGAACATAATGGGATTCCATTCTCTTAAGCATGGATGGGAATTTCTTCCCTCTTAATCGTGGTTTCATGTATCTTAATCATAAATCATAATCTTAATGTGACTTCTACTCGTAGACTTAGATTATAACAATTAACATCCAATAATTATATACATTGAGGAAAAACATGACACTTATCATGACTTGAGTATAAAGAGCATAAACATATCATAATCATTCAATAAATCAAATTTACTATGCCAAAGGCATGGCCCTCTTACCTTGAGCTAAAACACCTAGGTCAAACCTGGTTTGACCGATTGGATTCCCTCAAACACCTAAAAATTACATAATTATCCTCCATTAAACCCTAATTTGTCCATGCAATTATTGAGCTGTAAAATAACAAAATCAGTTGATAAAAACCACAAAATCGGATTCCTGATCGAAAATCCTTTCCAAAACATATTTTTTTGTAATTTTCTGATAAACAGGCGATTTACTATGAATTTTACAAAAACAGACCAATAACAAATCAAGAAAAAGCCACGTGAAAATATATATATCCAAATCCAGAAAATAGGGGGCCAGCATCTGACTTGGCCCAATCGGGCTTGGCCATCTAGGCCGCGATGCTTGCCCCAGTGATCAGAGGAAATAGGGCATGAAATTCCTCAACTGCCCTTACGCAATACATCAATCGATTAAATATGTGGGGGCAATATGGTCTTTCCAACTCAACTGTCAAGCTCGCGAGAAAGAAACGGGAACTGAAATACCATCACTGCCCTTTCGGATTAACTCATTCAATCAAAGCTTGCGTGGGTAAAAGGGACATTCGAAGACCTGGGTTCTTTACCCCTTAGCCATGGCGGAGGATAGCATCCGATCCTCGACTCCTGGGGTTGGGATCGTGAAGTTGTGCTCATCAGGGAAAACCGAGAGCACCGTGGCCATTCTCGTTGCCACGTGAACTCGACGAGCCTAAAATGGAGTCTCACGGTGGCCAGGAGCTTAGGAATGCTCCGCCGCAAGGAAAGAAACAGGGGAGGAGTTCGAAAGCTAAAACCACGAAATCCAGTAGGTAGGCGTTATTTCAAAATCAGAAGGAGATCTAGAAGGTTTGGGCGACTCCTCTCGAGGCCTAGCGAGGGCTAGACAGCCACTGGAGTGCCATGGCGATGAGTCCCGGTAGGTCCAGGCGGCAGAGTATAGGTTCGGGCGACTCAGACGAGTTTAGGGAAAACTAGGAATGGGAAAACGGTGTGGGTGTCGTGGTGTTGCTTACCGATCAGCCAATTTGACCCGAGGTGCTGGAGCAGGCTAGGGCAGAGTCAAGGTCGCCAAAAAGGGAAGTCGAGCAGGTTTGGGTGAGTCAGGGCTATTCCGGTGAAATCAAAGGTGGGGGAGGCCTGTGCAGGGTCCGGTGGTGCTCTACAGATCCTAAGATGAGGGAGAGGGGGAGTAGGTAGGTGGCTGCTAAATACGGCGGAGAGGAGCCCGCAAGCCCTAATTGGCATTTCTCTTACAGAGCACGAGAGGGTGAGATCTGGGGCTCGCTCGGATTGGGGCGACAAGCCGAAACTGTTGGTGAAGGAATGAGGAGAAACCGTCATGAAATGGAGGAGATCAAAGGCGGGCATTCAAAACACTGAAAACGGCTCTGACCCGCGGGGGAAAATGGAGGAAGAAGAAAACAAGCGCTCTATTAGATTTTGATCCAACGGTCGTTGTCCATGCGTGTGAGAAATGAAACCAATGTAACGTGTGACACCCATTAAATGATCATAACTATAGCGTATAAAATGCCAATTTCAATTAAATGGTAAAGAAACAATATGTAACTCTCCCATAATCAATTAGAAGGGTCATTTGAAGTCTAAATGAGTTCACATTTCACCCATAGGTTAATGAGGTGTATTAAAACACAATTGTTCAGTTAATTTCGTCTTTTAGCCCACCATTACTCCTAATTAGGCAAAATGCATTCAATACACTTAAGTGAATATATTAAAGCATATAGAGCTATTCTTTAAACACTAAATGGAGATAATTCGTGTAACCAGTCCAAATATCAACAATAAACATCTTGAGGAATATTAAGAAAACTTCTATGCATAAAAACTACTAATGATAATAAGAGAGAGGAAAGATGATATTAAAAACATCCATTTCTATTTTCTAAACAAAAGTGCATAAATGTGCAAGGAAATACTTTCTAAAATTAAACCATGGGTAATAAAGTAAGTGAAAATAGTTTTCTTCACATGAAACGAAATTGTAAAGCTAATATGGGAAAATTGCATAAAGGTCCTCAACATTTATACTATTAGAAAAAGAGCATGCAAAGAATAAAATAGTTTGAAATTTTGCATAAAAGAATGGGATGTTACAACCTTCCAGTAACACCAATATCAATAGAGATGAAAATAAATAGAAGATCAAATGTATTGCATCACATATATGTTATACAGATGAAAACAAATAGAAGATCATTGTTTGTAATGTGATTCTACTAATGTTGTTTTTCAAGAAGGGGAATTTTTAATCATGTATGTTTGTATGCCACTCCGCGGTTGTATGGCTTAAGGCAAAGTAAATGTCAACTAGAGATCATATGTAACATATTCTTTACCAATTTCATATCCATTGATGGGTGTCATTCAATCACCAATGCTTCAGCTAAAAACAACGTTTGTGTTCATTTCTAGACATGATTGATAGAGTGATAGTATACTAAATGCCTTATTCTTTACTGAATCATTGTTATTCTAAAATATGAACTATGATTTGGTGTCCGCCGCCTGTGATTGAGAAGAATCACAAAGCTACAACATCTTTATTTTTCTGTATTGTGGCCTTCCCTATATGACTTGCTAAGAAATTCTTATGCAACTAAACAATCTAGACAAAGTCAATTCAAGATAGAGTTGATAGAATAAGCCAAAAATTCTATTGCAACTAAACATATGCAACACTTCCATTTGGTTGAAAATTACCCCAGAAAAGATATGTTGAAGCTACATCAAAGATTTATATAGCATGTTGTGGTGAGTGTGAATTAAAATTGGTATGAAGAGAGGGTGAATGGGTTTTGTTGATCTAAATAGTATTGAAAGGTAGTCAAGATTGGGTTCATAACTATTTGTCCTCATGTTATCCTCAATGCCATAGTTGGAACATGGTGAAGCTCCCAGGACCTCATTATTGAGATTGACATGATGCAAAGAACACATAGGAAAAAGACCTAGATCTAAAATCATGATCAACATTGATCATGGAGTAGAGAATCAGTCCATTCAATTTCTATCAATATAGTAACACTTGGACTGTTGAACCACCAATCATACAACAAAGCCTATTTGTCAATCTTCAAATAACAAATGAAATCAAGCACCTAAAATGAGTAACAAGCAGTGCAGTTGCCTCTTTAACAAGATGAAAATGTTAAGATCTTCGATTGGAATGGAGGATTTTCGACCAGCTTGAGACTATGAAAATCATGTCCGATTTGAGGTATCATGGCGAGGTGGTATGCAAGTTGATGTTTTTTCTTTATCCTAGAGTTATAATGATTATTTTTTATGAACTGCTATGTAACTATACAACCAAATCTTCACATTTGGAGTTTGTTATCTTTCCCACCAAATTTAGGCAATAAAATAATGCCCATTTAGGATTTTTTTGTTCATATCTATAATGGAAATCCAAATACCGATAGCATGCTCAACAAATTTGGGGTAGGGCATCATCACTCACTTTGTGTGACCTCCACGTCTTCACCACAAGTGGACTGACGCATCATGTTACGACCCCACCTCCCGATAACCCCCAATTAAGGGAGATCAAGAGGTTGAGCCGCACCCATTAATCACGGATCAAAGGTTCGACATATAACCATAAACAATTATTAAATTCTAACAGACTATACTGAAAATGGTAATAAAATTTTTCTTTACATACCTTTTGAAAACTTGGTTTTCTATCCACATCGATACTAATCTATCTAATCCTCCTTTTTACTTTAATTCTCTTTTAGTATCACAAGTGCCACTTTACTATTTGTTCTTTTCATTGTACCTAAAACGCCGACAAACCAAAACGTCGATCAGCCGAAGCTTGTATGTGGAGGAAATAGATAATGTTCAACTATAGTAACAATATAATCACTCAATTAATCATTTAACAATCAAGATTACATTTTAAGCTATACAACTCAATCCATACATATTCTCGAACTCTGGGCTGTCCCTGCAGTGGACATGAATATCACCTCTCTTTTAGGTAATAGAGTCGCATGGCACTATCCGAAGATAGCCCAATATCTAACTCATTATGACTTGATGGTCCTACCCCCATGGTAGCCACGTACTAAGTCAACCATAGACCTGATGGACCTACCCAATAGGTAGCCATGTACTAGGTCATCCATAGACCTGATGGACCTACCCAATAGGTAGCCATGTACTAGGTCATCCATAGACCTGATGGACCTACCCAATAGGTAGCCATGTACTAGGTCTTTCTCTAACCTGATGGACCTACCCATAGGTAGCCATGTACTAGGTTAGCTATTATGCCACAGAGAGAACCAGGATCTGAGTTTGTAGGCATATACTCTTTGTGATAGTCATAGCCACATTATAGTTCGCATGAACTAAATAAACATCCAACAATTTATTTAAAGCAACCGGTAAAACATTCGGAAATCACCGTGAAACTAGAACGGTTATACATAAGCATAACCACATACATGTTCAAAGCAACTTGAAGTCCAAATATTTAATATTCAGGAACAATCAATCAAGCAATCATCAATATCCTGAAATTAATACATAACATCCAAGTGTCATTGTTTTATTCCAAACCTCCTCAAGATCTACTTGAATTCCACTTTAAGATTTCTAGGTCATCCTTTAGGGTTTTAGCTTTCATTATGCATTTTGTTAATATTTGTTTAGTCCACAAACCCTAATGTATCATTAATTCCACTTTCTACACTAGGAACCCCAAAATATCCACATTAATGATCTTTTATACTCAACTTGGATCTATAACAACATAACATTGTCTTATTCATGGATTTGCACAATTAAAATCATTAAAAGACATATCCTCCTAAATTAGGGTTTCTAAGCCCATTAATGCAAACATAGGTATATGAAACCCTAATTTAAGCCAATTATGTACAATTATCATCCTTTTATTAACAACATGTTAATATTCGTTCTAAACATTCAGAGAACACCACTATCTTCAACTATCATCAATTCTAAGGGTTTTTCACTAATTAAACCAGTAAGTATGATAACTTCATACACTTTTCGAATTTCAAGCATATAAACACCAAATTAGACTAATCATGTGCAAAGATTTTCCTTTTTGAACATAATGTACCTTTTTACATTTAACAGGTTAACATCAACTCTAATAATCCATTAAACCCCATTAAACACTTTAATCATATCAAAATAGGGTTTCTTAATCTTTAATTCATTAAAGATGATAAGTTACACTATATTTCGAACTATGATTAGATTCAGGCTATAAAACTGTTTTTATTATATTCCTTGTGTTCTCCTGATCAAAATTCATATATAACTTATTTTCATCCGAGTTACGAATCATGAGATACGATTTTTGTAATAAAACACTTACCCCAGCCAATGGGAGGGTGCCACGTCACCTCGTCCCATGCAATGCAGCTTGCTCTTTTGAAAACATAACGAAAAGTCTGAAATGCCCTTCGTTAAGTTCATGGCTCTTCAATGCCCAGAGGGGCAGAACCGTCCAACCGGCCCTCCGTCATCTTCTAGCTCGTGAACCCTAGGGCTGCCGCCGGTGCAGCTGTTCGCGGGGTCTGCTCCCACCCTTCCAGGGCCCGAACCTCGCCGGAAGTCATTGCTCTACCTTCTCCCGTCTCCGCCGCAGCCAACCAGACCTCAAAGCATGGCCGAAACGACCACGTGCAAGGGCGCTAGGCCTGCAACTCACGGCCAAGATATGGACCTCCCGCAGGCGCTACGTGAAGGTGGGGGTACAGGAATGAAGGCAAATCGTTCCTAGGCCATCGTGAGAGCATCTCGCATCCTTCAAGGCTTCTTAACAGATTCACTTTGCACCAGGGTCACGTTCACCTTCTTGGTTAGGTTTTAACACGTAGGAGGAAGGAGAAAGGGGATAGTTGCATGGGATTTCCTCCAGATCTCGAGCCAAGCTCTTACCCCTTTTATAGGGGAGAGAAACGAAGCCCTAAGTAGGCTTATACATGACTCCAAGAGTCTCTTTCCAAAAGGATTCATTTTCCTTCAAGGACAAGTAATCCTTCTTTCTCTCTTTATCCTTTTAATATCCTCTATTATTTTAGAATATAGGAAATTTGAGATTCTTCTTTCTCAACCTCTTTATTCTTGCTCTTTAATCCTTTAGAACGAATTTCTATTTTCTTTTAATAGAAATTACTTCCTTTTTTTATAATTCCACCAAAACATTAATTAAGTATCATATTATCTTTTATTTTACAAACTTTTGGTATTTTCTCTTTCTTTCCCTTTTATTGGGACTCCTTGGATCCCAAGAAACTCCATTATTTCGAAATCCTTTTCCAAGGATATTTATTATCCTTCTAGATGCATCTTTATACCTTATTTCACATTATCTTGTTTATTTCTTATTTAAATATTCCTTTTTGAGAATTTCTTTTTATTTCTCTTTTATTTTCCTCATTGGCATTCCTTCTAATATTAACAACCACATGGATACGAAATTTCCCCAAGAAATCTCATTTATGCCTCTTTTCATTCATTTTCCACATTATATCATTATTTCCCAATTTCTTTCTTCATAAAGAAATACTTAATTAATCTTTTCTTTTCCTATTTCTTTCTTTTTGCAACCTTGGACTCCTTGGTACCCAAGGAACCCAAGAGGCACGAAATCCTCTTTGGATTTGCCTTCTAGAGGTTTCCACATATTTCTTTTCTTAAAATTCAATTATGCATTTACTAATTGAATTTCCTTTGTTATTTTCCTTTTTATTGGGCCCAATAGCCAATAAAGCCCACAAATCAAACAACAAGGCCATTTTAAACGAAATCCAATTATTCTCAACCAAATATATGATTATTTGTTCAAACATCTTTAATATGAGAAATTATATTTCTCACCACTTGAACCCAAAAATCGGGGTTATAACATCCTTCCCCTCTTATAGGAATTTTGTCCCCAAAATTCTATCAAGCATACAAACAATTCAGGATAAGACTTTTCCATGTCCATCATTGGCCCCTATGTGGCTTTGCCCTACCCATGGAACTTCCAAAGAACCTTTATCATCACTTATTCTTTTCTCTGAGTTCTTTCACTCTGGCGTCTATAAAGTGCACAGGTGACTCAGGTCATTTCAGCCTCCCTTGGGGCTCACTAGGTTCATGGCTCAGCACATGGTCGGGTACCTCACATAGTGCTCTAAATTGGACACATGGAACTCATCTCACATTACTCTATCCTGAGGGGTAGGGTCAAACCTAACCTTCTCCACCCATCCATCTCTAATGGACCCATGTATCGGTGACTCATCTCTCTTAGTCATAGCTTAGAGGGGTCGGATTTTCATGTCACATTTTCTCCCACAATAACTTGTATGTCAGTCTACTTTGCATCTGCTCACGACTCTCATCGTCTCTAGGCTCCTTTCAGCCCTTGCACAATCAAAGTGACTTCATCTACACGCACTGGGGTCCCTCTTTCTAACCATCATGTGGTCCTTTTCTAACCATCATGTGGCCCTTTTCACCAACATCACCTTACTGAAGTGGTGACCGACACAACCTCCCTTACAAAGCTTCAGATAAAACCCGATACTGGCTATGGTGGTCATTGTCACATCTTTCATAGGACAAGAACTGTCTCTAGATATCACCCTGAATGAGCACACATGCCCTCATCAGCCCCTTCAGTCTGGATCATAATAACCATTATTAAGGGGTGATAAACTATACTAACATTGAGTTCTTCATGTACCTACTTCCACTTTATGGAAGTGAACCTTTAGGTCAAACTCAAGAACCTTTGAACTCGCTTCATGGTGTAGTTGAACCATCTCTCTCTCATGGGTAGTTCAGCTAGATCTATCCCTTAACAGAACTCTTTCTTTCTCATGTCATTTGGGTAAGGCGACTTACCATAACCCATATTGCATCTCACCCTTCCTTGGCCTAGGGAAGACCTATCACAACATCCATAGTGTTGAGCTCTCATTCCCTCTCAGGGACTCTTTTGTACTCTATATCGATACATTGGGTTACTGGGGTTCGTCCTTTACCTCCTGGCTTGCATGGCCATAAACCACATGCAACTTCATCTTAAGCATCCAAAGTGCTATTGCCATTACCACGGTGTATGGTGATCTCTAATCATGATTTCTTGTATGTCATGATTCTTCAAGATCGATTCCTCCGAAACGCTAAACCACTTTAGTCGGGGTTTCATCACCTTCTCTTCCAAAGAAGTACATCTGAGGTTTTACCACCATCCTTTCATTGCATCCAGGACTAGACTGGCTAACCAAACAACCATAACTTTTCAACACATCTTGTTACATCTGAGTGTTATCCGAACACCTCTCCCTTTCAAACTTAGGGTTAGCCAAACAACCTCTTCTAGCTTCTAGTCAAACAAGTCAGATGTATCTCACCCAGAGCATCCATTACCATCTCACATCCTTAGGTATTAGGTAACATTGAAGACATACACTTCCATGTATTTTACTTATCATATTACCTCAAACTCCATGTCTATCTCCATTAAGAACACTCTCTGATTTCCTCATCATGGTGCTCAAAGTCAACCTGGTATAACTTGTAAGTTCCACATAGATCATGATAAAAACATCCTCATAAGGGGACTACCTCATTCCTCTTAGTGTTTACAAACCATCCATGTATCATTCACTTTACCAGGGTAGGTTATCTTTTCTATCCCCATTTCTCGTGGCAACGTTCTAACCTACATCATCTCTTATCCTTGGTGTAAGGCATGCATAATGTCCTATCTCTCACCCCCATAACAAGAGGAAATAAGCATTTGGCTGCAGTCCAAATACAAAGTTCTTCCTGTTCCAAAAGTAGAGATGGTACATCCCACCTTGCCAATACACTTTTACATCTAAGTTGAAACGTGCCACATATATATCAACATCACATTCATCTCGATATCAAAGTTACTCCCAGGGAAAACTGGTTTCAAACCCACTTGGGTCACCTCACAATCCTTGGTCATCTCCTCTAGGTCTATAGGGTGCTGGCACTTTTGGGGTCATCCCTCTTCCCTCATGCATCAAGAGAGTGCCCTACTCATCTGCCCTTTGGGTCCCATGAGTTCATGAAGGTGATCAATCTCCTAACCCATGGCCCTCAGATAATGATAGTTGTTACCTCCCGACCCTATGGTCATGTGCAACTGGGGAATTAGGCAACTCCTACTTTCATCGGTCTTATCCCTACCTGACCCTAGGATAGACTTAGGATTCTCCATTACAGTACATGTTCACTTAGGACCTTACCCAAGTCTTCTTCATCTCTCTTTCTGCATTCATGGGCTGGCTCTCATCCGTTCATAGGAATCATGGCAACCTGCCTACCTTGGGTCAAGCCCCATACTGGTTACCCCCATGGTAACACATTCACATGCAATAGAGATGGATATCTATCGGTCTATAGATTCATTCTCATACCATGTACCTTTCACATAGCTTCTCAAGATCCTATGAGACCTCTTTAGGTTACCTTGAACCAACAACACTGGTATACACCCTACAAAAGGGGTCCCTCTCCCAGGATGGGAGGAAAACTATCTCTTGACAACAAGGTCACAAAAACTCTAAGGTCTAGGGTTTACATCCACACGAGCCTACTTAACCCTAGCAAGCCATTAAGGCATGAGCAGATCACTTACTGTACCATGCTAGGTCATACTTGTCCTCTTTCCTCGATGTTGGATTAAGATCAAACTTTCCCTTTATCATCAACCTAGCTGTGAGGGGTTCATCAAATACACCTTAAACTTCAGGGGCTTCTCTTTTCCTCTAATCATGAGGATTATCATGCTCGCTTCTATAGGAACTCAACTTCTCATCATGAACATTAGGTACACCGCTTGCCCTCTTAGGCCTAGGAACCCTAGGTTCACTTGTAGGTGTCCAACTGCATGATCCATCTCTTAACTACGAACCAAGCATGAAAAGACATGACATGCACTTCTGGTCATCCTTCAACTCGAGCAACAGTTAGGATTGGGTCCTCCTTTAGGACAACCAACAAGGTACAAGGCCTCATAACCTGTTCACTAAACCTCTCTAGGTCTAAGGAACTCTTCTTCCTACCTCAGAAGGTAAACACATATACCGTAGGCACATCGGCACCAGATGCTTCTTCTTCTATCTCTAGGGTTTGGTCCTTCTAAAGGCAACCAAGGTATCAAAAACTTTCAGGGATCGATCATGAGGCAACCACTATCATCCATTGTTCAGGGTTTTAGGCTTCCGACCTTCTTGCTGGGTTTCCTGCTCTCTCTAGAGCTAATCCTACATCCATCCTCACCATTAGAGGTCCTCTCTCCATGAAGGATCAACCTTCAAAGCATTCTCTACATGGGTGAAGCCGAGGTTCACACTTATGGTTGCTCAAGATCATCCACAACTCATTATGCTCCATCATAATTCCTCATCCAGGGTTTCATCCTACCGTCAACACTATGATGTGCCCTAGGTTCCAAATATGCCCTACTGGTACAAGCCCATAGGGTTTCTATGGTCCTTCACTAACATCATCATCTAAAGAGCTATCCTTTACCCTAACATGCACGACCCTTCCCAGGGTTGGGGTTGCCAAAGGTGCTAGGTCGCCCATGGATCCTATGGCATCCCAAAGGCATGTCCTTTCAAACACCTGGTCCGACTCATCTTTCTCTAACCTTCACTTAGGATTAGGGTTAGCATCATCCTCAGAGGACGTGCTAGGTCTCTACTTGTAATGGAGATCTCTGTCTCCAAGACTAACATATCCTCCTGACACGAAGGTCTAGCCTCAGGTCTCTTCTGAGCACATGACAACTTATGTCATACGACCTAAGCATGTATCTATTATTTATTTTGCGCTTAATATATTAAGCTTATGTCCGTGACATCTCATTTACATGCCTTTCATTAATTTAGTGGAGGATTCCTTAAACCTTATTAACCTTACCCATACCTCAAGAGGGTGAGGAGAAGAAAGAAAACCCTAATCCTTTATGTCTTTATCAGAATTTTGTGATGAGAAGGGATGAATAAGATGAGAAGTCCTAAAGGTATCTTATTTCGATTCATACCCTAAGACTTTGGCCAGGCGGTCACACGGGTCTGGGAGTCCTCGTATTCCGACTAGCGGTGCGGAGGAAAATCTTGCCAGCCCCCAGTCATGATCCCTTTCTAGACACCTCCATCTTTCGGATACTCCTCTAATAACTCCATTGGGTTCTATGGAGTTTGTAAAATTTAATAATTATTAATGGTTAAATGAGGAACCTATGCTCTAATACCAAATGTTACGACCCCACCTCCCGATAACCCCCAATTAAGGGAGATCAAGAGGTTGAGCCGCACCCATCAATCCCGGATCAAAGGTTCGACATATAACCATAAACAATTATTAAATTCTAACAGACTATACTGAAAATGGTAATAAAATTTTTCTTTACATACCTTTTGAAAACTTGGTTTTCTATCCACATCGATACTAATCTATCTAATCCTCCTTTGTACTTTAATTCTCTTTTAGTATCACAAGTGCCACTTTACTATTTGTTCTTTTCATTGTACCTAAAACGCCGACAAACCAAAACGTCGATTAGTCGAAGCTGGTATGTGGAGGAAACAGATAATGTTCAACTATAGTAACAATATAATCACTCAATTAATCATTTAACAATCAAGATTACATTTTAAGCTATACAACTCAATCCATACATATTCTCGAACTCTGGGCTGTCCCTGCAGTGGACATGAATATCACCTCTCTTTTAGGTAATAGAGTCGCATGGCACTATCCAAAGATAGCCCAATATCTAACTCATTATGACTTGATGGTCCTACCCCCATGGTAGCCACGTATTAAGTCAACCATAGACCTGATGGACCTACCCAATAGGTAGCCATGTACTAGGTCATCCATAGACCTGATGGACCTACCCAATAGGTAGCCATGTACTAGGTCATCCATAGACCTGATGGACCTACCCAATAGGTAGCCATGTACTAGGTCTTTCTCTAACCTGATGGACCTACCCATAGGTAGCCATGTACTAGGTTACCTATTATGCCACAGAGAGAACCAGGATCTGAGTTTGTAGGCATTTACTCTTTGTGATAGTCATAGCCACATTATAGTTCGCATGAACTAAATAAACATCCAACAATTTATTTAAAGCAACCAGTAAAACATTCGGAAATCACCGTGAAACTAGAACGGTTATACATAAGCATAACCACATACATGTTCAAAGCAACTTGAAGTCCAAATATTTAATATTCAGGAACAATCAATCAAGCAATCATCAATATCCTGAAATTAATACATAACATCCAAGTGTCATTGTTTTATTCCAAACCTCCTCAAGATCTACTTGAATTCCACTTTAAGATTTCTAGGTCATCCTTTAGGGTTTTAGCTTTCATTATGCATTTTGTTAATATTTGTTTAGTCCACAAACCCTAATGTATCATTAATTCCACTTTCTACACTAGGAACCCCAAAATATCCACATTAATGATCTTTTATACTCAACTTGGATCTATAACAACATAACATTGTCTTATTCATGGATTTGCACAATTAAAATCATTAAAAGACATATCCTCCTAAATTAGGGTTTCTAAGCCCATTAATGCAAACTTAGGTATATGAAACCCTAATTTAAGCCAATTATGTACAATTATCATCATTTTATTATCAACATGTTAATATTCATTCTAAACATTCAGAGAACACCACTATCTTCAACTATCATCAATTCCAAGGGTTTTTCACTAATTAAACCAGTAAGTATGATAACTTCATACACTTTTCGAATTTCAAGCATATAAGCACCAAATTAGACTAATCATGTGCAAAGATTTTCCTTTTTGAACATAATGTACCTTTTTACATTTAACAGGTTAACATCAACTCTAATAATCCATTAAACCCCATTAAACACTTTAATCATATCAAAATAGGGTTTCTTAATCTTTAATTCATTAAAGATGATAAGTTACACTATATTTCGAACTATGATTAGATTCAGGCTATAAAACTATTTTTATTAGATTCCTTGTGTTCTCCTGATCAAAATTCATATATAACTTATTTTCATCCGAGTTACGAATCATGAGATACAATTTTTGTAATAAAACACTTACCCCAGCCAATGGGAGGGCGCCACGTCACCTCGTCCCATGCAATGCAGCTTGCTCTTTTGAAAACATAATGAAAAGTCTGAAATGCCCTTCGTTAAGTTCCTGGCTCTTCAATGCCCAGAGGGGTAGAACCGTCCAACCGGCCCTCCGTCATCTTCTAGCTCGTGAACCCTAGGGATGCTGCTGGTGCAGCTGTTCGCGGGGTCTGCTCCCACCCTTCCAGGGCCGGAACCTCGCCGGAAGTCATTGCTCTACCTTCTCCCGTCTCCACCGCAGCCAACCAGACCTCAAAGCACGGCCGAAACAACCACGTGCAAGGGCGCTAGGCCTGCAACTCACGTCCAAGATATGGACCTCCCGCAGGCGCTACGTGAAGGTGGGGGTACAGGAATGAAGGCAAATTGTTCCTAGGCCATCGTGAGAGCATCTCGCATCCTTCAAGGCTTCTTAACAGATTCACTTTGCACCAGGGTCACGTTCACCTTCTTGGTTAGGTTTTAACACGTAGGAGGAAGGAGAAAGGGGATAGTTGCGTGGGATTTCCTCCAGATCTCGAGCCAAGCTCTTACCCCTTTTATAGGGGAGAGAAACGAAGCCCTAAGTAGGCTTATACATGACTCCAAGAGTCTCTTTCCAAAAGGATTCATTTTCCTTCAAGGACAAGTAATCCTTCTTTCTCTCTTTATCCTTTTAATATCCTCTATTATTTTAGTATATAGGAAATTTGAGATTCTTCTTTCTCAACCTCTTTATTCTTGCTCTTTAATCCTTTAGAACGAATTTCTATTTTCTTTTAATAGAAATTACTTCCTTTTTTTATAATTCCACCAAAACATTAATTAAGTATCATATTATCTTTTATTTTACAAACTTTTGGTATTTTCTCTTTCTTTCCCTTTTATTGGGACTCCTTGGATACCAAGAAACTCCATTATTTCGAAATCATTTTCCAAGGATATTTATTATCCTTCGAGATGCATCTTTATGCCTTATTTCACATTATCTTGTTTATTTCTTATTTAAATATTCCTTTTTGAGAATTTCTTTTTATTTCTCTTTTATTTTCCTCATTAGCATTCCTTCTAATATTAACAACCACATGGATACGAAATTTCCCCAAGAAATCTCATTTATGCCTCTTTTCATTCATTTTCCACATTATATCATTATTTCCCAATTTCTTTCTTCATAAAGAAATACTTAATTAATCTTTTCTTTTCATATTTCTTTCTTTTTGCAACCTTGGACTCCTTGGTACCCAAGGAACCCAAGAGGCATGAAATCCTCTTTGGATTTGCCTTCTAGAGGTTTCCACATATTTCTTTTCTTAAAATTCAATTATCCATTTACTAATTGAATTTCCTTTGTTATTTTCCTTTTTATTGGGCCCAATAGCCAATAAAGCCCACAAATCAAACAACAAGGCCATTTTAAACGAAATCCAATTATTCTCAACCAAATATATGATTATTTGTTCAAACATCTTTAATATGAGAAATTATATTTCTCACCACTTGAACCCAAAAATCGGGGTTATAACACATCAGGTGCGATGTCTTCTTGTTGATCATATCGGCTCCTTGCACCATGCAATCATCACCACTTAATTCCAACACCATGGCACCATATACTGAAAGTCACGACATCAAAGGGTGAAGCCAGCTTCTAGAAAGGGTCAATACATGAAGTGATGCATTGGAACATAGGTGCATGTCAACTACTAGTGCCACGCAATTGTCACCACCTTAGTCCAACCCCATGACACATGCTACTAGAAAATCATGACATAAATGGTGAAGACGACTTCTAGAAAGAGTCTGGACAGAAAGTAAATATCTAGAACATGTTTGGACCTATGTTCTAGCTCTTTACTTCATGACCATGCCCTTTTAGGCAGCCACCTTCACCGTTTGTGTCATGACACTTCTAGGCCCTTATCGCATCAATCAAATTATGGGGATAAAGATTGAGCTTTGCACAAGGAGAGGCAAAGTAAGGAGGCGACAACAAATTTTCCTTTAACTATGGTCATCATTGGCATTTAAGAATCATGTCACAAGAATGGGTTATTGTTACAACATGTAGGAGGGGACCATAGCAAGATATGAACATTTTTAGCTACAAGAGGCCTTTGGCCAAGGGCAAGTAGATTTTCCTCAAATTTTGTTTTGTGGGTTTTTGCCTCAATCCTCTGCAACAAGATCAAGGGAGATGATGCTAAGGCGGAAGAATAGATAGATCGTAATGGGCTTCACATTGTCTTCTAATATGATCCATTAACGACATCCCCATTAAGATCCATTATGTGATGGAGACCCATTAAAAATGCATCACATCTAACTAGATCTCATTGGGTATGGGTATGTTGGGTCAAATATTCATCCCTAAATGGCCTATAATAAGTGTAGCTGGATATGACTATGTTTTGCAACAAAATGTGCAAAATGAGTTGAACATATGCGCTAATTTTATAGATGACCAAAGTAGTGGAATGCTTGGCATGATTCCTTATAATATTAAGATTTGTTGTTTCTTATATGGCTAAAAAATCAATCACGGTAGTGACGTATCTATATATTTAATACCTCTTGAGCCCCTAACTTCACCATCTTTAACGCAAGACATGCATCTCAATAAAAGCATATTAATAAGTTATGAATCCCTAGCTGGAGGCTTCCCTATAACAAGAACTAAGTGATACTACTAGAGGACATGTGCATAAATAAATATAGGTATCATTGCAGAAAAACCATTGCATCAGGTCTTACTTTCATGGAGTAATATTTTTTTTTAATGTATGTTTACAATATAACAAAAGAGCTCCCACAGATTTACCAAAATGGATTATTAAGCAACTATATTATTTTTCAATCTTACTTCATAGATTTCCTAGGATTGGGAAGGCCACTCCAACAGCCGATTTGGTTATTGTTTATCAATGATCGATACGTACAAGGTGTTGCTTGACGCACACATTTATTGTTTACTAATCGTTTTCAAATAAACACTTATTGAAAAATTGAGGAGTCAAATATAATATAAAATGAATACTTGTCGTACCCATCACTTTGCCCATTAATCGAACAATCAGAATTTTAGATCAGAGTATTACTGGAATATCAAACAAATGGGATACCTTATTCTCTTAGTTGAACTATCCGAAGTGCCCAAGATAGTATCAGCTTGGCTTCCTCTCAGCCGGAAAGTCCAAATCTTCCGCTACAATTGTCAGTCTTTATTGGTTGCACTCGTTTCTCTGCCTTCAGCTTCATCCCTCGCATCCACACATAGTATTGTTGCTACAAAAATCACAGAATGTGATCAGTGTATACTAAGTTATTTCGGATATGAGTATAAACATAAGACAATAACATTTTACTTTAAGGTTTAAGGGAATAGGAATGCGAATGTGTTTCTTAACGTCTCTAATGCAAAGAATCAGACGTCAAATCTGAATGACGACAATAACATCTGATGATTAAGTTTTGTACCGATCGGGTGGCCTCTCAGGATGAGATTCAATCAAGTCGCTGCTCTGGCTTTGGCGGTGGCCTTTGAAGATGAGATTCGATCATGTCGTTGTCTGGCTTTGGCAGTGGCCTCTAAAGATGAGATTCGATCACATCGCTACTCTGGCTTTGGTGAACACTCCATTTGTTACAAGCTTTTTGGAGATGAAGTACGAGAGCGGCTGGGAGATAGGAGGCTTTGGCCGCTGACGGAGAAAACGAGGGGTTTATGTGACGAAAAGGGATTTTTATGTAGTAAGTAATTGAGGATAATGTGGTTTTTCAGTAACAACCCAATCTTGCTTCGCGGGAGATGGAATTTTGGCAGACATATCAAAGCCCACTGAGGCACGACTCACGAGTCGTGTGCTAGCCGACAGTTCGTTCGAAAATGCCAAAAAAAATACGGAAATGTTTGACAGCACCGGTTCTGCACCCTCAATCAAAACTGACTTCAGCGCCGAACCTACACCCCAATTATCCTGAACCGGACACACAACGGCCCAATTTCAACGGCGTGTAACGAACGGCAGTCCCTGGTCCCGCACAAGCGGCACAACAGACTCGCAACAGATTCTTAACAAGCTCATGCACGCGTAGGTACACGACGGAGTCAGGCTACTGCAGACGCACGGACTTGCTTGGAACGTCCTGCGGTGAGCAGTAGCACTCCGCCGCCCGGACCGTTACCGCCAAACTGTCTACCTTCACCGTAAATGTCACGTTCGCACTCCGCATCCTCGCCATCATACTCTTCTACACTATGGGGATCGTGTTCCTCGCTGGGCTGCTCTTCGTCACCGCCCTACGTTACGTCGTCGTTGCCTCCATGGTGCTCGAGAGGACTATGGCGTACGGAGGTAGCAGTGGTTCATGTTGGGGCATCGTGATCATCAAGAAAGCACGCGTCTTGATACAAGGGAGGGCGTTCATGTGTTGTTCGCTGGTGCTCCTGTTTGATTTGTTGTTCTTTGGCGTTGTGGTCTGTTGGGCGATCGTTTTGGCTGTATACTACGTTCCCTTGGCAGGATGCATCGCGGCAGGGGTTGTCATATGACCGTTATTCATGTCCTCAAGACGTGGCACGACGAAGTCGTCGTCCCAGTCAGCCTTGCCTCCGACCAAGATGCGTGCGCTGGTGAGTATGAGAGGATCGTACCTAATGACGTGCACATGATGCAACACCAGATGCGTGCACTGGTGAGTATGAGAGGATCGTACCTAATGACGTGCTCATGATGCAACACCAGATGGTGTAAATTGATAGACAACCAGATTATTTAGAAGGAATGAAAAAGTTGAGCTGACCGCTGACTTCTTCAATTCCTCATCTTGTTATTCATTCTGTACAGTGTAATTATTTTGAATTTTATTAACAGTACATATGGTGCAATCTAACACAAGGTGTAGCTTGCTCCTTGTTAAACAAGGAACAACCTGAGGGACAGCTATGTAGCTTGAAAAGATATATTTTTTCATAAATGTGTTTGTTTATACCATTTAAATGCAATTGAACAACCTCCTTTATCTCACTTGTTTTCTTCAATCTCATATCATGTGTCAAATCGATCTTCGACAAAACTGTACACATGGCCCAACAAGACTGTACACATGTGTCATGAGACTGTACGCATGGTCCTACAAGACTGTGCACATGGTCCTACAACACTGTACACAAATGTCACAAGACTATACACATGGTCCTACAAGATTGTACACATGGTCGTACAAGACGATACACATGTGTCACAAGACTGTACACATGGTCCTACAAAACTATACACATGTGTACAAGACTATACACATGGTCCTACAAGACTGTACACATGTGTACAAGACTGTACACAAGGCCTTGCAAGACTGTACATATGTGTCACGAGACTGTACACATGGTCCTACAAGACTATACACATGGTCCTACAAGACTGTACACAAGTGTCACAAGATTATACACATGGTCCTATAAGGTTGTACACATATGTACAATATTATATGCATGTGTACAACACTATACACATGGTCGTACAAGACTGTACTCATGTGTCATAAGATTGTACACATGGTCCTATAAGACTGTAAAAATGTGTACAAGACTGTCCACATGGCCCTATAGGATAGTACACATGTGTCACGAGACTGTACACATGGTCCTACAAGAGTGTACACATTGTCCTCTAAGACTATACACATGTGTATAATATTGTATGCATGTGTACAACATTGTACACATGGTCGTACAAGACTGTACATATGGTCCTACAAAAATGTACACATTGTCCTACAAGACTGTACATAAGGCCCTACATGAGTGTACACATGTCGCACGCCACTATACACATGGTCCTACAAAACTGTACACATAGTCCTACATGACTGTACACATGTGCACAATATTGTATACATGTGTTGTACACATGGTCATACAAGATTGTATACATGATCCTACAACACTATATACATGGTCCTACAAGACTGTACACATGCATAAAATATTGTATGCATGTGTACAACAATGTACACATGGTTGCACAAGATTATATACATGTGTCATAAGACTGTACACATGTGTCACAAGACTATACACATGGTCCTACAAGACTGTACATGTGTGTACAAGACTATACACATGGCCCTACAGGACGGTACACACATGTCACAAGACTGTACACATAATCCTACATGACTATACAAATGTGTACAAGATTGTACACATGGTCCAATAAAACTGTACACAAGTGTCACAAGACTATGCACATGGTCCTACAAGACTGTACACATGAATTCAATACTGTACACATAGTCATACAAAACTGTACACATGTGTCAAAAGACTGTACATATGTGTCACAAGACTATGCACATTGTCCTACAAGACTGTACACATGTGTACAAGACTGTACACATGGTCCTACAAGACTGTACACATGTGTACAAGACTGTAAACATGATCGTACAAGACTGTAAACATGTGTACAAGACTGTAGACATGGTCGTACAAGACTATACACATGGTCCTATAAGACTGTATACATGTGTACAAGACTGTAAACATGGTTGTACAAGATTGTACACATGTGTACAAGACTATACACATGTGTACAAGACTGTAGACATGGTCCTACAAGACTATACACATGGTCCTACAAGACTGTACACATGGTCTTACACATGTGTCACAAGACTGTACACATGGTGCTACAAGACTGTACACATGTGTACAAGACTGTACACATGGTCCTACAAGATCGTACACAACTGTACTATACACCTGTGTCATAAGACTGTACACATGGTCCTACAATACTGTATACATGTATACAAGATTGTAGACATGGTCATATAAGACTGTACATGTGTACAATACTGTATACATGGTCCTACAAGAATGTACACATGGTCTTATACATGTGTCACAAGACTGTACACATGGTCCTAAAAGATTGTACACATGAGTAAAAGACTGTACATATGGTTCTACAAAGTTGTATGCATGGTCCTATAAGATTGTACACATGTGTGCAAGACTGCATACATGGTCCTATAAGATTGTACACAAAGCCCTACAAGACTATACACATGTGTCACAAGATTGTACACATAGCCCTACAAGACTGTACACATGTGTCCCAAGACTGTACACATGGTCCTATAAGACTGTACACAAGTGTCACAAGATGGTACACATGGTCCTACAAGACTATACACATCTGTACAATACTATACACATGGCCCTACAAGACTATACAGAAGTGCCATAAGACTATACACATGGTCCTACAAGATTTTATACATGTATACAATACTGTATTTATGGCCCTACAAGACTATACACATGTATCACGAGACTATACACATGGTCCTACAAGACTGTACACATGTGTACAAGACTATACACATGGTCATACAAGACTATACACGTGTTATATGACTGTACACATGTGTCACAAGACTGTACACATGGTCCTACAAGATTGTACACATGTCCTCAAAGACTATACATACAGTCCTACAAGACTGTGCACATAGTCCTACAAGACTGTACACATAGTCTTACAAGACTGTACATATGTGTACAAGACTATAAATATGTGTACCAGACTGTACACATGGTCGTACAAGACTCTACACTAGTGTCATAAGACTATACACATGGTCCTACAAGACTGTACAAACGTGTACAATATTGTACACATGGTCATACAAGACTATACATATGTGTCACACGATTGTACATATGGCCCTACAAGACTGTACACATGTGTCACGAGAATGTACACATAGTCCTAAAAGACTGTACACATGTGTATAAGACTTTACACATGGTCCTACAAGATAGTACATAAGTGTCATAAGACTATACACTGAAAAACCACTAGAGGGGGGGTGAATAGGGTTTTAAATTAATTTAACAATTATTTAACTCAAACAACCAACCACAAGAATATTGGATAAGGGGACAAGGATTTAGAGTGGTTCCAACCTTAACAAATACTAAGGCTGTCAGTCCACTACCCGGTTGCTTACCCAACCGGGATTTTGAAAGAATTAAATTTTATTACCTCGCAAGGACTTTACATAAAATTACAATTCTTTCACCAAACCCTTCGAACAGCCTTCACCTAGAAGTAATTGCACCAACCTTGAAGCAGCCTTCTTGAAGTAACTTCAAGCTCCCCCTTGAAGTAGCCTTCCTCTTGAAGTAGCTTCCCGTTGCAATAGCCTTCTTGAAGTTGTTCGAAGTCCACCTTCTCCACCGAGAAGAACCTTCTCCAATCCGTAGCCTCCAACCCTAGGAGTAGCAAGGAGAATACAAAGGATAAAAGGAACAAGAAGGAAAAAAAGGAAATTACACTTAACCTTTGAAGCACAAGGCTTGATTTGCCTATATCAAGTGTGTAGATCTCCTAACCAATGTATATGGAAATGTGATTGTTGTGGATAGGAGATACTAGCCTATAGGACACGAAATTAGAGCAAGAAGAAGAATAGCCAATGCAAGTGTTGCTCAATTTCTCAAAATAGATTGACAATTGCAAATGTAAGCTCAAGTGTATCACAAGTGTAGATTAGTGTGTGCTTAGGTGTCCTAAGGCATGTCCTATTTATAGGAATGGCCTACAAGTGCTTAAGGACGTTCTAGACACTTTCTAGGGGGTTCTAAGTGCTTAACTAGCCGTTAGGTACAAGTTGGTTGCATTAGCAACGACTAATTAATTAATTCTGCAGTTGCTGTCAGAGTCCATCTCAGTCGAGGAATTGTCGACCGAGATACCTACTCGGTCGAGGTTTTGTCGACCGACAGGCTCTCTGGATCAAGTGTTTGCAACGTTCATCTCCAACTGCCAACTACCTTGTCAGCTGTGTCTAACGGCTACTTGGATCTTTTTCGGTCGAGAAGTTTGTCGACCGAGAGTGTCTCGGTAGAGGAGTTTGTCGACCGAGATTGCCCCTGTTTCAATGTTTCAATTTAAGGCATTAAGTGTGTGTATGAGTGTGCATATGTGACACTATTGAAGGGGATGACCTATCTAAGTGTAGTAATTTGCTAGAGGAGATCTAACGCTTGATTTATATGAAGTCTAAGTACTTGTACATTATATATTTGTACAAGTTTACAATTGATTACATTTCATGAAATTTACACATATTCAAGCGTATAGATTCCCTAGTACTTTGTCATCCACCTTATTCCTGCAACACTCAAGTAGCACGCTAGATCGACAAGAATGAAATGTTTGTCATCATCGAAACAAAGGGATTTATCATAATGTCAATTTAGCCAACAATCTCCCCCTTTTTGAAGATGACAAACATTTCCTAAATATAAAATAAGGAAATATAAAACATGTGAGTTTCATACCTGAAATTTACCTTTGTAGCCATCTTTGGTTTTGCAAGTGACTGCTGGCCATGATATTATGAAACTCATTTTAATTTTATGTTTGTGATTTTATATTATTTCTCCCCCTTTGTCATTTCAAAAAGATATCCAATACAATCATTTTGTATGACTTTGTGTCTATCTTTTTAAGCTTTGCTCCCCCTTAAAGAGATATCCAATTAAAATCAAGGGATTTTACTGTCAAATTTAGCCACAATTTGTTTCTCAATCATTTGCAAAGGATGTTAAGCCTTGAAATGATATGAGTTTTTTTTTAAGTTTATGGCTTATGTGTATTGATTTCTCACCCATTTTACAAGGAATGTTAATCCCTAAAAATGATATGAGATTCCCTTAATCTTATGATATATATTGATTTCTCATCCATTTTGCAAGGGATGTTAAGCCCTAAAAATGAAATGAGAATCCTTTAATCTTAGAGTACATAAAAATGTCTCTAACCAAATGTATGGGATGTTACGCCCTGATTTGTTTAGAGAGTTCCTTTAAGAACAAGATATATCATTTTTATGAAATTCATAGATTTCTTCATAACCAAGAGTAAAAATATTAAGGTCGTAACAAGCTTCAAATGATGTTTACAATGTTTTTGTAAGCTTCATAATCAAATAGTCCAATTTGTTTTTATGAGCTCCCCCTTAATCTTACAATTAAAGCAATTTAAAGCTTCTAAGGTCACAAATGATTTTAAATTTTGATTTTGACCTTTATCAAAAGTATACTAAGATTAAGTACAATAAAATGATGTCCAATTAAGCATTTTATCAAAGCTTATTTTAGGTCAACCTTGACTTCGACCATAGCGCCCCTTGGTCAAATTTTATTTCAACCAAGAGGCAAAACCTATAGATTTCACATGTGAAGTATAAATTTTGCAAGTAACTTAAAGAGATATCAATTTGAGATACTTTGAGTAAAACCTATATGACATAGTCCATGCACATCATAGATTCTTATTTTTATAGCAACATCTTTACATGTAGAGAACTGAATGGTGAAATAGTGAACACATATGTATGATGATAGAACATTAGAATCATGAAATTCAATACAAGGTTGCTATGTAGATATGTCAAGGAATACTTAGAATAAACCATGAAAACAGTAATTTTCCTTGACTTAAAACAAATATGATTCATAATATAGATGAAGATATTCTCATATAAGTGTTCAAGATTTTTATAATTTGTTCATGCCTGACCACCTTTTTCAACAATCAGTCTTCTATTAGCACAATTTTCATAAATATCTATCTTAACTCATGATGGAAAACTTTAATATATTGTGTTCCAAGAATGATTTCCAGAATTTATTCTTATTTTGCATGTAAAACAGTTATTAACAGCAAATAGATAGCCACTTGATCAATTAAAAGATTATTCAGCAATTTTACTGCAGACTGAAATCAGTGACCCGCTCGGTCGAAGATTTCTCGACCGAATGATTGCTCGGTCAAAGATTTATCGACCGATCAGGTGTCTGTATTGTTTTCAGAACTATTTATCGATAAGATTATGCAAGTTTGAGCTCGATTGTGTTGAGACATGACATTTGTATATCAAGAATCAGTTTAGGTCAAATCTCAACAAGTTAAATTTGAGCTTCTAAGTTTTAGGAATCCAAGCTAGATCATCATTCCTTTTCTTATGTGGGCATGAAAATGAATAATGTCCAAGACGCATGCAATAATGACAACTAATGGAGTCAATTTCATTTCTCTTTCTAGGAATTGTGTTTTTAGGTACAAACATAGTCTTAGTCTTGGATGTTTTAGCTCTTTTGGGTTGACTTCTCTTTGGATCATATCCTAATCCTCTTCTTCCATTATAACTAGAGGAAATTTTCTGAATATTCTCAAGGATGTCATTTCCTCTTAACTCATTTATTTTTCTTTGTAGCTTAGCAATATCATCCATCTTCTTGTTTATATCTTTCTTTTCTTGATCTAAAGCAGATAATAGAAAGTTTCTTTCTTTTACAACCTCATCATAATCTAAGTGTGAACATAAAATAGGTTGTTTCTGAAGATCACTCACTTGAATTTGCAAGTTTAACTTTTCTAAGGAAAGAAGATTGCAATTTGCCTCTATAGATTTTAACTTAAGATCATAATCTTCATTTGCCTTTTTGAGATCCTCATTTTCAGATGCAAGAGCAAGAAGTTTAACATTTAAATCATCATTTACTTTATTTGATTTCTTAAGTTTCTTCTTGCACTCAATATATTTCTCATGAGTATCTTGAAGACTAGCAATTAGATCTTCTTTTGGTAGATCAAAAAGACTTACCTCTTCTTCTTCTTCTTCATTTGTTGTAGCAATGAGGCACTCTACTTCTTCTTTTCCATCATCACTATCATCACTTGAATCATCCCATGCAGCTTTATATGCTCTTTCTTTCTTTTTGTGAGATGATTTCTTCCCTTTCTTGAGTTTTGGACAATCACCTTTCATGTGTCCTTTCTTGCCACATTCAAAGCACCTGGAAGAAGAAATACTAGAAGTTTTATTATTTTTAAAACTTTTATACTGCTTACCATTTACAATGAGAGTTTCTTCTTCACTATCATCTTCACTTGTATCATGATTGTTCTTGGTTGATGCTTTGAATGCAATGTCCTTCTTCCTCCCTTATTGAAGTTCACATTCTCTTCTTTCTTCCTCTTCTAGGGTTGCTTCATGAGCTTCTAGGTTGCCAATGAGTTGTCCCATCCTCAGTTGGGTGAGGTCATTTGCTTCTTCAATGGCCGTCACCTTGGGCTTGTATTTGGGAGGAAGTGATCTAAGGATCTTTGATACCTGAACTTCCTCACTAATAGCCTTTCCTAAAGCATTTAAACTATTTACAATAGAAGAAAATTTTGCATACATTTCACTAATAGATTCATTCGGATCCATACGGAAGTGTTCAAACTTTTGTTTAAGCATACTAATATTAGAATTATTAACTTGAACAGTCCCTTCATAGGTAACAGATAGTCTATGCCATATTTCATAGGTTGTTTCACAGTTTGATATCCTATTAAATTCTCCTACTGAAATTGAACAATAGAGGATACTTACAGCCTTGGCATTCATTTGAGCCGACTTTACCGTATTTGCATCCCACTCTGCATATTGCACTTTAGGAAGCTCGTATGGGGTTGACACCATCCTCCATAGATCCCAACTGATGCCTTGGAAGAAGAATTGCATCCTTCTCTTCCAGTGGGTGTAGTTTGTTCCATCAAACGCTGGAGGCCTAGCAACAAGTGTCCCTTCAAGATTGAGGTTGTTGAGCAACCCATCACCCATTCTTCAAAACCTGGTTAGGGTTCCTTGAAGCCTGCTCTGATACCAATTGAAAAACCACTAGAGGGGGGGGTGAATAGGGTTTTAAATTAATTTAACAATTATTTAACTCAAACAACCAACCACAAGAATATTGGACAAGGGGACAAGGATTTAGAGTGGTTCCTACCTTAGCAAATACTAAGGCTGTCAGTCCACTACCCGGTTGCTTACCCAACCGGGATTTTGAAAGAATTAAATTTTATTACCTCGCAAGGACTTTACATAAAATTACAATTCTTTCACCAAACCCTTCGAACAGCCTTCACCTAGAAGTGATTGCACCAACCTTGAAGCAGCCTTCTTGAAGTAACTTCAAGCTCCCCCTTGAAGTAGCCTTCCTCTTGAAGTAGCTTCCCGTTGCAATAGCCTTCTTGAAGTAGTTCGAAGTCCACCTTCTCCACCGAGAAGAACCTTCTCCAATCCGTAGCCTCCAACCCTAGGAGTAGCAAGGAGAATACAAAGGATAAAAGGAACAAGAAGGAAAAAAGGAAATTACACTTAACCTTTGAAGCACAAGGCTTGATTTGCCTATATCAAGCGTGTAGATCTCCTAACCAATGTATATGGAAGTGTGATTGTTGTGGATAGGAGATACTAGCCTATAGGACACGAAATTAGAGCAAGAAGAAGAATAGACAATGCAAGTGTTGCTCAATTTCACAAAACAGATTGACAATTGCAAATGTAAGCTCAAGTGTATCACAAGTGTAGATTAGTGTGTGTTTAGGTGTCCTAAGGCATGTCCTATTTATAGGAATGGCCTACAAGTGCTTAAGGACGTTCTAGACACTTTCTAGGGGGTTCTAAGTGCTTAACTAGCTGTTAGGTACAAGTTGGTTGCATTAGCAACGACTAATTAATTAGTTCTGCATTTGCTGTCAAAGTCCATCTCGGTCGAGGAATTGTCGACCGAGATACCTACTCGGTCGAGGTTTTGTCGACCGACAGGCTCTCTGGATCAAGTGTTTGCAACGTTCATCTCCAACTGCCAACTACCCTGTCAGGTGTGTCTAACGGCTACTTGGATCATTCTCGGTCGAGAAGTTTGTCGACCGAGAGTGTCTCGGTCAAGGAGTTTGTCGACCGAGATTGCCCCTGTTTCAATGTTTCAATTTAAGGCATTAAGTGTGTGTATGAGTGTGCATATGTGACACTATTGAAGGGGATGACCTATCTAAGTGTAGTGATTTTCTAGAGGATATCTAACGCTTGATTTATATGAAGTCTAAGTACTTGTACATTATATATTTGTACAAGTTTACAATTGATTACATTTCATGAAATTTACACATATTCAAGCATATAGATTCCCTAGTACTTTGTCATCCACCTTATTCCTGCAACACTCAAGTAGCACGTTAGATCGACAAGAATGAAATGTTTGTCATCATCTAAACAAAGGGATTTATCATAATGTCAATTTAGCCAACATACACATGGTCCTACAAGACTGTACACATGGCCCTACAAGACTGTACACATGTTTCATGTGGTTGGACACATGGTCCTACAAGACTGTACACATGTGCACAAGATTTTACACATGGCCCTACAAGACTGTACACATGTGTCATGTGGTTGTACACATGGCCCTACAAGAAAGTACACATATGTCACAAGATTTTACACATGGCCCTACAAGATTGTACCCATGTGTCACGAGATTGTACACATGGTCCAACATGATTGTACACATGTGTACAACACTGTACACATGGTCTGACAAGATTATTGTGACGACCGTCTCGCGAAAACAAGATCAACGAATTTAAACTAATGCGGAAGCGTTTCGTTAGCAACGGAAATACTGAAAATCACTAAAAATTTAAAACTTTTTGTAAAGAGATCCTGGAACAGTAAAACTCTTTTTATAAAGAAACAAGTTAAGTTATTTACAAACTGATCCATCATTACATCTCTGGATTACATCTCTGGATTACTCATCTCGAGATTCATGACCCTGACTGTCTTGTAAAAGTATTCATGAGCAGTATACAAAATTTCTCGAGGCATTAAGCCAAAAATCTCAGATCTACATTAAACATCTACTGACTCCTAGGACCTGAGAGTATAAAGACGACACATAGGACATTCTATCTACAAGACTTGACAGACAATGTCTCCACTTGAGGATCACTGTTGTCCCTGATGTTACTATTGCTGCTCACCCACTGATGGGTTCCTTCGTCCTTGGTGTCTACCTAAAAAGTTGAATCCCACAGGGGTGAGACAATTGAATAATTGTCCCAGCGAGAGTTATAACTCTTCGCCATAAGCGTTGTTATTGCAAAAATGGAATAACGTTGAGCAGTAGAACTATAAATATTCAACAACAGGTGAAACATTGTATAAGCTAAGTAGAATAGTATTTTATAAGCAATCATTTCAATTATCACTTGATTACATGACAAGACATATGTCAATAAGGAATATGAAGAACATGTATACTAGTTATTCAACTAGAGCACTATAAACAATGTATTATCAATCATTGCTTTTCGTAGTTCAACCTAAGCAATTATGCTATACGGCTGATTACATTTTTCAAACATATTTATGCCTTGAGGAGATGAGTTACACCTCTCATACTCCAACCGACCATTACGAAATCGCA
Source organism: Alisma plantago-aquatica (assembly GCA_963693085.1). NCBI lineage: Eukaryota > Viridiplantae > Streptophyta > Magnoliopsida > Alismatales > Alismataceae > Alisma > Alisma plantago-aquatica. The sequence continues at coordinate 1,485,377,729 of OY856410.1, read as the reverse complement.
ATTTGTACCATACATAGGTCATCAGAAGAGCCGGATTCCTATGACCTCATCTTCCTCAGTCAGTGTGAGGATCAACATGCAGGACATCTGGTGTCTCTGCCATAATCCCTTTCCAGGGTATTCTGTCCACTTCTCTATTAGAGTTACAATGGCATGTTGTACTCTCTTCGCCATCGAGAGATTTCTTGTTTATCTCTCATCGATGCGGCATTAACAACATCATTCAGGAGATTAGTGATACATCATCCCGGCATAAACATATAATGAAGTATTGAGAGATTAAATGTACATCTCACATCAATTCCTACATTAGGACGTAAGGATATTCACATCCATAACCCCCACATACTCAAAAGAATGTTCTCTAGGCGTTCCCTTAGGAAAACATGTTTCACCATCATTTAACTTCTGACAATGATGGATCTATGGTCAGGGCTCTACATGATATCATTATACTTGATTATTTAAGTACATTATGGCATTCTTTTAGCACCAGACATGTTTTTAAACATAAACCAATAAGACAATTGCTATAAAGAAAGAGTACTAATTGTATCAAGTTCATATCACATATTGTTAACATTGGGATATCAATCCCTAACCATCTCATCATTATGATTCAGGAATATGGGTGTTCAAACCCTTAGATCATCAAAACACTTTTTACCAAGTAACATATTGTCATCAAGTCATTTTACAACATGAACATGATTGTAGCAATGCAGATATTTCTCATGGCTTATACATCCTATCAATCTCATATGTTACCTCTTACTAGGCAACATAGCATGTCATTACTTTCAAAGCTTATAAGGTGCTTTCAATGAATATGGCATCATAACCCTTACCTGGCTATGCTCACTTCTTTATAAAAACCTGTATGACTAACACAATTGATAACATGCACATTATATCTATATCAGCACACTACAAGTCATTTCTAAATCAAGTATAGAACACCACGGCCGTGCTATCTTGCACGGTCGTGCCACAGAAGATTACCACGACCGTGTTACATCACCACAGTTGGTTTTTAGGTTTAGGGTTTCCTATTCAATTCAATTAGGGTTAACAAACCCCTTTAACTTAAAAAGGCATAGTGGTTCCTCATTTCATAATTCAATCAAAGAGTTTCATGCTTAAAAGCATTACCCAGAATTAGGATTTACTGTTCACATCATCACATTTCCCTAGATTAGGGTTTACTATTCACATTACATCACTTTACCCTAGATTAGGGTTTACTATTCACATTACATCACTTTACCCTAGATTAGGGTTTACTATTCACATTACATCACTTTACCCTAGATTAGGGTTTACTATTCACATTTATTAGGATTACTTCCATTAATGCCTTCAAATTAAGTTTAAGATTCATTAACTATCATAATTAGGGTTTTCATGATCTCACTATGAAGGATCATACCCTAATTAGATATATTCATACATATTGGAAGTTTATTACTTGATTCTCATTCATATAAGGAGTCTTCTCTCTCCTCTTTCTATCAGATGATGTTTACATCACCTTTGATTAGGCTAAGTCAATTCAACCTTGACATCATGGATTATATCATTACTTATTGTGATCATTAAGGCTCACTTATTAAAAGAGTATTAGTCATTCTATCCCATCAAGGGTACCTTTGTAATGTTCACCATTGATCATAACATGCATTAATCAACTAATTACTTGGTCCCTTAATCACTTTAGGCATCTATGAGGTTTAGGTTAATCAATCACTAAACCATCTTGACCACTAAGGCATCAAACGATCTTGAACTTTTTAGACCTCAAACGGTCTTACACACTAAACCCTCAAATGGTCTTGGACAGACCTTGAAACCGTTTGGTGTTGAAGACCATTTGGTCTTGTTGACTTTTGAAACCGTTTGGTAAAGTGCACACTCAAGACCGTTTGCTAAAGTAGAGGTGAAGACCGTTTGGTCAAGTTTGACTTTGAAACCGCATGGACATAACCAACCTTGAAACCACATGAGACTAAACGATTTGGGATCGTTTGGTCCCAAACGGTCTTGAGACCATTTGGTCCAAACTACCTCAAAACCGCATTGACCAAAAAGTGTCTCAACCACTTCAATTGAGTTAGGGTTTCCAATGTTAAACCCCTCAATCTATCATGCACTTGTTAGCCACTCATCAATTGAGTCTATAAGGTCAACCTTCAAATGATTTGACACTCAATTGACCCACAATTGATCATCAATTAGGGCTTGGATCAATTGGATTAGGGTTTGAAATCGATTACCCTTCAACATGTTTCAATGTGAGTCTAGATGAATTGAAACCATTGATCCATCATTCAATTGATCATGACCTGACCCCAAACGGTCTTGGGATCATTTGGATGACCTCCAAACGGTCTTGAGACCATTTTCTCAAGTCCACATCAAAAACCAACTCATCTAATTAATGTTTGGCTCATTGGATTGATCACTAGGTCAACAATCAATTGCACTTCAACTTGTTACTTTTAGATCTTCAACCACTTAACCATAGTCAACCCTAGACTTCCAAACGGTCTTGGGTGACCCCCAAACGGTCGTGGGATCATTTGGATATCCTCCAAATGGTCTTGAGACCGTTTGACCATTATTTTATCAAAAACCAAGTCATTCAACTAAGGTTTGAACCCTAGGTTTGGTCACCAAATCAGCAATTAATTATTCATCAACTTGATATCATTGGGCCCTCAATTGGTTAACCCTACTTAACCCTAGACCTCCAAATAGTCTTGGGTGATCACCAAACGGTCTTGAGACTATTTGCGTGATCCCCAAACAGTTTTGAAACCGTTTGGGCGACTCAACCCAAACTTCAACATAATTCTATTATTGAAATCAGCAATTGACCCAATAAGGGTTTAGATGATTGATGGGCCTTCAATTGGAGATTCACTTGGAATTAATGGATGATTTTTGGTAGGTAATTAGTCTACATTATTCTCAACAGTCCTCGAAATGGTCAATGCCTGGTCAACACATCCAAATGGTCTTGGACCGTTTGCTTCTATACGGTTTGGTTGAAACCGTTTACATTCAAACGGTTTAAACCGTTTGCTCCCAAACAGTTTGGGAAACCGTTTGAGCAAGAGTTGGAGACCGTTTGCTAAAGTAACATTTTGGATAAACATATGAATTAATGTCATCATCTTTTACCTCAAGAACAGAGGCTGTTCTTCACGGAATTTCTAGCAAGAACTCAAGAGTAGAAAAGGAAGAAGGATAACTAACGATTTTTCATGGAGATAAAGATGCATAACAAAGCTCAAGGTTTAGAGTTATAAAACCCACCTTTAGGTATGATCTAGATCTCCAAGATTCATAGCTTTAATGGTGGCTTGATCTCCAGTGGTTGTCTAAGGTCCGTTCTTCAAGTTTTGGATGGAGAAGATGGCTAGAAAGAAGAATCGTGTGAAGAAAACTAAGAAACCAACCTTGTTTTAGGGTTTCCACCATGAATTCGAGTTAGATGATGATTAACACTTACCGAGTCAGCTTGTTCATCCTTCCTCTACTCCAGATCTCCTTCTTGGTCGACCAAAGCAAGAAAATAATAAAAGGAACTAAGGGAAACGATCCCTTGCTTTGTTGATAAGGATGCTTTATATATTTATGGGTATTTTCAAAGCAAAGAAAAAGATTATTATCTCTTTTATTTCCTAAACATATACACAAAGGATTGCTCCATCCTTGGCCACATTTTCTACCTACTAGACTCATGCAACTCCTCCATTATCTATGGTTTATAGGAAAAGAAACCAAAACACCTTAAAGAGTTGTTTATTAACATCCATCTTTATTGGATATTACTTAATATATTATTAGTGTGAGTAATTTCCACTTCTACCATGATCATTCAAATGAGGCGCCCTTCTCATTTTATTTACTCCAATTGATGCCAAGAAACATGAGAGATCCTCTAGAGGTATATTTTACATGTTGGACCCTAAGTTTTGGGTAATTTGCACATTACACCAAAACTAGGTTTTTAAAGCACAAGGATTGCTCTACAAGCTATATCTTGGTGCTCAAGCTTGTGGAATCCATACCACCACATCATATTCATTCTTATGATGTCTCAACATCTGAGGAACATATTATCATGTGCAATTTGCAAGTTAACCCTTCTTTTTGGGTAATTTGCACATTAGTCCAAAATGAACAAAACAATGTTCCAACATTATTCAAAAAGGACTGAAATAGAAATATAAGTTCCTCAAAAGATTTAATTACATTTCAAAGGATAAACACAAGCATCTAATTACTCAATTAAGCAAAACACCTCGGGTTAGTACATAACCCAGGTCAGGGATGTTACAAATTATCCACCCCTTACAAGGATTTTGTCCCGGAAATCAATACAAAAACATATTAAGAGAAAAGAGTAGGGTATTTCCTTCTCATCTCTTCCTCCAGTTCCCACGTGGCTTCTTCAATACCACGGTGATTCCAGAGGACTTTCACAAGACTTATGTCTTTCTTTTTCAACTTTTTAATTCTCTTATCAAGGATCAACACATGTCCTTCTATATAAGATATATCATCATTCAACTCTACTTCCATAGGTTGCAGAACTGATTCTGTATCAGGGTGACATTTCCTAAGCATGGAAATGTGGAACACAGGGTGTAACTTTTGTAGCTCTGGTGGTAACTCTAGCTTATAAGCTACTTTTCCAACCCATTCAATGATTGGATAAGGTCCTATAAACTTGGGAGCTAACTTTCCTTTCCTTCCAAATCTAAGAACTCCTTTTCAGGGTGAAACCTTAAGGTACACTCTATATCCAACTTGGAATTCTAAAGGTCTACGACGTTTATCAGCGTAAGATTTCTGCCTATTCTGTGCAGTCTTTAAATGTTGTTGTATTACTTTAATCTTCTCAATGGTCTGCTGCACAAGATCAGGGCCTAACAGTTGATATTCACCAGTTTCATACCAACATAGGGGTGATCTACAACGTCTACCATACAAAGCTTCATAAGGTGCCATGTCAATGCTATGTTAATAGCTGTTATTATAGGCAAACTCTATCAAGCTTAGGTGTAGATCCCAACTCCTTGTAAACTGAAGAACACATGCTCTAAGCAAGTCCTCCAATGTCTGTATAGTCCTTTCCGACTGTCCATCTGTCTGAGGATGAAAGGCTATACTAAAACTTAACTGTGTGCCTAAAGCTTTATGAAGTCGCTCCCAAAAATGACTCGTAAACTGGGGACCTCTATCAAAAACAATGGTAACTGGGACCCCATGCAGTCGTACTATCTCATCTACATACAACTGTGCCAGCTTCTCAGCAGAATAGGTTGTTTTGACAGGTAGGAAATGTGTTGTCTTTGTCAACCTATTAACTATTACCCAGGTGGAATCACGTCCATTGGTTGTTCTAGGTAAACCAATCACAAAATCCATGGTCACATGATCCCACTTCCACTGTGGTATGGGTAGAGGTTGCATTGTCCCTGTAGGCTTCTGGTGTTCAGCTTTAACTTGCTGACACACAGGGCACCGCATAACAAACTCAGCAACGTCTTTCTTCAAACCAGGCCACCAATACATATCTTTCAAGTTTCAATACATCTTGGTGCTTCCTGGATGCATAGCATACATTGAAGAATGAGCTTCTTCCAGGACTAACTTCCTCAAGTTATCCACATCTGGTACTATCATCCTACCATGATAACAAGCTACTTGATCATCTGAGTCATGGAAACTATCTCGTTTCTCACTACCATACTCTGACCTAATCAGTTGAACTACAGCATCAAGTTGTTGTGCCTCCTTAATCTACTCTCTTAGAGTAGGTTTTATGTGCATCTCAGCTAACAATCCAGATAACAACGATACTCTCAACTGTACATTGTTTTGCCTTAAGGAGATAAGCATATCTCTCCTTGAGCACACCAAAGAATTCAATTGTGCTCTATCTAAAGCTGGTGTTGCTGATTTCCTACTCAAAGCATCCGCAACGACATTGGCCTTCCCTGGATGATAATAAATTGTGCAATCATAGTCCTTGATTAACTCCATCCAGCGGTGTTGCCTCATGTTAAGCTCATGCTGAGAAAAGATATACTTAAGGTTCTTATGGTCTGTGAAAATCTAGAATGTCTCTCCATAAAGATAATGTCTCCAGATCTTCAAGGCATGAACCACAATAGCTAGCTCTAAATTGTGTGTCAAATAATTCTCCTCATGTTTCTTAAGTTGTAGGGAAGAAAACAAAATCACTTGTTTATCCTGCATCAACACACATCCTAGTCCATTCTTAGAGGCATCACAGAAAACTATATATCCTTTTCCTTGTTCAGGTAACACAAGCACAGGTGCACTTGTCAACCTTTCCTTCAACAACTGAAAAGATTGTTGACACTTATCACTCCAGGAAAAAGGAACATCCTTCCTGGTCAACTTGGTCAAGGGTAAAGCTATAGAACTGAAGTTCTTAATGAACCTCCGGTAATAGCCTGCCAACCCTAAGAAACTTCAAATTTTCATTGGCATCTTTGGCTGTTCCCATAGCAGAACAAATTCTACCTTTTTAGGGTCAACACGTATACCTGAAGTAGATATTACGTGTCCAAGGAAACATACTTCTGGTATCTAGAACTCACACTTGCTAAACTTAGCATATAGCTTATGTTCTCTTAGAAAAGTTAGAGTCTGGTGAAGATGTTGTTCGTGTTGTTGAGCATCTCTACTATAGATCAGGATGTCATCTATAAAGACAACAACACACTGATCGAGAAAAGGTCAGAAGATTCTATTCATGAGTTCCATAAATGTAGCTAGTGCATTAGTTAGTCCAAACGACATAATTGTGAACTCATAGTGACCATACCTTGTCCTAAAGGTAGATTTAGGTATGTCACCATCCTTAATACGTAGCTGGTGATATCCCGACCTCAAATCTATCTTTGAAAAGACGGTTGCACCACGCAACTGGTCAAAGAGATCATCAATCCTCGACAAAAGATACTTATTCTTTATCGTTACTTTATTTAACTATCTATAATCAATGTACAGCCGCATTGACCCGTCTTTCTTCTTAACAAAGCGGACCGGAGCACCCCAAGGCGAAGTACTCGGTCGGATGAAACCCTTCTCGAGCAACTCTTGCAGCTGTTTCTTGAGTTCTGCCATCTCAGCAGGTGCCATCCTATATGGTGTTTGTGCTATAGGTTGCGTGTCTGGGATTAGATTAATCTCAAAATCAATCTCTCGAGGTGATGGCACACCTAGAAGTTCTTTAGGAAATACATCTTCAAATTCCCTGACTACAGGAACTTCGACAGGGTTAGGACTGTCTATGGTAGTATCTATCACATGGGCCAAGAATGCATAATATCCTCGCCTCATCAACTTCTCGGCAACCATAGATGACACAAGACATGTGGGTAGAATCTTTTTTTCTCCTTGAAAGATCCATGTGTCACTTTCATCAGCGAACACAGCTTGTTTGGACTCACAATACAAGACAACCTTATACCTTTCCAAGGTATCCATCCCAAGGATTACATCAAATCCATGCATCTCAAGTGGTATAAGATCCACTTGAATGCGATGATCAGAAAAGAAGAGAATGCAGGGAGAACATACCTCTTGCAACACGGCAAATCCCATCAACGGAGTTTCTAGCAACAAACTATCTGCTCTATGACTTATAGTCAGGTTACAATCACAAATCACTCTTCGAGTGATAAAGGAGTGTGTAGCACCCGGATCAATCAAAACATATACAACGCAAGATGTAGACATATCACAATTAAACAACTTCATCTGACCTACCACAACCCGAGGGTTAATCACTACCTCAGGTGGATTCATCGCATAAAACCTCGTCGTCGCTTGTGGTTGATTCAGTGCTCGATGACTAGGTGTCGATGATCTAGCTTGGGATGCTTGTCTACATCCTCTAGCGTTACCTGGAAACTATGGCCTTTGAGATCCTTGCTGACTCTGCCTTTGAGTTTGAGTTACACTCGCTTCTCGGGCTCTACAATCTTTCATCAGATTTCCCATCTTTCCACATATGTAACAACTTCTGTTCAGTTGTTGTGGTCTGGGTGGTCCTGTAACCGACATAGATGCTGAACTGCGAGTTCCTTCTAGTGGTAGGCTTCGTCCTCTACCCCTATTTGATGTCTACTGCATCTGGGTACTGAATCTAGGTGGTGGTGTAGGTACAGAAAACCTAGGTTTCTTGAAATCTTTAGATGAAGACCCTTGGAACTGGGGATACATCCTCTTGTTCTTGGTCTATCTATTCTCTGATACAGACCTCTCTACCCTTCTGACAGACTCCACAAAGGTAGCAAACCTTTCCCTATTCTCCAGAGAAGACACATGGGTGGTCAACTCAGCGTTTAATCCTTTCTCAAAATGCCTAATCTTTTCTTCATCTGCAGCTACCATATGTGGACAAAATCGCAATAGCTCCATGAACATAGCCTCGTACTTGCTAATGTTCATTGATCCTTATCTTAACCTCTCAAACTGAGAGATTTTCTCATCCAGAAACGTCTTAGGAAAGTATCTATTGATAAACTCCCGTCAGAAAACTTCCCATGCAATCTCCAGACCTGGCCTTTTCTGTTCTTCCATGGTCCACTAATGACCAGTACTCCCCTTAAGAAGATACACAACATGCCTAACCTTCTCAACTTATGGGATGTTTAGGATTATAAAGGCCTTCTCTAGTTCAGTTAACCACAAGTCAGCATCTGCTGGGTCAGCTATTCCAGCATACTCTATGGCTCCAACTCGGCGAAGTCGTTCAAACGTCTTACCGGTTCCTTGTCCTTCTGGATGGGTAGGTGCCCTAGGTGAAGGTATAGGCATCCTATCAGTCATATGTGTCATGGCAGTCATAAACTGCCCGAACATGGCTTGTACGGCTGGGTTCCCCATGTTAGTTGGATTGAACTGGGGTCGTTCAGGCATCGATTCTTCTCTTTCTGGGTTTCTTGCACCTCCTCTGGGTGCAGCGACACTACTATCAGCAACGTGTTCCTCATGTGGTCCAGTCATCTTTAGTTTTATCTTCTCCTCCTAAATGAGCAGAAGACACTATCAGATATACTGGAAGGCACTAGAACAGACTCAACAACCTAAGTCCTATGTCTCTGTAGACTCAACGAACCTAGAGCTCTAATACCACTAAACTGTGACGACCGTCTTGCGAAAACAAGATCAACAAATTTAAACTAATGCGGAAGCATTTCGTTAGCAGTAGAAATACTGAAAATCACTAAAAATTTAAAACTTTTTGTAAAGAGATCCTTGAACGGTAAAACTCTTTTTATAAAGAAACAAGTTAAGTTATTTACAAACTGATCCATCATTACATCTCTGGATTACATCTCTGGATTACTCATCTCGAGATTCATGACCCTGACTGCCTTGTAAAACTATTCATGAGCAGTATACAAAATTTCTCGAGGCATTAAGCCAAAAATCTCAGATCTACATTAAACATCTACTAACTCCTAGGACCTGAGAGTACAGAGACGACACATAGGACATTCTATCTACAAGACTTGACAGACAGTGTCTCCACCTGAGGATCACTGTTGTCCCTGATGTTGCTGCTGCTGCTATTGCTGCTCACCCACTGATGAGTTCCTTCGTCCTCAGCATCTACCTAAAAAGTTGAATCCCACGGGGGTGAGACAATTGAATAATTGTCCCAGCGAGAGTTATAACTCTTCGCCAGAAGCGTTGTTATTGCAAAAATGGAATAATGTTGAGTAGTACAACTATAAATATTCAACAACAGGTGAAACATTGTATAAGCTAAGTAGAACATTATTTTATAAGCAATCATTTCAATTATCACTTGATTACATGACAAGAAATATGTCAATAAGGAATATGAAGAACATGTATACTAGTTATTCAACGAGAGCACTATAAACAATGTATCATCAATCATTGCTTTTCGTAGTTCAACCTAAGAAATTATGCTATAAGGATGATTACATTTTTCAAACATATTTATGCCCTGAGGAGATGAGTTACACCTTTCATACTCCAACCGACCATTACGAAATCACAATCGGTACCATACATAGGTCATCAGAAGAGTCGGATTCCTATGACCTCATCTTCCTCAGTCAGTGTGAGGATCAACATGCAAGACATCTGGTGTCTCTGCCATAATAGCTTTCCAGGGTATTCTGGCAACTTTGCTATTAGAGTTATAGTGGCATGTTGTACTCTCTTCGCCATCAAGGGATTTCTTGTTTACCTCTCATCGATGCGGCATTAACAACATCATTTAGGAGATTAGTGATACATCATACCGACATAAACATATAATGAAGGATTGAGAGATTAAATGTACATCTCACATCAATTCTTACATTAGGACGTAAGGGTATTCACGTCCATAACCCCCACATACTCAAAAGTATGCTCTCTAGGAGTTCCCTTAGGAAAACATGTTTCACCATCATTTAACTTCTGACAATGATGGATATATGGTCAGGGCTCTACATGATATCATTATACTTGTTTATTTAAGTATATTATGGCATTCTTTTAGCACCAGACATGTTTTCAAACATAAACCAATAAGACAATTGCTATAAAGAAAGAGTACTAATTGTATCAAGTTCATATCACATATTGTTAACATTGGGATATCAATCCCTAACCATCTCATCATTATGATTCGGGAATATGGGTGTTCAAACCCTTAGATCATCAAAACACTTGTTACCAAGTAACATATTGCCATCAAGTCATTTTACAGCATGAACATGATTGTAGCAATGCAGAAATTTCTCATGGCTCATACATCCTATCAATCTCATATGTTACCTCTTACTAGGCAACATAGCATGTCATTACTTTCAAAGCTTATAAGGTGCTTTCAATGAATATGGCATCATAACCCTTACCTGGCTATGCTCACTTCTTTATAAAAACCTACATGACTAACACAATTGATAACATGCACATTATATCTATATCAGCACACTACTCGTCATTTCCAAATCAAGTATAGAACACCACGGCCGTGCTATCTTGCATGGTCGTGCCACAGAAGATTACCATGACCGTGTTACATCACCAAGGTTGGTTTTTAGGTTTAGGGTTTCCTATTCAATTCAATTAGGGTTAACAAACCCCTTTAACTTAAAAAGGCATAGTGGTTCCTCATTTCATAATTCAATCATAGAGTTTCATGCTTAAAAGCATAACCCATAATTAGGATTTACTGTTCACATCATCACATTTCCCTAGATTAGGGTTTACTATTCACATTACATCACTTTACCCTAGATTAGGGTTTACTATTCACATTACATCACTTTACCCTAGATTAGGGTTTACTATTCACATTTATTAGGATTACTTCCATTAATGCCTTCAAATTAAGGTTAAGATTCATTAACTATCATAATTAGGGTTTTCAAGATCTCACTATGAAGGATCATACCCTAATTAGATATATTCATACATATTGGAAGTTTATTACTTGATTCTCATTTATATAAGGAGTCTTCTGTCTCCTCTTTCTATCAGATGATGTTTACATCACCTTTGATTAGGCTAAGTCAATTCAACCTTGACATTAGGGATTATAGCATTACTTATTGTGATCATTAAGGCTCACTTATTCAAAGAGTATTAGTCATTCTATCCCATCAAGGGTACCTTTGTAATGGTCACCATTGATTATAACATACATTAATCAACTAATTACTTGGTCCCTTAATCAATTTAGGTATCTATGAGGTTTAGGTTAATCAATCACTAAACCGTCTTGACCACTAAGGCATCAAACGATCTTGACCTTTTTAGACCTCAAACGGTCTTGCACACTAAACCCTCAAACGGTCTTGGACAGACCTTGAAACCGTTTGGTGTTCAAGACCATTTGGTCTTGTTGACTTTTAAACCGTTTGGTAAAGTGCACACTCAAGACCATTTGCTAAAGTAGAGGTGAAGACTGTTTGGTCATGAAGACTATTTGGTCAAGTTTGACTTTGAAACCGCATGGACATAACCGACCTTGAAACCGCATGAGACTAAATGGTTTGGGATCGTTTGGTCCCAAACGGTCTTGAGACCATTTGGTCCCAAATGGTCTTCAGACCGTTTGGACTCAAATGGTATTGATACCGTTTGGACCCAAATGGTCTTGAGACCGTTTGGTCCAAACACCTCAAAACCGCATGGACCAAAACATGTCTCAACCACTTCAATTGAGTTAGGGTTTCCAATGTTGAACCCCTCAATCGATAATGCACTTGTTAGACACTCATCAATTGAGTCTATAAGGTCAACCTTCAACTGATTTGACACTCAATTGACCCTCAATTGATCATCAATTAGGGCTTGGATCAATTGGATTAGGGTTTGAAATCGATTACCCTTCAACATGTTTCAATGTGAGTCTAGGTGAATTGAAACCATTGATCCATCATTCAATTGATCATGACCTGACCCCAAACGGTCTTGGGATCATTTGGATGACCTCCAAACGGTCTTGAGACCATTTTCTCAAGTCCACATCAAAAACCAACTCATCTAATTAAGGTTTGGCTCATTGGATTGATCACTAGGTCAACAATCAATTGCACTTCAACTTGTTACTTTTAGATCTTCAACCACTTAACCATAGTCAACCCTAGACCTCCAAACGGTCTTGGGTGACACCCAAACGGTCTTGGGATCATTTGGATATCCTCCAAATGGTCTTGAGACCGTTTTCCCATTATTTTATCAAAAACCAAGTCATTCAACTAAGGTTTGAACCCTAGGTTTGGTCACCAAATCAACAATTAATTATTCATCAACTTGATATCATTGGGCCCTCAATTGGTTAACCCTACTTAACCCTATACCTCCAAATGGTCTTGGGTGATCACCAAACGGTCTTGAGACCGTTTGGGTGATCCCCAAATGGTTTTGAAACCGTTTGGGTCACTCAACCCAAACTTCAACATAATTCTATTATTGAAATCAGCAATTGACCCAATAAGGGTTTAGATGATTGATGGGACTTCAATTGGCGATTAACTTGGAATTAATGGATGATTTTTTGTAGGTAATTAGTATATATTATTCTAAACAGTCCTCCAAATGGTCAATGCCTGGTCAACGCATCCAAATGGTCTTGGACCATCTGCTTCTATGCAGTTTGGTTGATACCGTTTACATTCAAACGGTTTGAAATTGCTTGCTCCCAAACGGTTTGGGAAACCGTTTGAGCAAGATTTGGAGACCGTTTTCTAAAGTAACTTTTTGGATAAACATAGGAATTAACGTCATCATATTCTACCTCAAGAACAGAGGCTGTTCTTCATGGAATTGCTAGCAAGAACTCAAGAGTAGCAAAGGAAGAAGGATAACTAACGATTTTTCATGGAGATAAAAATGCATAACAAAGCTCAAGGTTTAGAGTTATAAAACCCACCTTTAGGTCTGATCTAGAGATCCAAGCTTCGTAGATTTAATGGTGGCTTGAGCTCCAGTGGTTGTCTAAGGTCCGTTCTTCAAGTTTTGGAAGGAGAAGATGGCTAGAAAGAAGAATCGCGTGAATAAAACTAAGAAACCAACCTTGTTTTAGGGTTTCCACCATGAATTCAAGTTAGATGATGATCAACACTTACCAAGTAAGATTGGTCATCCTTCCTATGCTCCAGAGCTCCTTCTTGGTTGGCCAAAGCAAGAAAATAAGAAAAGGAACTAAGGGAAACGATCCCTTGCTTTGTTGATAAGAATGCTTTATATATTTATGGGTATTTTCAAGGCAAAGAAAAAGATTGTTATCTCTTTTATTTCCTAAACATATCCACCAAGGCTTGATCCATCCTTGGACATGTTTTACACCTACTAGACTCATGCAACTCCTCCATTATCCAAGGTTTAAAGGAAAAGAAACCAAAACACCTTAAAGAGTTGTTTATTAACATCCATCTTTATTGGATATTACTTAATATATTATTAGTGTGAGTAATTTCCACTTCTACCATGATCATTCAAATGAGGCGCCCTTCTCATTTTCTTTGCTCCACTTGATGCCAAGAAACATTAGAGATCCTCTAGAGGTATATTTTACATGTTGGACCCTAGGTTTTGGGTAATTTGCACATTACACCAAAACTAGGTTTTTAAAGCACAAGGATTGCTCTACAAGTTATATCTTGGTGCTCAAGCTTGTGGAATCCATACCACCACATCATATTCATTCTTATGATGTCTCAACATCTGAGGAACATCTTATTATGTGCAATTTGCAAGTTAACCCTTCTGTTTGGGTAATTTGCACATTAGTCCAAAATGAACAAAACAATGTTCCAACATTATTCAAAAAGGACTGAAATAGAAATATAAGTTCCTCAAAAGCTTTAATTACATTTCAAAGGATAAACACAAGCATCTAATTACTCAATTAAGCAAAACACCTAGGGTTAGTACATAACCCAGGTCAGGGATGCTACAATTATACACAAGTGTCACAAGATTGTACACATGGTCCTATAAGACTGTACACATGTGTCACAAGATTGTACACATGGTCGTACAAGACTGTACACGTGTCACAAGTCTATATACATGATCCTACAAGACTGTACACAGGTGTACAAGATTGTACATATGGTCCTATAGGACTATACATATGGTCCTATAAGACTATAGACATGGTCCTTCAAGACTGTACACTTGTGTCACAAGACTGTACACATGGTCCTACAAGACTATACAATTATGTAAGAGACTATACACATGGTCATATAAGATTGTAGATATGGCCCTACAAGAGTGTAGACATGTGTCACAAGATTGTACACATGGCCCTACAGGATTGTACACATGTGTCATGAGACTATACACATGGTCCTACAAGACTATACACATGGTCCTATAAGATTGTATACATGGTCCTACAAGAATGTACACATGTGTATAATATTGTACATGTAGTCCTACAAGACTATACACAGGTGTCACGAGACAATACACATGGTCCTATAAGATTGTACACATGTGTACAATACTATACACATAGCCCTACAAGACTGTACACATGTGTCATGAGACTGTACACATGGTACTACAAGACTGTACACATGTGTACAAGACTATACACATGGTCATACAAGACTGTACCCATGTGTCACAAGACTGTACACATGTGTACTAGACCGTACACATGGTCCTACAAGACTGTACATATAGTCCTATGAGATAATACACATAGTCCAACAAGACTGTATACATACCCCTACAAGATTGTACACATGTGTATAAGACTGTACACATGGTCTACACGACTATACACAAGTAGACTGTACAAATGGTACTAGAAGACTGTACTTATGTGTACAAAAATACACGCGTTTAATATTGTACACATGTGTCACAAGACTGTACGTATGGTTCTACAAGACTATACACATGATCCTACAAGACTGTACATATAGTCCTACAAGACTATACACATAGTCCTACAAGACTATGCACATGGTCCTACAAGATTGTACACATTTGCACAATACTATACACATGGCCCTACCAGACTATACACATGTGTCACGAGACTGTACACATGGTCCTACAAGACTGTACACATGTGTACAAGACTTTACACATGGTCATAAAAGATTGTATACATGTGTCACAAGACTATACACATGTGTCACAAGACTATACACATGGTTCTACAAGATTGTACACATGTGCATAAGACTGCACACATGGTCCTACAAGAATGTACATATAGTCTTACAAAATTGTACACAGTTCTACAAGACTGTACGCATAGTCCTACAAGACTGTACACATGTGTATAAGACTATACACATGGTCCTACAAGACTATACACAAGTGCACTGTACACATGGTACTACAAGACTGTACTACAAGATTGTACACATGGTCCTTCAAGACTATACATATAGTCCTACAAGACTATACACATAGTCCTACAAGACTGTACATATGTGTACATATGGCAACACACATGTGTAAAACAATACACATGGCAGTACAAATATGCACACAACAATATACATGGTAGTAAAATGTGTACAAGACTATACACAACTATTCAAATGGCAACACACATGTGTACAACAATACACATTATAGTGCATATGTGTACACAACAATACACATGGCAGTACACATGCGTACAAGAGTATACACAACAATATACATGATGACCCACATGTGTACAACAATACACATAACTGTACAAATGTGTACCCAATAATAGACATTGCAATATACATGTGTATTGTTGTACACATGACAACACACATGCATGGCAACACACATGTGTACAACAATACATGTGGTAGTACAAATGCATACACAATAGTACACATTACAACATATATGTATACAAGACTATATACAACAATACACATGGTAACACAGATGTGCACAACAATACACATGGTAGTAGAAATGTGTACACAATAGTACACATTGCAATATGCATGTGTACTAGACTATACACAACATTACGCATGGCAAAACACATGTGTACAACAATACACATGGCTGTATAAATGTGTACATGACAATACACAAGGCAGTACGCATGTGTATAAGACCATACACAATAGTATGTATGGAAACATACATGTGTACAACAATACACGTGGCAGTACAAATGTGTACACAACAATACACATTGCAATATACATGTGTACAGGACTATACCCAACATTATACATGGCAACACACATGTGTATAACAATACACGTGGTAGTACAAATGTGTACACAACATTCACATTACAATATACATGTGTACAAGACTATACACAACAATATACATGGCAACACACATGTATACAACAATACACATGGCAATACAAATGTGTACATAAAAGTACACATTGTAGTATGCCTGTGTACAAGATTATACACAATAGTACACATGGCGACACACGTGTATAACAATATGCATGGCAGTACAAATGTGTACATAAAAATATACATTGCAATATACATGTGTATAATACTATACACAACAGTACACATGACTACACATATGTGTACAACAACACATAGTGTTGTACAAATCTGTATCCATTAATACACATTGGAATATATATGTGTACAAGACTATACATAACAGTACACATGGCAACACATGTGTACAACAACACACGTGGTCATACAAATGTGTACTCAATAATACACATTGCAATATATATGTATACAAGACTATCCACAACAATACACATGGCAACACACATATGTACAATAACACACATGGTAGTACAATTGTCAACACAATAGTACACATTGTAGTACGCATGTTTATAAGACTATACACAACAGTACACATGAAAACACACATGTGTAACAATACAAGTGGTAGTATAATTGTGTACACAACAATATACATGTGTACAAGACTATGCACAATAGTACAAATGACAACACACATGTGTACAATAGTACACATGGTAGTACAAATTTGTACACAAAAATACACAAGGCAATAAGCATGTGTACAAAACTATACACATCAGTACACATGGCAACACATATGTGTACAACAACACACATGGCAGTACAAATGTCTACACAACAGTTTATATTGTAGTATGGATGTGTGTAAGACTATAGACAATACTAAACATGGAAAAACATGTGTATAACAATGGACATGACACTAAAAATGTGTACTCAGCAATACACATTGCAGTACGTATGTGTACAAGATTATACACAACAGTACGTATGGCAACACACATGTGTAAACCAATACAAATGGTAGTACAAATGTGTACACAACAATATATGTGGTAGTACAATTGTGTACAAGACTATACACAACAATATACATGGCAACACACATGTGTACAATAATACATGTCACAGTACATATGAGTACACAACAATACACATAGTGGTACACATGTGTATAAGAGTATACACAACAATGCACATAGCGACACACATGTGTACAATAATACATAGTAGTACAAATGTATACCCAATAATACACATTGCAATATACATGTGCATTATTGTACACATGACAACACACATGTGTACAACAATACATGAGGTAGTAAAAATGCGTACACAATAGTACACATTACAATATATATGTATACATGACAATAAACAATAGTATGTATGAAAACACACATGTGTACCAAAATATATACAACAGTACGCATGGCAAGACACAGAAGTACACATGGTACTATCATGTGTACAGAACTGTACACAAAAGTACATAGTGTAGTATGCATATATACAAAATTGTACACATCATTAAACATGGAAATACATGTGTGTACTATACAACAAGCAACGATACACATACTGGTACATATGTGTACACAACATGGTTGTACACATATTACGTCATTAGATTTTGGCATGTGAGTGTGCATAAGGTTTCTACCATGCCACCTTACTAGTCTTGTTCTTGGTGTTCCTATCAGTGATGTTGATCAAATTGGAGAACATGGACCATGGTAGTTGACATGGACTGACTAGAGTAAGCACACCAATAATAGGCTAATGTGTTGCAGGTCAACTGAGGGACATGCATTGCTACCGTATGCCATTACCCACGGTAAACTACTCTATCACTACTACAAAAATGCCTTATAAAGTCACTTTTCAAGGTGTCTGTTGTAACTGACACCTAAACTCTACAGTGTCGGTTGATAACATAAACCGACATCCAATCTTGAAGGTCGACCAGACACGAGTACCGCTTTTATTATGTGTCGGTTAATTAGTAAAAAACCGACACCTAAAATCAACCGCCAAAACTAAAATTCCAGCAAAAAAATTGCCTCCAAAATTTGACATAAGGCGTCGATTCATAAATAAATAACTGACGCCTAAAGGGTATTCGCGAGACAGGAATAGTTGTCGGTTGTCTTTTAGTTAAAAATCGACGACTATAATGTAGTATAGGTGTCAGTTTTTTGAAAAGAACCGACACTGTAGGTTTAGTTGTCGGTTTTTGTAAATAACCGACACTTATTGTCAACTTAATAGCTCACCAGCGCGACCGATTCTTCCCCTTTCCCTGTTGCATTCTTGATTTCTTGCTCCGTGCGATTTTTGCTCCGTGCGCTCCGCCGCTACTCCATTCTCTGCCGCCGCTGCCGTGCTCCTGCTCCTTCCCTCGCCGCTTCTCCGTGCTCACTGGCGGTCGTGCTCACCGGAGGCCATGCTCCTGCTCCTGCTACCGTGCTCCAGCTCACCGGAGGCCGTCCGTGCCCTAGCCACTGCTCCGCTGCTCCGTGTCCTCGCCACGGTCGCCGCCTCTGGCTCCACGCTGCTACCAACAGTAGGCCCTCCATTCTTCTTCTTCTTCCTTCTCCTGCTCTTCTTCTTCCTTCTCCCTCTCCTTACCAACAGCAACCACGACCGTGGCTGTGTCGGCCGACCACACGGCCGTGCTACCCAGCATGGCCGTGTGGTTGGCCAACACAGCCACGGCCGTGCCAGCCCACACGACCGTGGTTGTTGTTGGTAAGGATGGAGAAGGAAGAACAAGAATATATATATATATATATATATATATATATATATATATATATATACTAAAATGAAATCAATTATGAGTTTGTGATTAAATCAATTATATAATGAAATCCCTATTGCATGATGAAACCCTAACATCTGGCCGAGTTGCATGATGAAACCCTAACATCTACATGAATCCCTGTTGCATAATGAAACCCTAACATCTACATATTCTATATGATACCTAAAATTGTGATGAAACCCTAACATCAATTGTGATGAAAGTTGGATTGTAGGTATTGGAATGACAATATACATGTATTGGGACTGTTATTGAACACCTAATCTGACTTAGGATATTTTGTTTGATTTATACATGATTGGGCATTATTGCATGTTTGAAACTATTGAATTCTTGATTTATTATATAATAATGCTCTAATTGTGAGTGATGCAATGTAAGTGAGCAAATACATGTAGTGGATATGTACTCATTAGCCTAGAACCCCGTCCAAGATTTACTCATTAGGAGTAAATCTTGGATAGTCCCCGGTTTGGGACTGTTCTTGAACACCTAATCTCACTTAGGATGTAAGTGTATAATGTGTATTGGGTTTTTAAGAAAATTTTGGTAGCATTTCCCCGTTTGTTCTCCAAGTACATATGTACTTGGAGAACAGCGGGGAAATGCTTCCGAAATTTTCTCGAAAACCCAATACACATTATACACTTACTAGTGAGATTAGGTGGTCAAGAATGGGATAGGTGGTACACATTTATTATATATAAGAATGACATCACATGTATTTGTTGGCCTAAAGTTTTAACCATTTAAAAACTCTAATCTGTTAACCCTAGACCCTAATCTTGTCCTAATATATACTTGTTTTCTCTTTGATCATAGAATGGATAGATCATGGATGTCCATTCGCAATCGCTGCACCCCAGAGTTTATTTATGGTCTTGACCAGTTTATTAGATTTTCCGAGGAACATAGGAAACAACCTGGAGATAGGTTCTACTGTCCATGTAGGCATTGCGGTAACAACTTGAAAGTCAACACTGGTGACGAAATCAAAACTCATGTCATGTGCAACGGGATTATACAAGGCTATATGGAATGCCACTGGCATGGAGAGATTTCAAACCCGAAACCAGTGGATGTCGATAGCAGTGCTTGTGTGTAAGATGAAATTGCCTACGATGACGTAGATGTGAATGAACCAGTTCCAGTAGACATCGTTGATGTGATGCGGGATAGTTGTGGGGTAGACCACACCGATCCACCTCCCATTTTTAGAAACATTGTGCATGATGCTGAGATGCCGTTATACACAGGTTGTACTAAGTTTACGAAGCTTAGCGCTGTGTTGAGATTGTATAAGTTGAAAGCTAACAATAGATGGAGCGACAAAAGCTTCACGTCATTGCTGTCTTTGTTGAAAGAAATGCTTCCTGAAGGAAACGAGCTGCCAATCTCAACATACCAGGTAAAGAAATTGTTGTGCCCAATGGGAATGGATTCCAAGAAGATACACGCATGCCCGAATGATTGTGTATTATTTCAAAAGGACTATGCGGATTTGAAAGATTGTCCAAAATGTGGTGCGTCACGGTATAAATTGACGACTTCGAGGGAGTCCAAAACTGGTTCTCCTACCAAGGTGATGTGGTATCTACCTATAATATCATGGTTTCAACGCTTGTTTGCCAATCTGATAGATGCGAGGAATTTGAGGTGGCATGCAGATGTTAAGAAAAATAATGATGGGATCCTACGACATGCGTCTGATTCCCCACAGTGGAAGAAGATTGATCTATTGTACCCTGAATTTGGTGAATAAGTCAGGAATCTAAGACTTGGGCTTTGTACAGATGGGATGAATCCGTACGGGACATTGAGCAACCAACATAGCACTTGGCCAGTCATGCTTGTTATATACAATCTTCCTCCCTGGCTGTGTATGAAAAATGAGTATGTAATGCTGTCGTTGTTGATATCGGGCCCTAAACAACCTGGAAATGCTATCGATTTTTATCTTGAACCTCTGATTGATGACTTAAAGAAACTCTGGGGTGAAGGTGTGATGACCTATGATGCTTCACGAAGAGAGACATTTTGTTTGCATGCTATGTTATTTTGCACTATTAATGACTTTCCAGCATATGGGAATTTGTCTGGATATAGTGTCAAAGGAGCTAATGCGTGTCCTATATGTGAAGAGAACACTGATTCAACAAGACTAAAACATGGCGGTAAGAATGTATATCTCGGTCATCGAAGGTTTCTTCCAAAATTCCATCCGTATCGTAGGAAGCGCAAAGCATTCAATGGATTGAATGAGGAACGCAGTGCACCTAAACCTATACCAGGGGATGTTGTTTATGAAAGAGTAAAAGACTTTGTCAATGAATTTGGTAAGAGATCATAATGTACTACACGGAGTGACAATTCTTCATTCAAGAAGAAGTCAATATTTTGGGATCTTCCTTATTGGAGTTCTTTGACAGTCAGACATTGTATCGATGTAATGCACGTTGAGAAAAATGTCTGTGATAGCATCATTGGTACTCTGTTAAATATACCAGGTAAGACTAAAGATGGGATAAAATCCAGACTGGACCTATGTGAAATGGGAATAAGGTCAGAATTAACAAAATTACGTGAAATGGGTAATAAAAGAACATACTTACCTCCCGCTTGTTACACGTTGTCTAGAAAGGAGAAGAAAGCTTTTTGTGAATGCTTGGTAAATGTTAAGGTGCCACATGGTTACTCATCCAACATCCGTAGATTGGTATCAATGAAAGATCTGAAGTTGATAGGTCTTAAATCTCATGATTGTCACACTCTAATGCAACAAATATTGCCCGTGGCAATTCGATCTATATTGCCGAAGCATGTAAGGTTTGCAATCACCAGACTTTGTTTCTTTTTCAACAGTCTCTGTAGCAAAGTTATTGACCCTGAGACTCTCAATAATTTGCAAAGAGAAGTGGCTGTTACCCTATGTCAGCTTGAGATGTATTTCCCTCCTTCGTTCTTTGATATCATGGTACATCTTGTTGTCCACTTGACTAGGGAAGTGAAAATCTTGGGACCGGTTTTCTTGCATTGGATGTATCCCTTTGAACGATACATGAGCATTTTTAAAGGTGATGTTCGAAACCGTTATCGGCCTGAAGGGAGTATTATTGAAGGTTATGTGGCAAGAGAGGTTATGGATTTCTGCAATGACTTTCTCAGTGGTAATGGAACTCCTAATAATGACAAGAATATTGACGAGCTATTTGGCAAAGGAATTTTGGGATCACGTGTGAAAGTAATCAGCCGTGAGCAGTTGGAACAAGGTCATTTGTATATTTTACACAACATGGACGAAGTGAACGTTTATATCGAGGAACATACCAATTTCATCAAAAGACAATATCCTCAAGCCAATACAATGTGGCTTGCTAGAGAGCATAACAAGACTTTTATTAAGTGGTTTGAAGATAAAGTCTTACATCAACTATCTCAAACACCAGATGATATTACTGAAACTATCAAATGCCTCGCCTTTAAACCAAAGTTGACTGTTATGCCTTATGAAGGGTATGACATTAATGGATTCACATATTACACAAAGCGCCAAGATGATAAGAGTGTCGTCCAAAACAGTGGGGTCACCCTTCAAGCATCGACTATGTTTTTTGCAAGTGCAAAGGATAAGAGTCCACGTGAAGCTAAAATGTCATATTACGGTGTCATTGAAGAAATATGGGAATTTGACTACATAGATTTCAGAATTCCTCTCTTCAAATGTAATTGGGTTGATAACACCAAAGGAGTTATAGTGGATGAATTGGGTTTCACTTTAGTGAACTTTGAAAAGATTGGCGAGAAGGATGAACCATTCATATTGGCATCACAGGCGAAACAAGTATTTTATATCGATGATCCTGCAAATGATAAATGGTCGGTTGTTCTTCATGGTAAAAGACAGTTCATTGAAGATCCTATAGATGAAGAACAGTACTATGATAAGTATGATGAATCCAATCCATTCTCAGTTGGGTTGCCAACACCAACAAATATTGAAGCTAATGATGACTTGTATGTGCGCGGAGATCACAATGAAGGATTGTTAATTGATAAAAAATCGCAATATTAGAGGTTTACAATGTGAGCTTTACACTTTGAATTACTTTACAATGTGAGCTTTACAATTTGAATGTGAATTTGAACTTTACAATGTGAGCTTTAGAATTTGAATTACTTTACAATGTGAACTTTACAATTTGAATTACTTTACAATGTGAGCTTTACAATTTGAATTACTTTACAATGTGAGCTTTACACTTTGAATTACTACTTTACAATGTGAATTACTTTACAATTTGAATGTGAATTTGCAGATGGCTGACCATTCTCCTGATGACCGTGATGATGACTACCGTGAGGGTGAGGACATCAATGTTCTGCCTCACAATGTAAGTTTTAAAAATATATCATATATTTATATCTATATGTCCATTTATAGTTATATCTTTTAAATGTGAATTATTTTGTCAAATTTTAGGTTGATGATGCACAGGTACCATCTGAAGCACTTGAGGCACTTGATCAATAGCACCAAAAAGTTGACAAGAGAAGGTGCATCACTATGATGAAGAAGTTAATTGCACAAAAGGGCAATGGACCCAAACTTGTTGTGGATTTTGATAATGAAGGAAATGCATGTGGTGTGAATCGCAATTCATTTGTTTCATATCTTGGGTTTGTTACTCGTAGCTATTGCGGTTGTCGCTTAGATTCTTAGCATAACGTTTCTAAGGATAAGAAAGACTTAATATGGAGGGATTTATGCGTGAGTTATTAATAATTTGCAATTCTATTTTGTAGATTACTAAATTTTTGGATACTAGTTAATATCAATTCTATTTTACAGAGTATATTTGAATTGGATGAAAAGCTGCATCGTAAATGCGTGATGCAGCGCTGTGGGAGAGTCCTAAGGAACTATAGGACAAATCTCACCAGAGAATACATAAAAGAAGCTGACAAGAGGAAGAAGACAGCCACTGAACAGTGGAACTTCCTAGACAAAGAAGAATGGGACGCGTTTGTCGCTTCAAGACAAACTGATGAATTCAAGGTATTAGGCGTCAGTCTCAATCTCATTAATTAATATATGTTATATTCACCTAGTCAAGATTAACATTTAGTGTTACTAACCAAATCATTAATTTGCATACTAACTAGGCCCTCAGTGAGGCACAAAGATCAAGGCGTGCACTGAATGTGCATGACCACAGAATGGGTCCAAAGGGGTATGCAGGCATTCGCCAAAGACTACAGTCTGAGGCTACTGCTCAGTCTGCTGCTACTCAGGAGTCCTCTACCATAGGTAGCATACCTCTGCCTCGCCATGATGTCTGGATAGCTGGGAGGCAAAATAAGAAGGGAGAAATAACTAAGGCCGCAACTGCTGAGGCGGCTGCAAAAATGGTAAAATACAACTCTTACAGCAATCATTCGAATATTGATTATTTGTGTTGTTTACTTAAGTACAAATTTTTGTTTTGGCGATTAGTGGGAGTTGCACGAGCTGAGGAAACAAGGAAAGTTCATCCCTGATGGAATTAAGGATGAATTGACAGTTGCTCTAGGTAACCCAGAGCATCCTGGACGTGTTAGGGCTGCAGGCGCTGGTATGGGCATCAAATCATTTTTTGGGTCATCCCAGCACAAACATGTCCCAAAAGTGGGACTTTCACAAGAAGAGGTAACATATTCTTTCTTTATAATGTTACTGTAAAAGAGAATTCAAAAATTAGAATTTGACGTTTCTTTTATCCATGTATAGGTAGATAAGCTATTTGATAGGAAACTCGAAGAAAAACTCGAAGAAGCAATGAAAAAGTGGCAGGCATCTCAGACTACCACTTACCAGACAATACCTACTGCAGACTCTACTCCTACTCCTACTGCAGAGGTTGGGAGTAATCCTGTAGAACCACCACCTAGAACATCCACTGTAAGTATTTTTATGACATAGTAACTAGTTTTTTAATTCAATATGATACGTATATATGAAAATGTAGTCGTTTCAAAAAAAGATGATATGTATATATGTATATAACATTCTTTACACAAAAATTTGTAGGGGTTGAAGCCATACCGTCTAAAAAGTAAAGAATATGTCGTTGCAGAGGCGTCGACTTACCCATCCCTACCAGGGGAAACGTGTCACGGGTCTCCAGTACCAGCTGGTTGGATTCGGATGAGCCCGATACATATATTCCCCCAGTGGATGGATCTTCCACTGCCATATGCCCACCAAGATTGTGAAACGCTTGGTGAGGCAGTAGGCAGAGTGATATTGTGGCTAAAAGCGGATGTCCTCTTTACTGAAAAGGTATGGTAAATTTACATTACGTTCAATTGTTAGTGTGTGTATATGATGGCAGTTGATATGAAATTATATATATATATACATGTTAAAAAGAAGACACCCACAGCATCTAGGCCTCCACTTCCACCTCCTACATTACCTAGTTGGGTTCCACATGACCTACCTGTCCCGTTAGGTCCTAACTGTAGGGGTATGGAAATATGGTTAGGGGAACATGATATAAACTCCCCTATAACTGTTTCTTCCAATTCAGATTCTACAGGTCAGTCATACGAAACAAAACTATTTATAGGAGATATTTTGGAGTTGTTTCGATATGATTGGCTAAATACATCTGTGATAGAGCTATGGATAAGGTGAGATATTCTTTATACATCCATATACCTTGTGTATGATCTGGTGATCTGGTTTCTTATTTATTAATGCATGCGTAATTAATACATATTTTACAGCTACTTAGACAACATATGTGCAGATTTTGGATTCGAACATGTAGGATTTTTTATTCCATCTTTGATTAGTCTAGTAGCTAAAGACCCTACATCAGTTCAACAATACTGCTATGAGGCTTTTTCAAATTTTGCTGTAAAAAAGAAGACGGTGATAATGGCTCCATTCAATGTAGAGTAAGTTTACTTTGCTTATTATAATTTGGACTTCAAGAAAATTACATTTTATTGTGGATTTTGAGTTATTAATTTTTAACTTTTTTTCCTCTAGGGGTAGGCATTGGGAGTTACTGGTTATTGCCCCCGAGATGTTCACTGTGTATTACCTAGATCCTAAGGGGGGTAAATTGAATACAAGATTTGGACACATAATGAAAATGGAAATATTCCGGTGAGAAATATTTTATTTTTCATATCCGTTAACATATATTATTACATTACTATTTAATTGCAATGTTCTGTGTTACATTAACATGTAGGGGTTTGGAGGAGTACAAAAAGGTTGGAGGAAAGGTCCCCATGAAAAAGAACCAGCCAATAATTTGGAAGAACGTGAAAGTAAGTTCCCGACTACAATATATGTATATATTATTTATATTAACAATGCTTAATTAGTTGTATTTTTTAATATTTTGTATGTTTGAATTTATAGTGTGCTACACAAGACAACGGATGGGCATGTGGATACTATGTCATGCGATATATGCACATGATTATCAAACATGCCGCACTGGATATCGAGTGTATTTTTCAGGTATTATATAGTCTCATTAGATAATATGATCGAAATATATCAATCTTATTTATAGCTCATTAATTATATATATACATCATTCTCTTTACAGGTGTTTAAAGCTGACCCCATTACAGGAAAGGACTTACCAAATGTTAATGCTCCCTATACGATGGGAGAATTAAATGAAGTAA
This sequence comes from Alisma plantago-aquatica, assembly GCA_963693085.1. Lineage (NCBI taxonomy): Eukaryota > Viridiplantae > Streptophyta > Magnoliopsida > Alismatales > Alismataceae > Alisma > Alisma plantago-aquatica. The sequence goes on along the minus strand of OY856410.1, from coordinate 1,485,350,453 downwards.
GAGAAGATTGGGCAACAACCATACAAATAGTGGGGGCTTTAAAATATAATTGGGATCCTGATAGCGAATAATGACTAAACAATGATATTTTGTAAATGAATTTCTGAATTATAATATATGTGTGAATGTTTCTACATGTCTTGATGTTTCTACATGTGTCTGAGTGAAAATGAACGAAAGTGTTGGTTGCTATATGAATGTTTCTACATGTGTGAATGTGAATGAATGGAACTACAGATTGCTAGCATGTGTGAATGTTTATAAATGTGTGAAAATAAAATGGAACTGCAGGTTGCATTGCTAAATTCATGTGCTACTTTTTTATTGTTAATTTTACAGGTTTGCGGCCTGTTGTCGGCTGATATCAATGGATGTCGTAAAACCTGCAGTTCATAACTGAACTGAACATGTTTCTCATCCTGTGACCAGCCACAGCAGGTCTGCAGACTGAAGAAAAAAAAACAATAGGCGTCAGTTATTTGTAAATAACCGACACATAATGTTATAGTGTCGGTTTCTTATCCAATAACCGACGTCTATTTCCATAACACTACGGCCGTGCTGGCAAGCACGACCGTGGCACCTGACCATACAACACGTAGTTACAGTGTCGGTTTCCTACTCGTAATCGACGTCTATTCCCTTAACAACACGGCCGTGCTGGCCAGCACGACCGTGGCGCGAAGATATATGGCGTCGGTTTTTTACTTATAACCGACACTTATAGTGCCCAACATTGCACCCTTTCTGTGGAGCGAAGGGTTTGGGCGTCGGTTTCTTAACTAATAACCGACGCCTATAGTCCCATGATGGTGCGTTTTCGGTAGCGCGCGAAGAGTTTGGGTGTCGATTTCTTATCTAATAACCGACGCCTATAGTCCCCTGATGGCGCGCTTTCGGTGGCGCGCGAAGAGTTTGGGCGTCAGTTTTGGAACCGACGCCTAATGGGTGAGCTTTTAGTGTCGCCCACATAGGTGTCGCTTATAAACTGACACTAAAGACTTTAAATAACCGACACTAAAGGTAGGTTCTGTAGTAGTGTATCCACACTGTCAAGAAGGCCTCCTCCTTCAACAACTTAGTTACATCTTTGTTCAAATCTCTATTTTCTAAAGACTCATGCTTTTTAGTCTTATTTTCCTGTAAAGCGGGTAACACCACCTGAAGGTTGAAGAACAACTCAAGACACTATACCTGGGAGCAGTTTTAACCAATAGGGTTGATGTCTCTAGCGTTGCGGCGTTGATCAAGTGGCATCACCAAGGAAATAGTATACATGACAATGCACATGTGTTCAAAACTGTAAACACCAATACAAATGGATGTACACATATTTACAAATATGCACACAGTATTAAACATAGCAATGCACCTATGTACAAAACTGTCCACAATAGTACATATTGGAGTTGACACAAAACTATACATATTGCAAAACACATGTGTACACAAGAATACAAATTTTGTAATGCATATATGCACAATAATACACATGTATTACACATGTGTACAAAACTATATATAATAGTATACATTACAGGGCACATGTAGAAAGTAATACACATGAAAGTACACATACGTACACATGATAATACACATGTTTACACAAATGTACACATGACAGTACACATATGTACAACACTGTACACTTCAATTGATAAGGGTACAAAACTCTGATGCATAGTTTGCATTAGAACTTTTATATAATAATACTCTTTATAGTATACATGGTAAAAGTTTGATATACATGATAGTACACATGTGTAAAAAACTCTACACATAAGTAGACACTGGGTAAAGTATAATTTGCATTAGAACTTTACAATAAAATTATAGTTTACACGCCCACTATAGCCTACAAAACAAACCTTCAATATGGATGCACCCTAGCACCACCTACTATATATACAGTATGCACAAGTTTAACAAGGCAAACCTAACATACGGCATAAGAGGGCATGAGCCATTAGCGGTCAGCCACACGTCAATGCGTTCCTGGTGAAAGCCTTTATAACCAACCACACCTTATTGACGACGTACCAACTTGAACCCATGGCCAAGGGTTCCATTTTCCTCCAAACATCTCCCCGCCACCAACCTTCTTTGGGTTTCACCTCGTGAGTTAACCTCAAGAGTGCTGCAGTAACGTATACGTCCATGCAGCCTCCTAGGATGGCCATTGTCTAGTTATAAATGCCCTCCAGTTCGTTCGTGATTGCAATAGCAATTCATCACCTCCTCCTCTCGCCAATAAGGACTCAACTAGTTGTACGAATCTGCGAGGCACGGAAGATGACAAGCAAGATGTAGGAGTTCTCGGACCGCGCTTGGCGGCGTGCTTGCACGAGCTTGGTGTCCCTATCCCTAGCTTGATCATGGAACACGCGAATGCATCACTTCCCTGTTGAAGTGCAGGACGTACGACCGCCCGAGGCTACGCTTCCCAAAGCACTACTGCACCGTTCCCTGCCGACCTGCCGACGTACCGGACAAAATTG